>JPKZ01001381.1:286254-313992 GCA_000803305.1 Toxocara canis | reverse complement strand
GGGGTGGGAGTGTTACACAACCAAACGAAACACTACTTGACTTAGATGTTTTTTCGACGACAACAGTTGCGCATTATGCTCATGCAAATTTGTGATGATTCAAAGAATGAAATCTCGAATTTCGTTTTAACAAACGACGATTTATTCGAACGTTGTAGAATACTACAGTTCATAGTGTGAAACATCGATCATCTGTTACAGCAGAAAAATTTGTACTCATAAATACTGCCCAGTCATTATGTTCCGATCGTTGCTTAGTTCGCTTTCTTACAAACTTTGTAACCAATCGAGGTAAAACTTGAGCATATTGCATCTCATTTTAACGAGACCGTGGAACTGCGGAAACAAATTGGCTTCTTACCAAACATATCAGCACCGTATGTACTTGTCGATAAAGGTTTTGCATACACATCATTAGCATTGCACAGTAACTCGATTATTGAGAACGTTCTCTTGTGCTGTTGACGTAATTGACTGAGATTTGACATAAAAGTTGCATCCCGAAGTCGACTGTCATCCTGAAAATGCAGTATTTAGCAGATTTATTCATTGGTATTCTTTAACTGAATTTTCTACTTAAAAATTACCTACCGGCAGTGTTTTGGTGTTACAATATGAAGAGAGAGTAAAACTCATCGTTTAAATAGACTCGGCACGTACTGCACAAAACTGCAATTCTAAACATTTTTTTTCAAATTATAGTACAGAGCCCTAAAATATTGTTTCAAGATTATTGAATCGAAAAAGGTTCCGAACTAGAAACATTGTTAACTCACAAGACTATGCACAACTAGTTCTAATTTATTCCGATGCTCGAGCACTATGTATAATATTGAAACAACACTGCTATTTGCCACAATAATACAAGCATACCGTTGCGTAAGACAAAATTTGACAATTACCTAACAGAATAATCAGGTGAGTATTTCGTGTGAGTGATCGAAACAAAAAACAAACGCACAATAATGATGCTCTGTAAAAATCGGTCTGTTGCGTCCAATGTGCGCTCAATTTCGTCCATTCGACGCACTCGCGATTGCTCTCCGAATCTTCGAGGGCTTCTTGCATCGAAGAACCTCTCGAAAAATGTTATCTTCCACTCAACTTAGTGTAATATCCTTAATCTTGAACAACAGGTTAAAAAATATTCATATTAGAAAAGGCTTTCTTTTAAAAATCATTGCCTGACTTTCGCATCAAATTTGTTTGCACATATCTGTACGTTTTAAGAGTAAGGGTTAAACAAATCGCATCAATTTGCTTGCATATGTATGTCTAAGGGAAGCATAACTTCCCTTAGAGTCATCGATTCATTTGGAGCTCGGTATTCATAACTCGAGCTTCAGTGGTTTTGAGTTAAAATTATTAAATAGGCAGGGAGGCAAACACATAAGAATAGACATGAAGCCATCATGGTGAGCTTTGAAAATCCCAAATCTGCTTCAATACGAAAGAGCGAAACTCAGTATAAAATTTCCGCAAACGTTCGAGCCAGATAAAACATGGATTTTCATTATTTGTCAGCATTTTATAGAACCGGCTAGTCTAACGGGTGGCGTAGCCAATACGCGCATCGTTGCACTCCCCCTCTCCTTCTCCCCCCTTTGCACTGATTCTCGCTCGCATTGATTATCTGAGGAAGGGCAATTAAAATGCGAACATGCAAAAAGGCACGGAAAGTAGACAATGTTGAGAAAAAACAGCGAACGTAAAATGGAGTCAATCGGCGTATAAGGAAAATCGGCTCAGAGTTTGATAGCCTCATATGTGGCTGAACTCATCACCATTAAAAGCTGTTGATGTCTCTCGATCGGTTCCACATAGGATCAACCATGGCTTAGTGAAAGTGATAAGCCATCGATTAAGCAAAAGTTATGCACTGCACTTTGTTTGGCTCTCCCCTCACACAGAACTCTTTGCTATCGCAAATTATGTAAACTTACTTCGTATTTCGCTAACAACAAATGAGCTTCCAGAGTGCCCGATGCAAGTTGTGAAAGTCGCTGTTCACAGCGAATAGTTGAAGCTGGTCGAAGAAAAAAAACGATTTTATTGATTTACCCCATGTGTTGGAAATACGAAAAAGACAAAACAGAAACGAAAAATGGTTTTAGCGATTGAGACCCGAACGCTGATGCTACGCTAACAGTAGCGGGCACTCATTACTATGCCTCTGTACAACGTCCTTTTGCTTCTAAAAGTACCAGCTTGCCTACTTATTAAAAATCTAACACACTTAGTAATCGTGTCAAACGTATTTCAGGCTTTAAAAGGACCGTCCCAGTCTTCGCACCGTCTTACACGCGCGAGATCGCAAAGTGATGGATGTGAACGCTGCAAATAATTTCAGTCATATCTGTCTGAATGAACGAAATCGTTTAGCCAATCTCAACTCCACTTACCAACAGTCCTTCAACATGTTACATTAAGCGCGGCAGCTAACTCAGCGGTTGGGAGGATTGTAACCTATCATACATATTTATGAGAGTCACTTAACGCTTAAGGCAACTAAAAGGATTTTTCCCAAACACCTGGCACATACAAAATAATCGTACCACCTCGTACTAGATAGGACATTCATTTAGGGGAGGTATGCGCGTAAAATCGAATAAAAGCAGCCAACTGAAGGACTTAGTGCAACGTTGCGAAGCGATCGAGCGGCGTTTAGTGCTGCATAGTGACCATGCACAAGAAGGAAGCGTGCATCGAATCAGCATCGCCATAGAAACGCATGCGTGCATTTTGATTACATAGCCGATCAAAGGATACCATTCGTAACTGACTAAACCGAATACCACACCACGATGTAATATATCATCCGATCCTCGAAATTCCTTTAAGCACCTCTCCTAAAAGATATTTCGTCGTAATCTCAGCTCAAAACGCTTTGTAGATCTGGCCAACGGGAAGACCCTTTTCCGCACCAAAATGAAGGCTAGCCTTTATGTCGGCCAACCGCTTTCGCAACTATACCTTACTTGGTTTTTTTCAAACGAAATAGGTGTATATTGCTCCAGTGAAGAACGCAGTCAAAATGTGACCACCGAAAGCATTCCTTTTTGGCCAAAAGAAAATACATCGTTGAATTATGCGCGCCAAAATACAACGGCTCATATGTTCACGGATAACGGTCTGATACGCATGGCCTAAATATAACATTGCTGCGGATTGATAAGGTTAGTTAAGGGCTCTTCTTCCCCTATTCCCCCATCTTCTTGCATTCCCTCCCACACATCCTTTCTGTCGACTGTGATCGGTTTCCCAACAGAAATTTTCTCCGAAGGCCAATGAGAATTTAGAATTTGCACTTGGTATTATGAAAATATTTCTGCGTATGCTCGGGGGAACGGAGTGAGGGAAGGAGTGCCAAGGTAAAGACTACCGATAGAGCAGAGTCAGTTATCCGGTAAATAGTTCGCTGATTCTGTAACGCAAATGAAGTATAAAATTCAGCGGAATTGATAGTAACGGCATTCAGCTTAAAATAATAGTCTACTTTCCCTAACTTTTTCTTCAACAATAATTTTTGTGTTTCTTGCGCATGCCCACCACTCAAGTAAATGATTACTTTATGCCGTAATAAATAATGGCGTTTCCTCTTTATTTACTCAACAGTCTTTGCAAAAACCCGTTTTTCAGATTATAAACCAAAAGGCTTGTCGTCATTATTTATAATGCCATTATATAGGACGACGACTACTTAAATCTAACATGAAAATAACTCGGAAAAGAAGTTACTGGAAATTTTTTTGGTGGCGGTGACGACATAGCACCTACAACTTGCAACTGATTTGAAATTATGTAACGAGGTTGCCCTGACGCATATTACGAGCACAAAATTTAATAACTCCAGTTTCAACGATTTCCCATTTGCGAGTACCGTAAAGACAAACACGAAGTGATGTCATCGAACCAATATTTTTGGTATCATACCTTACTTGCACTTTTTTTCAAAAACTGAGTGCGCTGTACCTATACCGTACTTGGGGGTTCAGATTAGGTGCAGTACTGCACCAAATATTTTAGCCCAAAAAGTACAAATCCTCATATTGTATTTTTCGTGTCTTAAGTTTTTCATCATATACATGAAAAAGATAGCAAAGATTACTTTATTAACCAGTAGGACAAACCGAACCTGTCGAAGACGTTGGACAGGACAGCGCGGTCACTGAATGAAACAATAAAAACAAATCTTTGAAAAAAGCTCCAGAACAAATGTTGTCTTCATAAAAACGCAATGGATGCAATAGTCGACGGGGTGGAATCGCTAGCGCGGATCGTTCATACGCTTTTCACACCCTTCGACGACCGGCGATTTTCTCCCGTATTTTCCAAAAAACTACACAGCCGCCACAACATTTCAGCATCAGACCACTCGCAGTTGAAAAGGAGCTAACTTTCGAAATCAGCACAAAGTGAGTGTAAAGAAAGAACAATATATTGAGACCAAAAACATCAAAACCTCGGTTTGTTATGAGACTTAATGAAGTGCACTTGAGCAGATAATCGTACCTGCATCTGGCATAAGAGACTAAATTTGGTACGATGCTGCACTGCACGTCGGATAATTACAAATACATTAAGAAAACTACTTTCTCGCACGATGATATCACTGTACATATACATACCAACAATCAAAGTAGGCAATAATGCGTACCGTTAACGGAAATCTGCCAATGCGCATAAAAACGAAAAATTCCTAGAAGGTATGCACAAGCAGTCGAACAATTTACAGCAAGGATGCACCCGTTTTCCAGGCGTTCGGCGATGGAAATGCCAAAGCACATATCGTGACGGCCCACCGGACACACTCGCATGTGATATTTTTGGTTACTACAGCTTTACACTATTGCAAGTAGTCGACTATGGGGGATTGTCCAATATGTGCTTTTATATTGCAGCAGTCAGACCAACTAGTTTCTCAAATTGCCAGCAAGCATTATCTCATGGAAAAATCGCTTCTTCGCCTGACTGGACGGCACGACTGAATCTTAGATACCTAATATGCTTAATTTGCGAAATACCAGTTACCTTTATGCGACTTCATTGACCATGGACCACTTTGGTGGATTTGCGCATAGAGAGCAATTTTATTGCACCCATAACACTTTGTCTTTCGTTCGGCTGGTTCACGAGCTGAAGATATCGGCCGGAAAGAAAAGCAGATATAATATGCTCATGCTTACAAACCCAGACACACACACATCACACACACACCAAACACATACACACATACACGCACATACACAAACACACACACGCGCGGACACAAACGCAGGCATTACACACAAATCAAGCACGCACACACAAACACACACACCACATAAAAACACACACACGTGCCACATAACGAAACAGTAAATAATAACACACACTCATGGGCACACACATTACCTGGATTACCTGGTCCCGCTATCAGCAATATATTGTCGCGACGGATGAAGTCGTCCAACTTTCCGTTTCCATCTCTCTCTGTTCGCGGCAAGCCGCTGCCACAGAGCTCCTTCCACTTTCCGTATCTCGTCAGCCCATCTCATTGGAGGTCGTCCTGGTGGTCACTTGATATCACGCCGATACCATTGGTATATTTTCTTTGTCCATCTGTTGTCGCGTATGCGGTCTACATGTCCTGCCCATCGAAGTCTGTTCCTCCAGCATTCCTCATTGACATCAGCTACTTTTGTTTCGTTGCATCTTTTATTGTTGGTTATGTGGTCCCTTAGTGAGACACGCAACATCCTTCTTTCCATGGCTCTTTCCGCCACCGCTTAACGTTCCTTTTCGCTTTTTATAAGAGACCACATTTCACTTCCGAAGTTGTCCAACAACGGGCACATACATGCACACATACAAACACCGTGACTAAGCAAAATCACACAGAACCGCTTTCGGCGGATGTTATACTACGGTTAAGAAGTAAAAAAAATGGAAGCCGCCCACCTAGCCACCCACCCACCTACCCACCGCACATATAGGCGACACAACAACACACACAATACTCACACACCACACACCACACACCACACACACCATACACAGCACACACACCATACACCACACACCACGCACACGCACCACACACACCACACACCACACACACCACACACAAACCACACACACGCCACACACACCACACACACACCAAACACCACACACACACACACACCACACACGCGCGCACACCACACGCCACATACACTACGGGCGCACGCGCACATACACACGCCACACATCACGCAAACACCACATACACACACACCACACACACACCAAACACCACACACACACACACCACACACGCGCGCACACCACACGCCACATACACTACGGGCGCACGCGCACATACACACGCCACACATCACGCAAACACCACATACACACACACCGCACACACACCAAACACCACACACACACACACCACACACCCATCACGCACACCACACCCACACCATACAAACACCACACAAGAACACCACACACACCACACAACAGCACACAGATACCACACACACAAAGGAGACACCACACACACGCCACACAACACACACACCACCCGCACACCACATACACAACACACACCACACACACCACACACACCATACACACCACACACACACACACACACCAAACACCACACACACACAACACACACACCACACACACACCACACACACACATTACGCACACATTACACAAACGCCACACACACCACACACACCACACGCACCACACACACACCATAAACCACACACACACCAAACACCACACACACACAACACACACACCACACACACACCACACACACACATTACGCACACATTACACAAACGCCACACACACCACACACACCACACGCACCACACACACACCATAAACCACACACACACCAAACACCACACACACACAACACACACACCACACACACACCACACACACACATTACGCACACATTACACAAACGCCACACACACCACACACACCACACGCACCACACACACACCATAAACCACACACACACCAAACACCACACACACACAACACACACACCACACACACACCACACACACACATTACGCACACATTACACAAACGCCACACACACCACACACACCACACGCACCACACACACACCATAAACCACACACACACCAAACACCACACACACACAACACACACACCACACACACACCACACACACACATTACGCACACATTACACAAACGCCACACACACCACACACACCACACGCACCACACACACACCATAAACCACACACACACCAAACACCACACACACACAACACACACACCACACACACACCACACACACACATTACGCACACATTACACAAACGCCACACACACCACACACACCACACGCACCACACACACACCATAAACCACACACACACCAAACACCACACACACACAACACACACACCACACACACACCACACACACACATTACGCACACATTACACAAACGCCACACACACCACACACACCACACGCACCACACACACACCATAAACCACACACACACCAAACACCACACACACACAACACACACACCACACACACACCACACACACACATTACGCACACATTACACAAACGCCACACACACCACACACACCACACGCACCACACACACACCATAAACCACACACACACCAAACACCACACACACACAACACACACACCACACACACACCACACACACACATTACGCACACATTACACAAACGCCACACACACCACACACACCACACGCACCACACACACACCATAAACCACACACACACCAAACACCACACACACATCACACACACACCATATATCAATCAATCGATCGATCAATCAATCAATCAATCAAATGAATCAATCAGTCAATCAATCAAATCAACCAATCAATCAATCAACCAATCAAATCAATCGATCGATCAATCAATCATATCAGTCAGTCAATCGATCGACTGACCAATCAATCAATCAATCAAATTAATCAATCAATCAATCAATCAATCGATCGGCTGGTCGATCAACCACCTACCCACCTTCACACTCATGACTGCGACAACAGGCATCTATGAGCATGTTTTATTATGTCAGTGATAACAAAAATACAATTGAGAGAGCAACATCACATACAGAGTGACCAAAAAAGGTCGAAAAGTGTATGACGTAACAATAAACAAATACAGAAACATGCAACAATTTCAAAACAGGCAAAATGCAACGCTACAATATATACAACCATGTTTTCTGGAAATTCCCATGCCACTTCAGGAAAGATTTTGCAGTCGGGATGTCGCCAATTCTTCACTTTGCTGCAAGATTTTACGTCACAAATTAATTGGTCCAAAACTTTTAGACCTTACTTGGTCACAAACAAGCCACTGCAGGTTTTGAAATCTTCGACGTTCGCTTATACCGCCAAAGGAAGACAGTGAAAGCCAGGTGTTGACAAAGCTGCTGAATTACCAACAAAAAAACGCAGCCACGACATTCCTTCCTAACGGTCAAAATATTCAGTTCAACATTCTGTTTTGCAGAAAATAAAGCAACAACAACGATTTTACAGCACAGGAATGAGATCACAATTTGTTTTCCTTATTATCCGATGCAACCTGAAATTTTAAAATACTGAACGTCTTATAATAAAGTTAACCTTAGCAAAATAACTTCAACATTGATGCAACCATTAAGCGACTGGCAAAGGTTTTGTTTTGTTGACAATCGGTCAATAACCTGAGCAGAGAAAACACAGATCGCAATATATCACTTAGCTAAACATTTAATGAAGTCGACACCCATACGTAAAATAAACCGGGAGGAAAGCAAAAGTACACTCAACTAGGAATTCGACGATTAATATAGGATATCGTTCAGAATCCGCATTTCATAACATTCATGATGAGCATATTAAAAAAACATGCCGAAAAAGGATGCTGCAAGTATAAACGTCCTGCAACGAAATCTGTAATTCTTAGCAATCCACTGAAATGTAGAACTTCCAAAGACCACAATCTCAGTTACCACTCACCTGTCAGGCAACGTACCGTAACCCTGCCGCCCCAGTCGCCCACTCACAAAAATGCAACTTCAACAGAAGACATAAAGCAAACAAACCTCACTAAGAGTAATAACGTCGCGAATTCCACGGTCGATTTTCTTTTGCTGATGTGCCGATAGAGTGGGTATATAATCTCTGAGCACTGCCTCAATCCTTTTACCGTCTCGATTTGCTTCCTTTACAAAATTGACAAAATCGTCCTTCGACAAAGATGTCAGTATTGCCTAAAATCAAATGTTTTCAAACACTCATCTATTAAAAATCATTTGGTGAAGTAGTAAAGTGAAGTAGTGAAGTAGGTTGCATACAGACCCACCGACAAAATTCAAAATACTTTAGCGGAACGCTTAATACCTAGGCAATAAAATTTCACAAATGCACTTTGGCTAAGAAACGAACTGTTTCCGTTAACACAGGCAGCAAGAGACGCTTGCCAATAATGGTCATTTCGGACAACCGCAGTTACCATATTGTGATAAACGTCGCTACCAAAATGTCTAGCAGCAGTGATGACGATTGAAACAAGGTTTAATTTCGAGTTCCTGGGGCAAAACTCCAAACACTAATCGAGCTTTCTCGAACAAATCCCCTGATAGCGAAATGCGCCCCCTTCCTCCCATGAGAAAGTCAGAGACAAAACAAAACTGCAGAAAAGTTGACCAAGAAGGAATGAGGAGCAGTCGAAATGGCGCATCTCACAAAATGTGGCCATATGCTGTTGTCTTTGCTCCATGGTCGCTTCTGAACAACTTTCTGGATGACGTTTGATATGAAACCACTTAACGCCGGATACGCCTCGTGCGTTCGTGCCACTGTGTGCAATAACTTTGTTGGGAACACATCGTCATCCAGAAGAACATCTATCGCTGACGCTATCGAATCTTTTGCTGCGGTCAATTGCGACAGAAGAATGTCGATGTCTTAACAGCGAAATCTTGAAAACAAATCAAACTAAAAGCGCAAGCAAAAATAAGCAAGCAACATCCCCAGAGCAACGCTGTACGAATACTGTAAAGAACGAAGCCCATTGGGAACATAATATGTGTGTAATATATAAATTAGCCTACCACCTCTTCCCATTTTCCCTTCCACCCTCTACTTCATCCTCCGCTCTGAAAATCGGAAAGAGGAGGTCGCGAACAGCAGCATGATTGTGAAGCCACATCGCAAATGTTTTATGAAGGATGTGGCTAAAAAGAAAAAAATAAACAAAAATATTCAGTAGCAAATGGAGCTGTTTGAAGTTGCGATTGCAGGGCAACCTCCTCTACGACGATAAACACCGAAATTCAAGAAACATAAGCGAAAGACGAATAACACTGCAAGTGCCAATCGAGAACATTTGCCTCAACAGTGATTAGCCAATGAAGTAAAAAAGGAGGAATTCCTCTTCTATAACAAGAACTGCACTGTACTACACAACGGCATAAGAAAAAGGGAGAAGGGGAGAGGGAAGGAGGAACTGGAAAATTACCAAGCGTCTGTATCAACAGACGAATAAAACAACCGAGCCTGAATTAAGCAAACTTCGCGCAGACTAGCGATCTTAATTCTGAATATGCACGGCAAAGATGCTATCTTCCAGTCAGTTCACGACATCTAAAAAAAACTGGATAAACAGTCTGAACAAGCATTTAGGCGACAGAAAAAAAAAGGATAATTTGCTCCGTATCAAGGCTTTTATTCTGTGGAACTACCCTCAAAAGAAGCAGAATAGCTCTTTTGCATTTTAAATTTTAGCTGCACTTTTAAAAAGTCGATAAAAACAAAAAGAGCATACTTTGCATTAATAATTCGGACTCCTCAAGCGTAGACGTCTGGATCCTATGCATCGCAATCAACAGCTCGCTAGCCGTCATCGGATGTTGGCCCGTTTTAATGCCTTACAATAAAAAACAGTTTCTCACCTTCAGACGTTCAATTGCCATAACTACTTATCTCAAGATCGGCAACGTTTCAGCGGATAGCCGGGACCGAAAGTCATAAACATCAACTGTCTTTTGAGACAATATGGCGATCCCCTATACAATAGGTCAATAAATACGAAACAGAAGTATTACTGCTAACAAGCAGAAGTGTTACTGCAATATGCCAAAAGTTTGGGAAATCCCGAACAAATGAAATTCGTTGCTACGCAACTGATATTTTTCAACTGCAACACTGTTAATGGATGTTGACCAACAAAGAGCTTAATACCCTTATTACTTGGCGCAACTGATATTTTTCAACTGTAACACTGTTAATGGATGTTGACCAACGAACAGCCTAATACCCTTATTTCTCGCCACAGAAAGCAGTAAGTGATAGTCACAAATCACCTCCCGGCTTCGGGCTCACATCCTATCATTTCGGAAAATTTTAAAAAAAGGTGTAATGAGCAAGAGAAATGAAAAGATCGAAGAAAAAAGAAAATTCAGCAGAAAAGCGATCGCAAAATCTCCTGCACCATTCTAAAAAACAACAAGCACGACTTAACTCTGTCTACGCTTTCTGCGACATCGTCTGGAAGAGACTTCAAGAGTAACGAATGCATATCAGCTTCTACGAAGGAACTTTTAAAGGTTCGTATCAAATCACTCCTATAATGCTCATAATCTAGACGATGGAGAAGAAACGGAAAGCGCCTAAGGCGAGAAACTAAGAACTGTAGTCTCGTCTCGCCCTCTCTTCGTTTCACTGCATTCACAGTCACAACCGGAAACTTAAAAAAGAATAAAACAAAACTGACTTTTACTTAGAAGTATTTTGGCGAAAAGGCTTCGGACAGATTTTTGGTTAACGGCGTTGAGTGCGAACTTCGGAAGAATCCGCAAAATCTGTTCCTGAATAAATATGGTTAGCATCCAAAATGAAAAGCAATTCATGCACCTTACATGAGATAAATTGTAACGACGAAACGAAAGAAAAAGATTTAAAAAACACAAAAACAAGGAAACAAGCACTAAATACGCACTGTACAAGAATACTAACCTTGTCAAGACCGTTCACCACTGGAATCAAAGATCTCACGTCAGTCCTGCCTTGATCATAAAGTGCGCTAACACGATCAACCAATTCTTGTGTCGGGGGATCTAAAAGTGCTCAATGCGTCAAATAACTGCATCTTCAAGCAGTGGCGTTAACATGAGACGTCCACTTTCTTCTAATTTTTGACAGAAACTTCGAAAAGGTCTTTATTTCCTCCTGGAAGAAATCTTCCCTAAGAAGATTTTCAGCTGACCGTCTTCCCATTCGATAAATTCTCCTCTAAAAAGCCATCTAGTCTTTCTCAAAGTGACAATACTATTTTGCCTAAATATGATTTGTCAAAGTGATATGCCTCTCCCACAAAAATTAAGAAAACATCAAGAAAACAATGCAACTCCATTACGGAATACTTAAGTTAGATGCATCTACGATTTCTTCCCACTATTCAGCAGCCCTATTTCTATTTGCCTTTCTTATTGCATTGTTGTCTACTGTGCCGAGCAGGAACCTTGATTTGCTAAAAATTATATAATGTCATCGAAAAAGCGGTTCCCTATCATCAGTGGGAGAATTAAGGTATATTTGGCGATCCCTTATTAATTAACTGCATTTTTCATGGTAACGCTTTTTCAGAATCCGAATTCGACCACCTAGCGAGCAGAAAAAGCTACAATCTTTCAACTACTAGTGCCTCTATCCAAATTACCAAAAATTGCCAAGACCAGGTTAATGATAAATGCTAACTTCTCTCAGTAAGTAAGTGGACAATTCTTGCAACGAGAGTGTCAGCACCATCCGGACAATTCTCGATCATCTTCAGAAGATGCTCACTCGATCCACCCATTCCCTTTATTGCACTTTCGATTGCGCGTAGTGTCACCTGTAAAAACTAAAACTCTCAGTGGCTCTTCGAATATTCTTAAACACCCGCTGCGCGCACACGAATTCCCACAATCATTCAGAAACGCCCCATTCTTTAATAACAACTGCATTTTTAAACACATCTGTGCGAACGCGTATCGCTTTGACATAGGGAGCATTGAACGTTCAAACACTCTTTCGTGATGTGAGGAACGATATCCGGCAACAAGGGGAGCGGATTACCAAGGATCAGCTACGGAATATGTCCTCGCGCCGAGATTTAAAATTCTTGACTCTGCTCTTATAGATATCCATAAGACAAGGCGAGGAAGCATGCAATCCTTGAACCGCCTTCTCGCCCTGCTCCGCTTCCTTCTCTTGTGGATATCTGCGAGAGCAGAGCAGAGAATAGTAGATCTCGGTGCGAGGATATGTTGTGCAGTCGATCCTTGGCAGCCTTCGTCCTCTGTTCCCACCGCCCTTTCCTAATGCTTTCTCATTAACCGATCATGGGATCGAAAAAATCAGGAAAAAGTGAAATGTACAAAACTTGTTATCGAAATAAACGCACTCTCATTTCGAAAATTTCAGGTAAAAAGGTAAAGTGATTCTTAGGTGAACGGGTTATCAGCATCTGTGCTACGAGAAGAATCTCGTCGAATAGCCTGAAGCGTATAACCTATACGGTCTGCGTACAGCTCAACTCTGGGCAAGTATAAACTGGTAATTGGCAGCACGACTCTATTCAAATGAATTGGCTTAGCAGAAGACTTGGACGGATGGAAAGGCGACGACTTCCGTTTCCCAAAAAAAGGATGTGGGAGCGAATTTTCAAATAAGACAAGAACGAAAAACTGAAGCTGAAAGGATGCTTCGAGATGAGCACGTAACAGCGAAAAACGAAAGGAAAACCGAAAAAAAAAACGTAAACAATCTTCTTACCCTCTTGATATCGTTCGAAGCTTTCGCATATACGGCAGCCAAATTGTGAACAAGGGAATGATCGATGGGAAGTATTGACAGAAACAGATGCAACGCAGAACGGATTGTGGCGTCATCCCACTGCGGAACGACACCCTCTGCTAGGTTGGGACAAATTTGCGGAGGAGGTGATGGCCGAAGGCAGTATTCGATTGTGCACACCAAATACTCACGCACGTCACTCCTTTAAAGCGGTTTTAAATTCGACGAGGAATTCTCCTAATCTTGATCTTCTATAAGCTATATCTTTCCGGTGGTCAGAATTTCTGTGCATGTACAATTCAAGGTTGGAGATGACGAAAAATGAAAAACAAAAAACACAACTAATCTCATCACAACTTTATAGACGGTCAATTCAACGACTTTTCACTTTTCATTTGAGAAAACCTAATTGTTCCTCAACTTCTTGGAACGAATAATGGAAGTATACAACAAAGTTTGCAATCTTACGACAACTCATGCGCAGCTAATAAAACCTTTTTTTATGAAACACATAACTGTGAAACACGGCTTCTGCAAAGAGTTAAAAAACATGCTGAAGCATTTTAAGACGATCATCTCGAAGAAATGAAGAAACGTTCACCTGACATAGGGAATCTGATAGAGCTCTTTTGCAGTCTCCACGCTCTGCGTTCGCACATCACTCCTTTCGCTATATGAGAATTCCAGCAGAAGGCACAACAATTCGTTACGCTGCCTCGTTCGCGTCAAAATCAACTCACGAAGAGTGGCCATACCGAAGGCACCGAACACCTAAAGGTACGATTCAGCGAAATATCCCCACAGCTCAGATGAACGATGATGCATAAAACTAATGATTTTAAAGGCACTGCGATTTCTTAAGATTCCCTTCCAACACCAACCTTTCAGAACTGCCACATCTTCATTGACCCTCTTTCCCTCTTTCTATCATCCCCCCCCCCACCCACTGACCTTATCCACAAAAAAATTTTTCACAAGGTATGGAAGGTAGTCGAAACGAAGACGGTTATCTAACATAGACTTCCGACTCGCCGATAAATACTAAACAAGCGAACAACAATCATCGCTTAAAGGCTACCGCTTTACCGCTCATTAAGCAATTCCTTCACATGAAAGTTAATATGTCAGTCCTTTCTGCCACCCATGCCACTGTTTGAATGAAACGCGAGCGCTACGTGAAAAACAACCTCGACTCACTCAATATGCACGCCGATGCTTCACCAATTTATAAGTGAATATGTTAGCGACAACATGCTTTAAAAATACCGAATCAAGGCATGCGGCCCGCAACCAAGTAAGCGATTGAGTTGTCAGCAGCGGTGCTTCGAGAAGAATCTTGTGGAATAATCTGAAGCATACAGCCAATGCGGTTTGCATAAAACTCAAGCTCCGATAAATGGAAGCATAAGCTCCACTCAAATAAAAGCAAGCAAAAGAGGACTTGAACGGGTTGAAAATTAGACCGAATCGCAACAGAATTCTGTCGCGCTAACGGTATAGAAAGAACACCAAATTAAAATAATCGAATGTTTAATATACTTGTGCTTTTATAGGTCAGAAACTAATGCTTAGTATACTACTGCATTTAAAAACCAAAAAGTGTGAAGCAAAACAAACAACCACATCTAACCAGAAGATATGAATCGTATTTTAAGATGAGTAACAAATTGTAAAATAAATGAAACCAAAAACGACATACGTTTCTTTGTGTTCTCCCCTCTCAAAAAGGGTTCTTAGAAGAGTGCATAGCACCGAATCGTATCTCTCGTATCGTCGCATCTCTAAACTGCTATCGGTCAAAAACGTCGACCGCTGATTTAGTGAATACCTAAAAACTGATTTGCAGAAAAGAAGCAAAATTCTTCGACGTTAAAAACATTTGCAAACCGTAACCATACAATTACTCAGAAAACCCCTAAGAACGTACATTCTAAAATTTTGAGAAACCGTCAACGTTGGCTACACGCAAACAACGAATCTTTAGCAGCTAATATTTGTCGAGATAGTTCACCACCCTCAAATCGCTCCTCTCGAACGCCAAAACTCTCGAAACGACGTAGTTCATGGCCGGTGAATAGGGTAGGAAGAATTTGCTTTCCTTAATGATCTTCGCTTCTTCCGACTGCTTGCGGGACGAAACTCCACCATCTCTCCTTCCACCCCCTCCCATCCCACCCTCCTCCTCCAACCTCACATCAAACATGTCACTGTGAAAACAAATGAACATTTTTTTTAAATTACGAAAAACACAAAAGGACAACAGAACAGACAAAGAAAACGATTTCGTTCTCTTTCAGTCTGCCACATACAACGATCCACAATGCCAATTCAGTGTGGAGAGTCTCTTGTATGTTCCGAAGGCGGATTTGCAGTTTTAAATATTTTGCACAGCATATTTTGTGCCAAAAGCGCAAGCGGATTGCGAGAGAAGCGTGCAATGACGATAGAACGACATTTCTGCCTAGTCGTTCACGCCATCTTCTCCTCTTTTCATAAATTTCCATACGTTTCTCGCGATCCGCTTACTCATTTTGCAAGAAATAAACTATGAAAATTACTTAAAGCAACAGAACCGCTCTTGGAACCAGCGAAACAGTGTAAAACCACATAATGTTCTTTTGCGAATCAGATGAGTCAAAATACATTCTAAATATTAAAAAATTCAATATCGCCGCCAACCAGCTTTACAACCCAGCCGCCGAAACATTACAATTAGAATCCAGCATCTATAGAAGATTCGATCGAAGATGCACATCAAAACACTTTTACAGTCTGCACTCGGTCCTCTATTTCATATCATTTCCATCCTCATCCCAATTTCCTGCCAAGAACGCAGAGATTAAAACCTCTAACTGAAAAAAAGCATATGGACTCTCCGATTTTAGAAGCAGAATTTCTTAGGACAAAAATATTACCCTTGAAACTGTGCGTATAATTCAGCGATCCACATGAGTGCCAACTCATTCCTGGACTTCTGCTCGGCGACGATGAATGTGGTCAGCAAATCTTCGAGTTCAGCATTTGAATCAAGTCCGAACCTCGTCACAAGTCGCACCAACAACTTTTGCTGCGCTATTCCCGCTCCTCCTTGTATGGCCCGTTCTAAAAGCAGCTCTTAATATGATTAACAAATCAAATTTCATCAGCACATAGCTGCGTTGGCACCACGGTCTTACCACATCATCCAACTCATAAACTTAACCACAACTATGGTGCTTAATAAAATTGTTTAAGGCGAGGGAGGGAGCACCGCCGAGCGGAGGAAATTCATTAATACATATGATAGCTGCTAGATCTGATAAAACTGTGTGATAGGCAAAAGATGTACAAACACTGATGTTAGATCAGTGAAATTGGCATAATCTCGATGGAGGCAGTGAACCTAATAGCATATGACCATATTGAATGGAGTTGAAGAATATGTGAACGTCAGTGCATGCAGTAAAACACTCCAGAACACTAACAAGATTGGCTCTACTATCAGCTGTCAGCCAAGCGGCAGTAATGACTAGGTTAGTAAGAAAATCTTGAACAGCATCAATAAAAATAACGTAATCCCTCAATTTTCCATACAAAAGTATACCTCCTATTGAAATTCATCCAACTTACTTGACTTTGGCATCGAACTACCAAATAAATTTCTGTTCGAATCTCCCCTTTCCCACTTTGCCAAAATGAACTATCTCATCAGAAAGTCATGAGTGTCATTAAAATCATAACACAAAAATATAGTGTAGCAACGATTAAAAAACTGAACGCGAGAAACATAACACAGACTAGTGGTGTTAACACGCCATAACCTGAATAACAAAAAATAAAAGTTGCAAAATGCAAACGAACTTTCATTAGCGATAACGCGTTTGAAAGCAAGCAAAATGAGCTTTAGTGCCTGTTCTCTCTCCAACTGTTTTGTTATCGATAACAAGCCGAACTGAACCTTCGACTTTTGTTTTGATAGCGGTGCCTGTAAATCAGCTCTCATCGAAAATCAACATATATTGCTAGACGATTTTGATGATGAAATTTGTACTGATGCCTTAAATTAGAGACGCAATCGCAGAAAATACAGAGGTGTACTGTAGCTTACAAAATCTGCAATCATGGGTCAGATAGATTTTCCAGTGGCAACTATCTGAAAATCTGCGGTTGTTCTTAACGTTTTCCTTTCGTTATCCTAATCAGCTTTTATAAAAGCTACCTACATACACTTCCGTCTCACTTATAGTAAACTAAAAACTTTAAGCAAAAATAGAGCAAAAACTGAACTTCATAGCAAACCTACGCTGAATAAAGATCGCCAACCTATTTCAACCTGCCACCCCCTGAACCCATCGCCCCCATCCGCTTGAACCGTAAGCACTGCCTGGGTTGTTCGCAGTGTACAATTATCACCTCTCATACTTCACTTCGACAAGAAAACCTCATTATTTCTTGAAGGTATCAAATATCCCATGCGTGACAAACTTCTCCAGGTTGGTGATTACTGTCCTAGAAAGAAATTCAAGAAATACGAACGTACAAGAGGCTGTGCAAAAGCGAGTGGCGGTTCAGGTCGATGCACCTGCGCAGTGCCTGCACCAAGTTCATGCAACGGTGTTGGTGGAATTATAGCGCCCTCCATCCTCGCCGTCTGTCGTGCTGAAATTGCTGTCGTGTTGTTGGAATCGCTAAAAGACCAACTCATATTTGCAAAAAAGGCAAATACATAACGGAAACGCTTTCACCGAGTCCGAACATCCAGTCCAAATTTGCCCATTGTGATAGTCAGTTCGCCGAACAACGGCACCCACAATGCAAACGATAGCCTAATTCATTTAGGAAATAGAACAGTCTGGTGTACACAGACGAATGACTTAGGCACCTGAATGTTATGAAGGTGCGCGCTCGATCTCTCCCTAGCTAGCCGACCATCTTTGAAAAAAACTTAGCAATGCGTGAATCTTTTTCGGAGGGAGCTCGCTGCCTAAAAATTCCTGAAAATGAGGTTCCCTTGACGGTAAAGAGTCATATGAACTGCGTCTCGACTTCTGAATTCATTTTCCGTGGACGCAACAACCCTTCTTATACTATCGCAAAAGTCAATTTTCTCTATTGACCACCTGAAAAACGGCAATAGGCGTAGCAAGCAGCCGAACTTGAAAAAAAAAAGCAAGTCAGGGGGAAGAAAAAACAAGCATGTAACAGAAAAAATGGGTAGATGTTTTTACCGCTAGACTAACATCCATCACACATCAATTTAGTGCAAGAAGAAAAGAAATGAACGTATTTCGACAGCTGAAAGGGAGTACTTACACATACGAAGGTCTGTCTGCAGAATAGCTCACTCATCAGGCGATCCTGGATAGGCCGATAAGGTCACCAACCCACATTAAACTGTTCTATTTCTATGAGGACAAAAGAAAGATTAGTGGTCGCAACCCTCCCAGAGCCCCTTTGAAGAACTAGCCGTAACGGAAACTAAATTGATACATACCAAACAATTGCTGATAGGACAAATTCGGTTTAGTTACCTGCTTGTTTGTTTGTGCTTTTTGGTTTGGTTTACTTTCTCAATATGTGTTGTTTGCACGGCTACGATGACGCCCGAAGCGATTTTACAAAATCGAAATACCGACAAAAACCTTTCAACTCGAACGCTTCTATGGTAGCATCCCACAGCTAAACTACCACTAATAAGGAAATGATTGAATAAAAGCACTGGCTTACCAATAAACTGCTTTCTCTTCTCACTTCGCATCATCTCTACGCCGGGTCCCAACTCGAGACTCGTCAGCTGAGTGGCAATCATTCGTGACAGATGCCTGATTTGACTTTCGGTACCTGCTGCTGCTATTGGAGTATAAGAAGACTGGAAAGCGGCAGGCATTTCGTCTGGAAGCGTAACCTGCAAAGACGTAGTGAGCAAATGCAAACAACGCCACCAATGATGGTTTGACTACTGAGTTTTCGCTCTGTGTGAGAAATATTATTTGATACGGTTGAAATGAGAGCGTGCAAAGTGCGCATTATTGACATCACTATTTTGAATTGTACCATACGTCTTATCAAAGTTAAATCTAAAGGCATATTCATACTACTCTGTGTCTCTTAAGTGTTTCAGGTCCTTCAACCGCGAGGATCTCAAAATCGTACCGTTGCAACGAAAACAAAGGCACAGGAAACGAAAGAAAAGGGAATTTCGGCAAGGAATCCTTCCGAAATTCCCTTCCTCGGAATTTCGGAAGTTGACGGACCACACCCTTTCTCCAACCTTAGTCTAAACATTCCCAATAGTCAAAGCGAACTGGCTTGTAAGAGTCGGCAACTTATGGACGTTCCGTACCCTAGTACGCCACTACTGTGCTTCATTTAAAAAAAATTATTCGCTAACACTCATGATGTTCGCCGGCAACCAGTTCCAGAACTCTGTGATACTCCTACAGCCTAACAAACAATGCATTCCTCAGAACTTTTTCTCGAATTTCGGCGTTTCCTCAGTCTTTCTCCTTTAGCCCCTCCCTCTCCTTCCATCCTTTCAGCAAAGATCGGCAGATACAAGTAAAAAAGAAAATTACCAACGAGATGAGCACAAGATTTGTGACGACACGTGGACTAAGCCGTTCGAATACAAACTGTGCAGTAACATCGATAGCGGACTGAGAAGACACAGCTTCGGCCGATGCAGTCGGTCCATCGCCCTCATCACCATACTCTTCATCTTCCTCTTTGTCCACCACCTTCGATGTCTCATCTTCCACCACTGTCTAAAAAAGTGCTCAGTAAGGACTCATTTTCGAGTGGCATAGATTATACCAGAGAGGTGATTAGCTAATTCCTGTGCAAGGAGGCCTCAAAAAACAGACCAGATTTTGCAGCAGTTCTGAAATGCCAGTTAGTTAATCAGAAAGTAATCGAGATATTCCAATTACTTATCTCAAAAAAAAATCATGCCTCGAAAAATACGCTTGAACATCATCTCGTCAATGACAAAACTCGAAACCTCGGCTTAAATTCTTATGAATTGCGAAATACACCAATTAAAAGCTATCTTAAAAAAGACAGCCACCACTCAATATAGCAATTTCTCTACCCTTGACAACAAAGAAGTGTGAGATTAGAATTTGATCGCATTTAGCCGGTTCCAAACAATCACTCTTTAGTGACTGCTATAAAAATCAATCACACGAGCTATCACCCTTAGAAGACAAAGAAGCAAAAACAAGAAGAAAACAAAATAAACCTTCGATCTCTTTCTATCGCGTTCTTCTGCCGCCTCTTCTTGTCGCTGAGGCCTCTTACGAATTTCACTAGTAGCAGGTAATGCACGCAACACTTCCTTAAACACAGCATACAAATGAAGCAAAATAGTAAAATCAATTAGCAGAACATTTGAATGTGAAGTCAAAAGGTGACATGGCTTGGAAAATTCGAAGTGCATTCAAAGCCAGTTTTATGCGAATTTACGAAGTGTGAGGTACGATGATTCCATGCAACACTACGCGAAAACTGCCGAAAATCATCCTCTGGAATAACTACGATACCAATTAGCCGTTTATATAAGATCGCCAAATTAACAACGTTTAACGCAACCAAATGCACAGATTGAAACAACATTCACTGTCAACAAATGCTTTTTGAATGCTTTCAAACCAAAAAACTGTAATCTTGTTATGATTACCATCTGCCTCTCCCTCCACTCAACTGATTCCAATCTGCTATTGTAAGTATACCGACCTCTAGCACCGAATAGGGTTGTTCCATTGAGCAGAACCGCTCGTTGCCAAAATCCTAACGCTGTCGAAAAAATTCAAATGAAAACACATATTGCGGCTAACCGACTGCCCAGCACCCAGATCAGTAAGCAGTGTTGTAATTCGCTGATGGAAGGGTGCACTGCTCGGGTGACGCAGCAACCGCAGTAGATGCATTTTCAATTCCTTTCTCACACTCTTCACTTGGCTCGTTGCCAATGTTGGCGGCAAGTTCACATGTAATGACTCCAGTGCACCTTTAACAACACCACTGTTACACAATTTATATGCTATATATTAAACTGAACATAATTCAGCAAGAGAGCAAAAATGCCCACCAATGAGATGAATTTCCAGCAGTATACGGGATCAGCAACTGCAACCTCAATGTTAGTGAACCGATGCTTTATAATTTGAACTAGTCAAAATTGGCGGCCAGTATTTACTAACTCGGTGAAGTAAGGATTTGTGGAGATAAAATCTTGTAATAAGAGCTTCTATAGAGACACTGCCTTGGCGTATTGGAACAATTAATCAGCACCAGTGCTCTTTAACAGATTTGGCCAATCAGCCGCTAACTCAAAACAGGAGAGCTCACTATGTAACAAATTCAAACACCGAACATGCATCGGAACGGGATTTTAGTGAAAATAGGTTTCCATCCAATAAAACACTTACCAAACAGTTACAACTTCAGAACATTAACCAAAGCCAACCCTCTTAGAATTTCATTTACATAACCATGGTTAAGAGAAACAGACAGTCGACTTTTTGTTTTACATTTCAGTGACCCTATGTGCATAATACAATGACGCCAATTTATGCCTTAGTGAAGTCAATATGCATCTTTTCAATGGAAGAAATTAATGCGGCTTTAGTGCCCAAATGACATGTTTATTCATTCAATCTGTAACTGCCAATAATACTAAGTATATGCGTCAAAGATGCTACTGCTCGAAGAACAAAGAATTTAAAAAGCGAATAAACATCAGAGTTTGCTAAAACGCTTTTGTGACTATGCGACCAATTGCTAGGCCTATTGTTACAATCATTTCATCCAAGGCTCACACGGAACACAATAACGTCCTAGCCAACTCAACATAACGGCAAATTTGCTTGGGCCAATTTCTCAGGCCATCAAAACCAAAAAAAAAAAAAAACGAACCGATGACCCTGTGCATGAACTGTGGTCGCTGATGAGCGATATTGCAAATGGACGATAGACATGTGAGCAGATTCAACGATGAGATATGCGCTGAAGAGGTCTGGTCGAGCAGTGAATTGAAATTGAGATTGGCCTCACTTTCCATTTTGCGGTAAGAGATGAAACGATGGTCACGGCCGATTTCATTCAAACACATGTGATCACCACGACCCTTCTCACTTTCCTGCAATTCACATCTTTCTCAACTGGATCCATCCCATCCTTCGAGAAAGTCCGCAAAATTCTCAGAACGAAATATTCAAATACCTTATTTAACATGCTGTTCACAATTTGAGATGAGTTCATTAATCGTTGTGGTGTTTCCAGTCCTCTTTATGGCAGTGACACTTCCTATGTCGTCTAGGTAGCTCTTTGACATATCTCCGTTGGAACTCAACTAATCATATTTATATCTTCTCATAGCATCGTTCAATAAATGTCTAAATTAAAAATTTATCATAAAGCCTCAAATCAAAGTATCAAAACTTATTACGGTTAAAAAAATTACACTGATAGTTTTGTACGCAGGGCTTAGAAATGACTAAACAAAGGAAAATGGAAATGTCAAGGGATTCATACAAGCTCAGTTCCACTAGCAAATTTCTAACACAAAAACTCCGTTTACAGCTGTAAACGCTCTAATAAACAGCGTCTTTTGCAGTTTTCAGTTCAGCATTATTTATATATGGAACAGCCGCCTTCAGAAGATAGTTAAGGAGTAAAATGTTTCGATATTTGAAAGTCGCCCTAATTCTTTCGTCTTGAAGGACATTTCTGATATTGTTAAATGAATCTCATGTTCAGTCCCCCTCCATTACTTTGTATCTTACTCGCATTTCTCTTTCTGGTTTCTGAGCTCCAAAAATTTCTTTATTGTTCACAATTAATTGGTTTACTTCTTTCATGTAAATATCCGCAGTTCATGTATACATGTGTTTGCAAATTTACATTTACGTCAGTGCCGACTCACTGTAATCCTCACTGCTACGTGCTGCTTTCTTTACTGAAGCGACTAAAAACAATTCAATTCAATTCAAAGTGGGCTTGCGCTAGCCTTCTGCGAACGCTTCGACGGGTAGCATTTATCCATCTTTCCTATCCCTCCTACCCCCTTCCTTTCCCTTGCTTGGAAAAGACTTCCTTGCCGAGATCCCTTCCTCGGACGAACTAAAACACTGAGAGGCAGCCTCCCACGTCTCTATGTCTCACAAACTGTTAAAACACACGTACCGCTTCGCAAGCGACTGTTCGCCCGTTCCCCCCGCCAAATTGCTGCCTGAAAGTACTCAAGGCTAACCACCCCCGACTTCCTTGTGGAGTTCCTCCTCTCCGACCTCCCTTCCCCCGTCAACCTTTCGAGTTACCAGCAGAATCCTTTTTGTCAGAGAAAAATCCCTTCCCGCAGGACACTGGACTGCATGAAAGAATGTCCAAATAACAGTGGGCAGCAAATTAAACCTCTCCAATTAAACCTATCGAAGGATGCTGAAAGGGATGAAATATAATAAATTTAAACAACTAAAGGCTCACTTCGGTGCGTAGTGTCTGAGCTAATACAACTGCCTCGAGAAATTTTAGCGCTTGAGTTCGTATTCTGCAAAACAAAAATTATAATGAATTTCACAGAGTACATGGAAGTAACACATTAAAAACTACTACAGATAAATTTTCTAACCAACATCGCTAATCCGAAAGCACTCAGGCATAAGCCAGCGAATAAATTTTATCGGTTGATTATTATCAGTTCCAACTCAACGCTGTCATGTGACAGCGAACTACGCTATACTAATGCCGGTATCTTCCCCAGCGCAGATAGAAACCGAGTAAAGGAAGGAATGGAATCGGCTAGCGGTCAATGTAACGCAGTTATTAGAAAACACTGATCGAAGATTTGGAGTGAACAAATTGAAAAATCTTTTGCGAAAACACTTTCTTGCAGCTTACCAAATTAGCGGAAATGAAGCCGATCATAAATTCTTTAAAGTTAGGCATTATCTGTTCCCACATCAAAAATTACAAGCAACAGAAATGTGAAGATTGAGATGTTCGCATGAAAAAGTTCCTAAATCTTTTGGAATGGAATGTCTGAATAAGGATGAGACCAAAGTGGCGTTTTTCAACCGCGGCCTACATTCATTCGATACGTTTCCCATCTAAACTCAGTATTCAGAACATACCCTTCATTATCAGAGTCGATCTGCTGCATAATGCGACCTTTAAGAACAGAAAATGCCTCCCAGCATCGTTCGACCTCAGCATTGCGCGAACTTGCTGCCCACTTTAGCACATATGGATACACCTGTGAGCACACTCCTATCACCTGAAATATGCCAGATGTACTACCAAAACGAGTCAGATCAACTTGTTGTGGAACTCTCTCAGCTCCAAAAGCTGCTCTCTGGGATCTCCGCATACACTTCTGAACATATCGATGATTTCAAAAGTCTCAATAATGTTCTTTTTAAATCTCTGTCTCCTACCATCACTTAACTTCCCAACCCTATTCACGATCCCTTATAACATAAAACCTTGTACTGGACATTCCCTTCTTAAATCTATGCTCTACTTTCGCCTGACTGTCTAACAGTTATGAACGCTCTTAATCCTACTGGAACAAAACTGAACTAAATTCACGAGAATGAAAAGAACTGCACATGGTAGTGAAGGCGTATGACAACGACATGACTCAAATGTAAAAACAAGTATACATATATTGCGTAAATTCACAAAGAAGAGAAACGGGCGATGAGCACGCAGAATAATAAGCAAGAGAAATCAGTCCACTGGAACCGAATAAATATCATAAGAAATGCATTTATCGGTAAATGGAATACTGAATAGCTCCATATAACAAAATGGATAAGCAAACAACAGTAAATATTTTAGGACTGTGAGGCGAGAATAAGCAACATGAAAGAGGTACAACGTAGAAAACAGATGGTGTTGTGGATGGTGTTTAGTTGATTAATTTTAAGTTGGAAAGTTTTCAAGCTGAACAAATTAAAGCGACTCTCGAATAAAACATTCGTGTTTCAATTATAATTTAAAGAAAACTATTCTAAACGTGGAACGTTGTTTGTGGAGCACGTTTTATGCATCAGTTGTTCATGACTTCGACGATCTCATTCTTTAACGAACGAGAAAATGCTTTCCAAAGGTAGGTGTGGAAACCATTTTATGATAC
The DNA here is from genome assembly GCA_000803305.1 of Toxocara canis. Lineage (NCBI taxonomy): Eukaryota > Metazoa > Nematoda > Chromadorea > Rhabditida > Toxocaridae > Toxocara > Toxocara canis. The sequence goes on along the minus strand of JPKZ01001381.1, from coordinate 288,008 downwards.
ATGATTTAAATTAAATTTCACCCTTCCGTTTTATTTAAATTAAATTTATTTCAAGATTTCAGGATTGAAGACCTTTAACTAAAGATGAAAGTCAAGTGAGAAGGGTCAAAGGAACAGGAATTACAAATGGAAAATTCGGTTTCCTCTACGACAAACAAACTTCCACCGCAATATTAGGGACTAACTGAAGTTATTTCACTGATAAAGACCTCCTCTAACAGCCAAAACGCTCGTTACGCAGGGGTAAGACGCATCCACACAAACGTGTCTTTAAAGAGTTGCCAGTATTGAAAGTTGGAGCGTTTTTAAATGGCTCAGAGGATCTGTCCATGACCAAGGAACTTTCCAGAGAACCTGAATGGATCTAAGCACTTGGTAATGGTAAGGACAACAAACCTTTTTAGTAACGCTGACAGAACCAGATGAGCCAAGTTCCATCATATACGATAATGACACGACCGCTTTCTTCATCACCTCCGCATCCTTTTTGCTGAAGGTTTGGCATAATGACCACACAAAAGCAATAAAGATTTCGTCATTGCAAGCACCCATATAATCACTACGCTTGCTTGAATTGCGCTGTGGGGACGATGACGAAAAGAACATATTTTAAAGCGCTTTATAAAGCAAACTTCGAGGAAAGTTCATGAGAACGGCGGAAGGAAAGTGATGAATCGCCATCACTGCTACCGAAGGGATCGCATAACGGAAAATAAAAGGCTAAAGTTCATTTAGCGCACTGTTAGCATCTTCATCTTAAACGCACCAAGCTTTTTCGATGAACGAAGCGACGAAGCATCGCACTTTCGAGTCGTTCTCCACAACAAATTCCAGCATTTCGTCGAGAAAATTGTCCAGAAGCGAGCCACTCTTGTCACGATTCAGTAGCATCTCTTGCGCCTAAAAGCACTGCTTTAACTTTCAAACCCTTTTCTAGTTGAAAGCATCGGACAGACAGATATACGCATAAATACGTGCATATGCGACATCATCGCAATGTTCTTTACAAAAATGAACATGAAGAAAGAAGCTATACAGATTCAGTTGCGAGAAACAAAGCAACCTGAACAAATACTCTGCGTAACGCATTCTCCTCAAATGAATTTTACCCTTTGCAGATGAACAATGCGCTCCTCGACCGTCTTTCCTGACATCTGCAGAGCCTCGTGGATTTCACTGCCTATCTGAAATGCCAAATACTTATTCAAGCGACCTGGGCTTTTGTGAAATAAAATAAGAGAAACAAGGAAAAACTGTTTTTAAAAAAAGCAAACACAACAGCAAAACATCTGCAACAAGAGAAAAAACATTTAAAGTCTAAAATTTGACCAGGTGATGCGGCAGTTTCGCAAGTGAACACCGGAAATGAAGCCTACCTCCTCGCTGAGATCCTGACTGCCACGTTCAACCATCTTAAACGGTTCTTTCGCCGATACCCAGTTCTCTAATCTGAAAATATTCCACCGTTGAGTAAAATCATCCGCTGGATGCGAAAGAAAAGTATATGTACGAACATGAAAACGGATAAGCTAAGCCACGTGGCACACACTCGCACACTCGACATTAACTACGTGTGACGTAAAACATCTAAGAAACAGAATGAAGCTGTTTTAAGAAAGATGGCGGCGACAAAATTGAATCTGCACGCGACCCCTAAGTAAGGAAGCCTGGTCTGCATCATTTTCGCACCAACAAACTACACTTGGTTCCGAAACATCTCTACAAACTTACAGCTGTTGCGTTGTTGCTCATAA
>JPKZ01001381.1:245729-260022 GCA_000803305.1 Toxocara canis | reverse complement strand
TTTTTTTTTCGCTGATTTTTACCTTGTCTTTTGCCGGTTTCCAAGCGTCTTTAGAGTTTTTTATGAAGGCAGATACATATCGAATAGTGGATGTCTTTTTATGTGCGTCCTTTCATGAAGTCGTTATAGAATTTCTAAAATTTAGTTATCATATTTGCGTGAAGAAGCTGTGGGCAGTGGATGTACTTTTCTATGAAATAGACGACAGCTGGCATTCACATACCGAAACGTTTGCAAGCACCGAGACCGAGAGAGCATTCAAATGTGACGATTTATAGTCGACACAGTGCAAAAGTGGTCGTCTCGCAATTGCAGCGATTTTACTCCCTCCAACGCACCGCCAACTTAATAGGAAGTACAAGTGTATTCAAACAATTCAGTTAGTTATTACATATAGGCATGTAAATAAGATAATCCGGAGTTTCAGCTTTTTACTTGTAAGGTTCCAAGGTTTTTCTACCGCCTAATTAATAAGCGGAGAACGTGTAAGCGAGCGACTGAGTTAATGTTTGGAATCAGAGTTGTTTTGATTCCATTTCAGAACGGAGGCCAGCGGGTATTTAAAATGGTGGGGGTCCGTATAGACCCTGTCGAAGAGGAGGCACGTGTTCTGAAATGTGTGCTCGTTGGCGATGCAGCCGTGGGGAAGACGTCACTAATTGTTTCATATACAACGAACGGATACCCTCAGGACTACGTACCCACGGCCTTCGATAATTATTCAGGTACGTTTGTTGCTTTACTGTTGGTTTCCGAAATGCAATCGTCGAGACTGCCGTTTTATTTTCATGCCGCTCATCTTCTTTATTTGAAACATATCAGAATTTGATACCTTATAATTAGTATGATGTATTGGTTGTATCAATGGAATTTATATTTTAAAATATGTGCTTCCTCATGAAGTAATTTTTAAAATTTTCATTCTTTCAGCATGTTGGGAGGGATAGAAGCATTCATATTCTGGTCTTGACAACAGAGTGACGATTTTGGGGGCGCTAAAGCATAGGAAATTTTTTGAAAGTTTTCTCTACAATAGCAGCATATAAGGATTTTTGCTGAATTTGCGCTGCACGAAATGAAATCATTCGGTGTGACGACTTCTTTGCGAATCGTAATTTCTTAAACTAAAACTATGCCATCGAGACGAGGGTTCACTGGTCTCGGTGAATTTGTGGCTCGTTTTTTCGAGATGTCGCCATTCTTGGCTGTGTATGTTTTCTTTCTTTAAAAGAATACATAATTCCGGACCAGTTTTTTGCTCTTTTTTTGCCATACTTCATTTAATATTTTCTCATGCTGTTGCTCGATTTTAATAGATCATCTTATCGAACACTCACAGATTCGATTGAACGAGAATCGGCTATGTGGTACAATGAATATTTGCTCACTAATATTCTAGTCATCGATGTGCTTTTCTACGAGCACAACGAATTTCCATCTTCAATGCCTTAGCATGAATATCTCAGTGAATTCTATTATTTATTATCAACTGTACCTTTAAGACGTTATATTTTTACTATATTCCTGGTTTGTTCGTTGAAACAGTTATATAATTGCCTAAAAATCATCAATCAGAATATAAAAATTGGCGGAGATGCACTAATCTTTTTCCTTTTCCTCATTCAAATTCATACCTGTGAAACTACGCTTATATCAATCGTTTCGAACTCATTTATAACATTTTTCAGTTCTTGTGAGGGTCGATAACCAGCCGATACGGTTGCAATTATGCGACACTGCTGGACAGGTATTATTTCTTTTTTTTTTCAGCTACTTTGTCTTTTAAAGCGAATTTCTTTTTCGTTTAACTTAATTAATTTTCATGCAATTTTTAGGTGTTATTCCTTTTTTTATTCCTCACATATTTCAACACTGATTTTTTCTTCTTAGATATCCTGATATGTCGAAATTTTCTTTAAGATTTTCTAGGATGCCGTGGATAATAACTTTAAAGAACTACCCAAAAGGGAGCAATAGATCAGGCGTAATTGTAATGTATGCAATTAAACGAATCATCGTATCATAGAGACGTAACGCAAATCCGATGGGTTGGGTTGTGCGCGGGGTCGCTCTCATCGGTCGGTTTGAGTGCATCCAAGTGCAACATCGCTGATCGATGTTTCAATACGCTTGCACTTCGCCATATATTAGGGCGTCTCGAACGACTTATTCCCTCTTCAAGGGTCTGTCGCTCGGCAAATACAGAGACACGCTCCAAAAATCTATGCTTTGACAATCTCATCCGCCCAACAAGGGGGTCAGGGGGGGAAGGGAAATTATTGTTGAATTAGTATATTTTTTATGCGAGGAAGATTTGCAATTCGGAAAAGCGTACAAATTTTCTTTCATGTGCAACAAATGGAGTAAATGATGTGTGGAAGACTTTTGAATCACTAGTGACGAAAAGCCGAAAAAGATAGTGAACAATGGATCGAGAAGTATAAAAGAGACTTTGAAGTGGAATCGAGCAGAAATTTCTGAATTAAGTCGAGGAAAGTGGCTCGAGTTCGATATTATTTTGAGAGTCATTCACACTAAGTACCATATGTCGATACTTTTCCGTATACGATTGCTATTGGTTTGCACTTCACACGATAGCGATGATCGTTATGCTGCGCCAGAATAGATAAAATTTCTTCTTTAGCAAGATTTGTGCTCAACGACGATGAACGTGTGTTGCTCATCGTCTCAGCAACACATGCATTACTTCAAGTGCAAATAAAAGCATAATGTCAATATTGTTGCACAAACATCAGTTTGACGATTTCTTGGAAGCGTCTTATCTCGTTATATGTTTCATTTCATCAAATGTCACCTAGTGAATAAGCAACCATGAAAAATTGCCTAATTTCTTCGAAACGTAATGGCATTTTGTGGGCGAAAAATGACCGCATAGATTTGTAAAGCGTTTGCAATTTCAACAGTTTCGTATTTGTTTCCTTTTGCCTTTGAACGCCATTAATTCAAATATACAATCAAGTTGTTTCATATTTGAAAGGAGCTTTCTGATGAATATCTTCATAAGTAAGGTAGTAGAATTTTAGGATAATTGGATGCGTTATAATTTTTTACATCTTTTAAAGTTAAAATTGTGCTGCAAATACAATTTGCAAGGGCTCGATGGTGCGCAACTGTGTGGATAGAAGTTTCTAATTCCAAGCTTTTCATCTGTTGTATTTGGAGTTCTGTTTCCGTCAAAATCCTTCCAAGGAAACTTGTATCTTTGCATTCCGCTAGTTGGCAAGCATACCAGTCCAAAAAAATTTTTTCTTGTGAGCTTTTGCTGCTATATGACAAAATTTGCAACAAATGAACATTTCGCCAACTTTGGAAACGAGAGCACGTCACTGTGATGTGAGATCGAACAAGGGATGACTTGTCGTGAGAGGTGGGTGGGGGGGGTTGGGGGGCAGGAAGGGATGGAGCAACGAATAAGATTGTCAGTGTTATTTTCGCAGTCATTTCTGTACCACTCAGTGAGAAAGTGCGCTTGCAGTTTGTAAATTTATTGCTTTCAGCTTGCAAATTTGTTGACCATGGTCTTCAAGTTATCCCTTCTCATTTATTGCTTCGGTTTTTCATCTCAGCTTTTCTTAGCGTTTCGTGTGATTGACGATGACGTTCTAACGCGATAAATTACTTTTTGCGTGTCTAAAATTCTATGAATTTTGTATAATACGTATTTACTGAATCGTTAGAGTTGCATTTTTCGTAGAATTTTAATATTCTCTATAAAGAATACTTTTTTCTATGCCCAATGTTTTCTTTTTATGACTTATGCAAATTTTCTGTTTTCAAAGCGTATTACAGCGTCGTCTTTTCTGTGCGTATGTCTGTATCTACGTTTCCAATAGTTTCAACTCGAGAGTAATTGAAGCTCGAGTTATGAATTTTGACAACTGCAATTTTGGCAACTTCAATCTACAGCAAAGAAACACCTTCCTTTTCTACTTTAAAATCAATCGACCCTTTTCAGAGGGAGTCTTGCACCTTAAAATTGCTAAAAATTTTCATGCGGACCGGTTAGGCATGATATTGGACCACTCGAAATGGAAACGGCCCTTTCTGAACCTGAATAGTTTGATAAGTGAGTCACTAAAGTGTGTCAGCTAGACAATAGTTTCAACTCTCAGCTACGCGTTTTCACTTTTGGAAAACAACTTTTGGGAATAATTTTGTACCGTCTGGAAACAACCTTGCATGCAGATAGTTGTAATTAATTTATGTTCGTTCTTCAACTCTGTCTCCAGCGAATTCGTCTTTTACTTGTACCCATTTGATTATTCTCGAACATCAACTTCCCAAACAATTTTTATTAAAGGATCATTTTTTGAGAATATTTCCCATTTTTGAAAATCGATGTTCGCTGATCCATGGAGAGACAAATTACGCGCCAATTATAAACACTTTCTCAGAAAATTCCAAGAGTAGTCCCTAATCGTTGCACAGTCTACAGCGATTACGAATTTTTTCAAAAGCGATCTTTGATTGCGAATTTTCTTGTCGCAGTTTATTCCTTTCATCAGCAAAGAATGCAAAATTTTTTAAATTTCTGTTTTTTTTTCACGTTTTTGTGCCAGCACCATCATCAATAAAATAGGAGAAGCTTCAAGTAGACATATCACTTGAGTTATTGCTTATGAACGTTGAAGCAAAAATAAATGCGATATCGGCGAAGAAATTTTCGGCCGATTTTATCGGATTTTTAGGCGGAGTTCGATTCGCTACGGCCGTTCAGTTACCCGGACACTGACGTCTTCCTGTTATGCTTCAATGTAATGTTGCCGAGCACACTTCGGTCGATAACTGAGCATTGGCTGCCCGAAATCAGCAAATCATCGCCTAATACACCTAGTGAGTTACTCGTTCTCAGTAGTTTCGTTATTTTTAAGCGCTTTACACTCATCCGAAAGGAACGTTATGTGTATAGGTCGTTGATACTTGTTCGTGCATGTGACTGTACGCATGTGCACAAGTATTTTCTTATAGTTGTGTTTCTGTCCTTCAGGTAGGTTTATGTGAAGGTCCGGAAAGCAGTGAGTAGAGGAAGCAACCTTTTAATTTCTGTTTTTTCAAATGTTTAGTGAAAGCGTCATTACGAATAAAGCAGAAGCTATAAGTAAGTCATATATGTCTATTTGAAGAAGAAGAAAAATGGACTAGATAATTTCATCTGGGCTCGAGCAATATGAAGCGCCGCTCGTTTAACTGACCATTAATATTTGTATTGTTGGAATTATGAATTTCCGGACGAGAACCGGGAAATTCCGAGAAAAAAAGCGCGAAATTTTCGAGATAGTGACGTCAAAAGCGATAGTTGTTTCGATATGGTGAACTGATCGTGTGACCACCAGTTAGTTACTTTACGACGCGTACGCCTCATTTGCAACATCATTCATCATCAGCACCGCACAGGTACTGTCTGCACACCTGAAAAACTCGATCAAGCCGTTTCGCTGGGATAGCGAAAAGAAGCACATGTCATGCTAGTCGTCCGGCACTCTTTTCAGCATAGTTGAGCAATGCATATTCATCTCAGTCTTATGTTTTTTTGACCAATACGAAAATGAATTATCAGGAATGGGTGCTATGTGTCGGATTGCGCAGTCTTAGTTTTAACTGTTTAAAAAAAAATAACTTTTCAGCTGTACCGTGAATCCCAGCTATGCTCGTATCTTTCTTGCTGCTTATTTGATCAAATTGCAACATTAGACGCTATGTGCTTTTTTGTTGCGACTTTGAAGAACAACTATGGGATTTTTCGTAAAATCAAATTTTGGAATGGAACAAATCTTGTTGATCTGAATTATGGGCTTGTATTGTTGCCGGAGTCTTGATAGCGTCAGATCGCTTGCAGAGATATCTCTGCTTTTGTGACTCCATCATTTAGTGCCAGACAATGCATATAACAATGTCTATCACTGCATTTAGAGATTGCCAACGAAATTGTCGATATCACGCGATTCTTATACATCTTTTAAAGCCTTTGTTGCCTCCCACGATAAAATTAAGCGTTTGCATATGCGTGCGAACCGATAGAGAATCATTAATGCTGCGCAAGCGGAAAACATCGAATTTACAACTTATACGATTTGGCTATACTATAAGAGCCGACAAAGCAATATAGTGCACTGGATCAAATTAGAGACATGAAAGAGATTTCATTTTTAGTCGGCTTTATGCTGTTTATGGTTTACACCAGTTGAAAAAAAAGCACTAACTCGCCTTATGGGATGAAAGCTACGAATTTCTTGCTGTATTTTTTGCAAATTCTTGCAAACTTGCAAATTGCAAATTTTTTTGCAATTTGCAGATTTCATTCTTGCCTATTGATAAAATAAATGATTCGATTCGTTTAAAAAAACCTTTAGTTCAAACAAAATGAATAAAGTTCCTTTGAAAACGACAAAAAAAGTTCCGCTTCAATAATTAAATTCTCCCCTAATGAAGAAATTTCTTTTTTATCACAGCTCTACAAAGCGATTAAATAGCTAACATAATCGCTGGATTGGCAAGCAGTGTCACGCATTATTGGCTGCTATTTTTCGTGCGATGCACGATGTGCGAACAACCGATCATTGTAATGAAAAGTTTTGTAAAACGATCACAAATGGATGGGGAAATTAAGGAAACAAGTACGACCAATAATCATAGCAATGATAGATGCTAAGCAGAACTTTGTTTGTTTTTGTTTCATTGAAAACGACGAGTAAAATTGTAAATACTCAACGGAATAGGATAAGTCCGGGACACGAACATTTCTTTGCAGAAATAAGCTTTATAAAGCTCATAACCTAAAGAGATGTCAACCCAAAAAGAAACATCCTCGCTGGCTTAAAAGAAACACAAATTTGGTTAACAATTTAACACTTCTGAAACGACAAGTTGAAATTGGATTTTGTATTGACGAGGAATTATCCGACCTTTATGAACGTGTAAAAATTTCTAAAATATTTCAGTAAATATCGCTTTCTCTCGGCAAGCATTCGAACAGAACGATGATAAATTAGTTAGTGATGCTCTGTTTGAACGTTAGAAAGTAATTTCTGTCAAAACTTCTTCCGCTTATGTTGAACAGCCGCTAGAGCGTGCCATACCCGGAGTGGTATCGGAACATCTCCGTAATATGACATTTTTCATAGTTAAATGTTTATCAAGGCCTATAAGATTTTTTTAGGATTCTCCAAAAAACTGAAGAATTCCGGCTCAAAAGTGATCCGAAAAACAAATTCCCATACTTAAGAGAATTTCCGGAGTTCTATTCCGATTCCGGACGTTCGCCCCGGACCAAAACCAAAAACGCCAGATGATAGGCCAAAACCCTGTCAAAAGCATTAAAGAAATCGGAATAGTGCGAGTCAGTTGGAAAGTTATGAGGCTTGATTCTTGAGTATGAAAAATCCTCCCGCGGGCAAATCACCGGGAAGTAATTAACCGGTCCGGCTGGCTAACGAACCTGACCTAGCCATTTGAGAGATTAATTAATAGGAAAAGGAAAAATTGAAAAAAATTAGCTTGTTCAAAGTTAGAGTGATCACAAGCTTAAAATTCCTTACAATCTTCTGTGTAATATATAGACGAACCAGTTCAACTAAACTTTGCCGAAGAATTTCGTGTACTTTGGGCGCTTCAGACGGTAATCTCGTTGTTTGCAGTCGATCAGGCACTAAATGACACAGATAATATGCAAAGGCTGGTAAATGATGGATGGTAGTGGGCATCGTGAGGATTATTTCATCTCAATACCAGCAGTTCAAGCGGAATAAAATGCACTTTCGTGGAAAGAAAGCCTCACGATTATGTGGGTAATAAAATGAAGAAGAGAGGCCAAGAAGCCTTCTCGACATAGTTTTTTTCTTTTTGGAGTAAACGTGATTTTTATAAAATAACTTCCAAAAATGACCTGAAAGCAGAACTGGTAGAGATGAAAGCAATTTTACGACATCTTTCTGAAAGAAACTCTTGTCAGCTTGATAATAGTTCTATGCATTAAAATTGTCGAAAGGATTTTGGAAAATTTTTAAAATATATCATTTCGGTTTTGCATTGGTGTGGGTGAAAGGTAGTTGTGGAATTTTGTAGATGACGCTCAACAATTTTGTTCGCAGTTGAAAGCAAACAAAATTTTGCTTGCGTATTTGTTTTTGCTAGAGGCAGTTATGCACAGATAGAGTCTCCTAAGGCGCGTTTTATGTAGTTTTTTTTTTTTTTAAATTCGCGGCACACGTCTTACGTTTTCAGTTTACTGCAGCTTTTCCAGTTTATTTGCGCATATTTTACAACACGTTCTAAGGTCGTCTATTGCATTGATACTAAACGGTTATTGGTTGCTTTAGTGATTAGATGTACATTCATTTGGAGGCGTAGCAATATGAAGAATCGAAAAGGATCGTCTACGAGTTCCCGTTTGGGCGGTTGGCTTTCTTTGAGGGGAAACGGGTTTTAGCGACATCGATGAATGGAATGGCCTAGAAATTGCGTAAAAAGAGGGCCAATCGATCAAATATCAAAACGTATTGCGATGATAGCGAGATCATTCCACTTATGCACCACCCACGTTCTTTATTTCGTTTTGCGCACTTATCGCCGCAATTTTGCTATAAATTACTCATTTCGGATTACATAATGAAACGCATAGTACCTAAAGAAATAACAATGAAACAAATTCGCTTCACGAGATTTATTCGTCGAATAAAACGAACATTCGAAAACGAATTTTGGCAAGCGCAATTTATTGAATGGACATGTTGAAAATGATGAAAGCATTATGCACCTGAGTATGTTATATGCTTTGTACAGAAAATACAATAAATGAGGATGAATGCATGAGTATCGTGATCGAAATGCATTAGGTAAATAAGTATGAACGTAACTGAATGTTAGCTGAGTTCTGTGAGATCTCAGTGGATCGAGTTTTTGCTTGATTCGCCTATTTTAAACGAGTAGTAGCAAAAAGCGGGATAATTTTGTCACGTATCGGTCAAATCAATCAATAGTGTAATCGATTGATTTCACTTCTGATAATTGCTTGCAGTGATTTTTTGTTGTCCGATCAAACTATCAAATTTCTGACATAATATGCTCAAACGGTATAAAATAAGGAAGGGGGAAGAGGTGATGAGGAGGGAAGGCGCTGAGTATTCGCTGTGATCTATATTGAACCAGAAACCTTTTCTTGGTGTCTCACATGGCTATATTAGAAGAATCATCAGCTGATTCCGTTGGATTTCCTTAAACGACCACCTTGATCGGAACGGTTGACTTAAAAATCTAGGTTATGAGCTCTACGCAAATACATATTTTCATATGTGAAGCATGCATGATTTTAGCATCAGGTAGCTGAGTAATGAATACCAAGTCACAAGAAGCTAACACACTGCACAATGCTTGTGTTCTTAAAGACAGCTGAAATACACTCTTCCTCTAAAATAATGAACTCCTATAAATGTGTTTTACGACAGTTCATTTCTTTCGAATGATTTCATTGAACGTTGAACGAATGTTTCGATGCTCATAAAAGATGACTGTGTGCTCCGTACTTGGTTGCAACATTTGTTCCATTTGTCTTTTGTTGGCATGCCTTGGAGGCATCAACGAGCGAATAGCCTTTCGTTGCGCATTAAATTTCTTTTTTCAACTATCAAAACGACCAACAACCAGTACGGCCAATCACAAATAATTTGTAACTCCACATATATTGTTCGCATTAACGGCGTTGAAATTAATTACTTTTAAAATTGTTCCAAGTTTTGTGTGAAGAGAGTGGTACTGCTTGCTAAAATATTCATTATTGGCTTAGATCCCAATTTTTTTTGTTGTTTTCGTTCTAGCCGCGAGGCTGAATTAGATTTAAGTCGCAGAGTTTCAAAACGTCATTGAGGCATTGAGAGTCGCTATTGTTTAGAGCCAAAGCTACATCAGCTTTTTGAATGGTAACTAGAAATTTTTGGCTCTTCATTTCTAATCCCACATTTAAATTATTGCCGTTCCAATGAACAATCAGTCTTTAGCTGACCATCTATTTGGTCAGCGCAGCGCGCTTACTATGAAGTGGTAGATGATATGCTGCAAAGGTCCCCTTCGTCTTCCATAACTCCCTTATTGATGAAGTGCATTTGTTATTTAACGTGCTTTCCGAATAGCTGCAGAAATCGCATGTTAGTGAGGAGGACAAACAACAATGATCTGAAGGTACTGGACGATAAAACAATTGCCTTTACTTAAAATATGTGTGAATTTTCTTGGAAAAGTACACCGATAGTGTGATTTATGACATGAACGCATTATGGAACTACCTTCTGATTTTTTTCGTTCATTCTGAAGTGTCATGAAACTCAATGACTCCTTCATTTTTCATGCCTCGTTGATGTCTTTACATACAGCCATCCACATCTCATTAGTTACAATACGCATTCTGACCTTGCTTTCTAAGAGATTTCTTTTAAGTGATGCACGTTGCTGAAGAGAAACTTGTTAGTGAAGGCCTTGCATTCATTCGTTCAATTCGCTGACTTTCTAAACCGTATTACGTGCTCTTATTGAATTATGTTGTTGAAACAAGATTTTCGCTGCAAAATTCTTTCTCTCTGCTAATCCGGCATTCGAATTCATTCGTCCTCTCGAACGCCGAAAGCCGACGTCCCATCAAACAAAAGACACGCTGTCTTTAAATACTCGTAGAGCAATGCATACAGTTCCACATTCTATTGTGATCTTTGAAGAGGAACTGAAAAATGGTCGGAGAAATACCCTAGAGGTGAGACGTGAAAAAGTTCTGAGAGGAATTATCATAGAGTTAAAGTGAGGTAAAAAAAACCATGTCAGCTGAATGTAATCAAAAAATTTTTAAACGGATTTACGGATTTTACGTGTCTTACTTATTTACGGACGATCAAGAACATATCGTTCTACAACCAAATCAAAAATTTATTTATTTATTTTTTGCAAATAAACCTTCTGATTGTTATAAAGATATTTCCCTAACGTTTTGTTCGCACCAACTAATGAGCATCACTTAGTGAATTTTTTCGATTTCTTGCGCAATGACTGTGAATAAGTAAAAGAATATTGACATTTAGGCCCCATAATAAATCTCGTTCGTAAACATTAATTTCTATGCGTCCACAAAAAAAAACTCAGCTTTCTTAATCACGAAATTTAGTCCTAAAACGGCGATTGGTGCATATTTGGAACGAAGATCGTACGAGGTTAATGACTTGTGAATATTACACCATCGATCGTGTAGTGTGTGCATAGAAGCATTATGATCTTGCTCTGAGACGTTTACTTACAATAACCATAAATTGCAGCGATAGCATACAATTGTTTGACGGTTTGCTATAGTGCCAAGCGAATCGATTCATCACGGTGACACGCTCACTTGCTTCGAACAATTTAGTTTTGCATATCGAAAATTTTAAAAAATAATTTACAGCAATTTTTTTTGTTCGATTGAGATAGCAAATTTTCATTGGCACCGTTAGTTCAGTCATCGAAATAACACAGATATTGCGGCAATGTGACGAATTTTTTTGTCCGTTATAAGACACGCCAACTGACAGAAACCTGCGGTTGTCATAGCTAATATGAGAAGCTAGCAAAAACGCTTTGAAATAACGAAGTCGGATTGTGGTGTCAGTTACAGTTAGCTGAAATTCGAAAAGTGGTGCTTGATCATTAAATTAATCTGTTGAATTTTCTACACTTATTTCGTTCATACACCCCCTCCTACTTTTCTTTTTCTCTCCCACCTATGCGAAAAATGCGGAACACCGTTGTGGACATAGGAATGAGTTGTTTAGAATATGCTGGGATGCTGTATATTGCACACAGAAATTTTTATGCGAAATACAAAAATACGAAACAAAACAAAAATCGATTTTTCGCTCCAAAAGAGTAGCTGACAAATAGCGGCAACTTTTGGCCCATTATTGTGTATTGACCACCTTATACCTTCCTCACAGATCACCTCTTCTACTAGATCCTTTAAGTTTTTATGGTCAGTAGGTTGTTTGAAGTGAAGATGAAATTCGTTGTTGTTAGAGCAGTAGGCGTGACGCGTATGAAGTGGGAAGCCAATGAGTGAGGTCATTGATCGGATTTCCCATGCGACTTTTATCGTATGCATGATCTGTAGGTCGGGCGTCCAGGTAGACCATTCAGGAGTCTTATTTATGATTTATTGCTAAGTACTTCTTACTCTTCGCAACTAGTATATACATATATAGCGACGAGTAAAGTATACTATGATAGAGTGAGAAAAGAAAGTAGTCGAAAAAGAGCAAAAATTTAAATTTCAGTAATAATAGTAGGGACGCAATCGGATCTGCGCTCGAACATCAGGTTCGTGATCGAATTGTGCAAGAAAGGCGAACAACCCGTTAGCGAGTCGAAAGCGCGTATGTTGGCCGAAGAGCTTTCCGCAGACTACATCGAATGCTCTGCGCTAACGCAGCTCAACCTGAAACAGGCAAACTTTATTTGTTTGCTTAGAATATAATAAATTTTTAAGAGTTTCGAAAAGATAATAATCACAATATTCAATGTTTTTATCATGATTAGTATGTCCGGTATGTTCCTCATGTGCTCCTGAATCTACTGGATGTGCTAGCCAGAATAATTGTGTGACCGCAAAGTAGTGCTAACGTTGTGCTAGCCAGAATAATTGTGTGACCGCAAAGTAGTGCTAACGTTGTGCTAGCCAGAATAATTGTGTGACCGCAAAGTAGTGGTAACGTTGTGCTAGCCAGAATAATTGTGTGACCGCAAAGTAGTGCTAACGTTGTGCTAGCCAGAATAATTGTGTGACCGCAAAGTAGTGTTAACGTTTTAAAAGAGAAGATGGGGCCAGAAAGGTAGAGGGTGGAGGGACAAGGGAGGGCGGAGAGGGGGAGGAGCGAGGGAAGAGATTAAGTGGAAAGTTGGTCATATTAGTTTAATCAGATTAAGGAAGACATACGTCATCTAGTAATCTCTTGCCCCTGCCTATATAATGACGCCGTTTTTTTTTTTTCTGGTCACCTAAACAAAACCGTATTCATTTGTTTTTTATTAGTGTCGAGAAGGTATTTTCTATTGAATGGTAGTTTTCCTAGCATATTTATCGAGCTTTGAGGCATAGCTTTCTACTGCAGACAACGTGATACAGTTTAATCTCAATTCAATCGCTAATTTTGTTGTTAGCGCTGATGTAGTCTGATTTAGGTGTTTGATGCGGCGATTCTGGCGGCTCTCAGAGGGAAATCACAATTGTCATTACAAAGGTTCTGCCCCAAAGAAGATAAGAAATCGAAAATTCGAGAAGGTTTCCGACGAATAGTAACTTTTACAAAGAGGCTTATTTAGCGTATTATTACTTTTGTTTACGTGACCATGGATGTCAATTTTTACCAAAAATTGTGGTCCATTTTAATGGAAAGCGATTTTTCACTAAATCATTACTGCTTTAGAAATATAATTGTTATCTAAGTTTCAACTAGTTGTTATTATTCTCAAATATTTCAATACTATTTTGTTAGGATCATTTAAGACGAAATCGAAGAAGATTCATAAATCGTATAATTAATGTGCAGCGCGTAATTAACGCTGAACAAAATATAATAGTTGATTTTTTCGATGCTCTCAGACATTTCCAATGATTTCAGTTGACTAATGAAATGTGAATGTACTATGCACTTTTTTTTCCACAAAAATTGATCGTAAGCTGTTTCTAATGGGATGGGTTGTTTTTTTTGTTCCGGCCGTTCACATAAACAAATCAAAAGTGCTTCTCTTAGCTGAACATCGCAGAGTATCGGATTTCGATCGGAAGAGCAAATCTAGTTCTCTACGGGACTGAAATCAAAGCAAATCTAGTGTTTGCAGCAAAAGCCGACTCAGCTCAACAATATGGCGCAGATCTTGAAACCGCTTTGCCAAAAAAATAGTCTTAAATGATGAAAAATGTCCTCTGGATAACCATCATCATTTTGGCAGGCTAAACGATGTTTGTGACTACACTCCTGACCTACAAGAAAAAAACTAATAACAACGTAGTTTTCCCCTATACATAACTCGTCCGCTGTTCACAAACGTTGGGACTACCTGCTTGTATAATATTTAGTTGCTGTTTTGTTGCATCTTTTCAATATTTTACTGAAGAAATTAGCCTTTGCTAGATTGGTCCTCAGCAGACTAAGATGGAAAGGCGCCGAATACAGTATTCCGTGCTGTATTTATGTTCATATTCTTGCTCGTTATGTGTAGTGTTTTCGACAATGGTGATGACCTAGAAGTTGATAGAAAGAATTTGAGT
>JPKZ01001381.1:222018-244022 GCA_000803305.1 Toxocara canis | reverse complement strand
GGGGGGGGGGGGGGGGGGGGGGGGAGGAAGCTTCATGGAAAGTTTCAAATCTTCTGGCTGCTGTACGTCTAATTTTTTGTATATCCGCTAAACAGATTTGCTAACAGCTTGGCGGGGGGGGGGGGGGGGGGGGGGGGAGGAAGCTTCATGGAAAGTTTCAAATCTTCTGGCTGCTGTACGTCTAATTTTTTGTATATCCGCTAAACAGATTTGCTAGAAAAACAGCTTGGCTAAATTAGCTGTATATATCCTTACTTTCAAATATCTTACTCTTCAGTAGTGGCAAAACGACAGACGATATTTTTTTTTAGTGACGGAAGAGAACAATAAGAAATTTTGGTGATTATTATGAAGTCCTGCACTTTTTCATTTTCCTCTTCCTTTCCCATCGTTCGCGTAATGAATACTTTGTGGGAAGAATTGTGATGAGGAAATACGCTGCAAGGAATATCGTTTCGGGCCGTAGCTCACAACTGTATTTCAATGATCTTCATTACGTTCTGTGTTATGTATTCATTTTATACACGCAATTATTTTGTTTATGTGCCTTTCAGGGCAGTTGATATTGAGGGATTGCTAAATGGAGTATCTGTTGATGGCTTAAGCATGGTAAATGACACTAGCAAGAAAGCATATAAATGCATCATGTTGAATAGTTGTCATTCGCATGTACAACTTAAGTTGAAATGCTCCATTTCACGAGCAGTCAATCCTCCATAAAGCGAATGTTGCACCCCCGCTGAAGCCGTTGAACAGTGCCAGGTCGAATACGTCCTGCAACTGATTTAGAGTCAATATATGGTCGTCTCCTAAAACACGAAATAAAACAAGCGATAAAACCATAAATAATAAGTTGTTTTTATGATGCTACCACGTGCTCGCCTCCCTCACTTCATTATCGCTGTTGATGTTCATGTAGCGACGAGCTGTTTCTGCCCATATTTCCAAGCACTTTGTCGCTAGCAAGGACGATAATCTCACTCTTTGAAATGTTTTCCTTTATGAAGCTTTTTCGCATTCACCAAATGTTATGTACGGAATTTCTCCTTAGGAATCGTTATGATTCTTATAAAAGGTTTAGTAAAAACCTAATGGCCTCTTCAGATCTAAATATCAGTTATTTTTGCGTTAGAACTTTTGAATTTGTGCGCTTAACATTCCGTAAGTCTCGTTAAGTACTGCATTAAAAGATAGTACCGCTTTTAAGAACCTAATATTCTTAGGGCTGAGAGATTAGTTGCAACGATATCGTCACTTATTGTATTAAAAACAAAAGCACGGAATTCATTACCTCCTTCGACGTTATAAATTAAATAACTGACCTAAAGGTAATGGAAATCGCTCATTATGCGTTCATTGCAAGTCATTTTTGAGATGGGATGACTATCGACAAGAATGGTCGCTTTAAAATGTCGACGGACTATTACTAAGGACACAATTCGATGCAAAATGAAACCATGAGTATTGTCATCTTTTCTTTATTCCCATTTTAGGTATGCGTTTTTTAAGTGATCTTCTTCATTCACAATTTCCATTTATAATTGCAAATATTTCGCTTCTTTAACAAACTGGCTAAGGTGTTAACATTTAAGGTGTTAAAGGTTAACACCTTAGCATTAACCCTAAGGTGTCAACCTTAAGCGAATCTATGAGCATTTAAATTATTCCTTAAATTCTTTCCTTTATGTGTTTAAGTATGCACATGTTTCGAAGCTCACAAGGTGCTCTTGACCATGCTTTACCTGGAACGGTACATTTTCTTAAACCTTTACATGGTTTCGTTCCAAATTTGAAAAACTAGAAGGAAAAAGAGAATAGCAGCGAAAATATTTGGTTCGTTCATGAATCCTTGATTTTTCCATTAAGTTAATACTGTCTTGCTGCGGTTTACCTACTCGGCTATACGATCTTCAACCATTCATGATTTTCACATTTGACGCTCTCAGTTGACCGATTCATTGGCAGATATGGTAAATTGTTAACTCTGATTATTATTCTTTAATTCTGAAGTTTTTTCGAAAAATCTGTTTATCGGAGGAAAACAAACTAACCAATGAAGCTAGTTACTGCCTGAGACATAGTCTAAGATAAGAAGAGAAATGCTGTGATTGACTGCTCCCGTGGAGGTAAAAGGAGAATTAACATTGAGAGTATTACTGTTTAACGCGTAGGAGAGAAACTAATTAGTCGCAGATGCAGTGGAAAAGCTTGAATCTGCACGAGATATTTTTAGATCGAGAAGTAAAAAGTAAATTAGGCTACTCATCTAGGACTAACGAGTACGAAGATTGGTAGATCTAATTCTTAAGAGAGTAAATAATTAGCAGGAGGTGGCAGAGATAGCTGAAACCTGCAAACTAGCATACTAAACATTTTCATGACACTACTCCTCTAGCATTAAAAGATAACGAGGCTAATATCAATACCATTTAACTGGTAACAGTAAAGCAAAAGAAAGATGAGGTACGGAAAAATGCAACGTGCACACCAGAAGTACTCGGTCAACCAAGCAGTTTATTCTGCTGAACAGATCGCTAGTCTCAAAAAAGTCTCGAGGCACTGAAAATTACTTTTTAATCTTAGGCAATAACTTAGTTAGTAATCTGTATGTTGAGCTGCAACAATATATACCGAGCACCTTCTAATGAAGGATTACGTTTACTGAATTTCAGCTCTCCAATTTGCCTTAGAGCTTCTAGGAAAAGCGTTGCCTAAAATCACAATATAGACAGATTGATCGAAAACATAATGCGTTTCAAACCGCCATGCAAAAATGCATAAGCAACCAACAAAATCACTGCCTTGCCACTGTCTTTTTTTAAATGAGGATAATCGCTGGGGAAGTTATGACAAATAACCGAACAGTTTCAATAGAAAGAAGTTAACAATAAGTCATTATTAGAAATAAGAATATTAATTCTTTCCAATTCTGAGTTTAGATTAACATAGAAGTCATCACGAAACAACAAACGCCTACACAAAATTAGTTCCGCATTAGCGGGTTAAATCTTCCTGCTTTAGTTTTTTTAAATCAAGGGATGATCATCTAGCCCCTTCTATAGCAAATTTATAACACAAAAAAATTAAACTAACTTGAACATGTAAGAGGCTGCATGACGAGAGACGACAGCAAATGTTCGAAGCATTAATGCTTACGCTCCAACATCCGTCGTTTTTATTTTTTCATCCATTTCATCCCTTCTTTATTTTTTTCGTCTAACGGAATTTTTCCGAATAATTTTCATGTTTGTTTCAAATTTGACTAATTCGATTATCGATCTATGTTTCGATAGTAGGATAAACTGAAATTTCTCCTCAACGTTGTATTGTTTTCTTGACGAGTGCGCAACATAAAAACGACACATCACCATTTGGATGCGCTGATGTGCGTTACATAGTAAACATAAAGTATCGGATTAGAAACGTTCGATAATCGAAGTTAGACGACATCAAATATTTGATCATAGCAAAAAATTGCTTCATACTTGTGATGTTAATACAACCTGAACTGCCTGCCTCTTCCATACGTAACACTAGCTTTTCGATAAAATAAAACCATCCTCAAAAGTAAGCTCACTGTGCACGGGAACAATGGAGCCGAGACCATTCAAGACTCGTATAGCTAGAAATCTAATTCTTTCATTGCTACTTCTAAAAACTCCTCACTACTTCGCTTTAACATACCGTCGTTGATTGAGGTCGAAGTTTTAAAATTGCCGATTGTTGTGGACTCGAAACCACTTTAATTGCCGAAAGGATTCTTTGAATGCTTAAACTAACAGCACTGCATATTAGGTACATCTACAATGCAATAGTAAGCTGTGGGCATAAGTGCACATCTCGGCATGTCCTGAAGCGTACACTGATGCACTAAAAACGCGTCAAATGGATAAAATTTAGGCAATATCCCTTCTTTCATTTATTGGCAATTGGTGGACATTGGCAAAAAAAGAATGATTCAAAAGCTTAGCATTAAGATAGAGTACTGAGCTTCAGGTTATTTTTTCTTCATATGTACTAAATTTTAAATCCTGAAATTTTCCTTTATAGTAAGGCATTTTAGTTGAGCAGTGATTGCTGCAATGTTTGGTGATTTGCCGTTAGCCAATTTGCGAGATAGATCATCTCGCAAATTGTTATTTGTCGATCGAATAGATTACTAGCAGCAGCCGATTACAATGAAGTGGACTTGGATCAACACGTCGCACAATGCTAGTAAATGCAAAAAAAATTAGTTGCAAGAGTACTAAAGGAGAAAAGGTAAAAAGAGGTGCTTTATACCGACTACTGCAATAGCCAGAAAAAATGTTTTAAAATTATAAATCGAATACAAAAAATTTTCAAAACAGAGACCGAGGTGGTTTACAGCGGAATTTCATTTGATTTAATAAATGTTAACCCATTTTATCTGATTACGAAAAATGAGAGCGTCGACTCGTTACCAAATGAGCCTTTGTTCGGATTCATTATTCTTTCGAACTACACAAACAAATCAAATGTAGCGTCGTTCTTCCCATGTAGCAGCCATTCTCTCGTTCCCCAATTCCACTGTTTTGATTGGTTTCGCTCGCCCGAAGTTAGTTCTTCTAGAAGCGATGTTCACCACTTCTTTGATACCCTCAAGCTTGGGTAATACAACCCAATTTTTGCTTACCTTTTATCAGATTATGATCTTTAAGTTACACAGTGACATATACACATATAATGCGCCAGAAGGAGATAGTTTAATAGGTCTTTGCTGACGTTTTGCCTCCTTGAGCCATAATCGTAGCACAATAACCTCAAACTTGGTTTAATTACTCAAATTTGAGCTTGTTGTGCTATTATTATGGCTCAAGGAGCCGACGCTATACATGTTAGGAAGAGCAATTTGTACCTGCATCAACATCTTTATTACAGCAACGAGATATATAATGAGAACATCGAACTGTACGAAACTATGTATGGAAGAAGTTTGATCAAAAAAAGTAATAAACACCAAAAGCGGTTGGATGAGTAGGTGAGGAGATTGCGGCTATTCATATTAGGCAAGCATCCTACGGCGTTGCGTGTTGTCAACTGAAAATATCTGGTGTGCTACACATCTTTCGTACTCTGATGCATAGGTGACATTTTAGCTGACTCGTGTATCTCTTTCCTCATCGTTACCGTTGCATGAGCACGACATTGTTCCTGTACGTTTTAGATGTGTCACTATGGCAACAATAAAAATTTCGAACGATTGCCATTGAGTGGAAACACGTATTACGCACAATATGCACGAAAAACTTTAGACATTTCAAATTATGTTCCCATTTTCAGTATGCAAACTTCTTTTACCTTCAAAATCTTCATTTTCAAGGAATGCGATTTTCAAGGAAAGAACAAAGCAAACAACAAAAGCGTAATAAAGAAAAACAAAAATACTTCATAAAAGAACATTCTGAAAACTTGTGGGAGACAAATTCCTCCTCCTCCCTTCCTCGTTCGCTTAGTGAGCATCAAGACCGTTTCAGTAGATTATTTCGAAAAAAAAATTTTTTTTCGAACAGCTTCCGATTATTCGAAAAAAAAACGTGTCAGAATTTTCGGAAAAAGTTGTAAATTTTTTCCGAAAAATCCCCCATTATAAAATTTTGCTCAACATTGTAGTCCTCGAGATTTGATTGGAAGGATACATTTAAATTTAAATGATGATCAACAAAGCAAATCCAACCAGAAACCGGTAATTAGCTTGCGAGCGATCAGCTGGACTCTGTGCATCGTCGCATGAGCATGCATTCTATTGTGGAATATGCAATTGGTCATAAAAACGAGGAAAGCAAAGAAATCCACTGCGCTAAGGAATGTGGTAAAAAAAGAAAGGGAAACTTCGCTGTGAAACTTGAAAGCTCGATGAGAGAAATGATTGACAGCAGAAATTCCAGAACCTTATTGCACATTCTTTTTTGATTGTCTTCAACGAAAAGCACACTACTAAAGCTAAGTAAACGACGCAGTGAAACAAACCCCGAAACTTCCATTCTCTTGAGCTTGAGCCTCATGAAACGAATTGGTAGATATCATTAACGCATCCAGGATGCCCATTCAACCCGGAGAGAGTAGTTTCGGTTTGAAGAGTAGAAAATTTTGGAAATTACGAAGAGAAAAACAGATGAAATTTATTATAAGTGAAATTTCACAAGTAAGCAGTATTAATCTAAATTTCCGACATACTTTTGTCGAAACAGAAAACCCCTAATTAAAAAAAGTTTTTTCCCCACTTAAGAGGAGTTTGAAGGTTTACAAGCCGTATGCAGCTCCCTTCAAGACGCGAATGATTAAAGCAATGCAGTTTTATGCAATCCGAGAACGGTCTGAATGAGCTGAAAGGCCGACGATGAGCTAAGTCAATGACAACAACACCGAAAGATTTCTACATACTATTTAATTCGATTCGTTTCAAACGAAGCATCGCAACAGCAACATAAATAAACCTGAGAAAATTTTCTATTTCTCTATTCTCTACTCAAATACAAAGAGCAAGAAACTCGACAACAGCTGGATCCGATAACGACTCAAGCAAACAGTTCAAGTCAAAAATGTCTGCCACAGACATCAGCACTGCATCATCCGTTATGCCACAACAATATCGTTCAGCCGTTGCACTAACTTAACGTCTTCTCTACAATTATCGGACATTTATCGCTTCGATTAAAATGTATGAAATTTTTTCCGATTATATTTTAAAAAAAACGATAAAATCATGGAACGAACAGCATAATGCTCCTCATATCGTTGAGCGCATCAAGTGTTTTGGAAGTTTTGCGATGAAACTGGCGTGGAAGCTGCCCATGTAAAGATATTTTCCATCGTCAGAAACTTGCGATATATCATCCATCATCACTGCTCCGTTGACGTCGTGAGCACATGAAACTATTTTTCCGTTTGTATCCAATTCAATAATCATTGCATGACGCGACCTCAGTTTCGAGTAGAGCACATTCCAATAGGAGTCTGGGATGAGCTGAAATAACTGTGCGTCTTAGAGACAAGATACTGCATGCGTTGACAGCTGACGTTTACTTCTCGTTCTCATGAACAATTAAACCAAACAAAAACATAGCCCTTTTTGGGTGGCTACAGTTCTAGAAAACAAAACCTCATACCAGCTTGAATGAAATAAGCCCCACGCAGCTTAACAGACCTAATTCTAAACATACAACGGTAAGGCTCTACTCCACTCAGCTTATAATATACGAAATAACTCACTGTGCAAAACAAACTGAAATGTCACGCGCATAAAAATTGTCAAATCGCTAAAAAATGAGCGAAAAGTTACTGCACATCAGACTTGCTGCTTTGTAAAAAGTGGTTTCAGGCGACTCTTCAACATAAGCTTTAGCGAACCGTTTTCTAGCTGCATAGACATTCCAAACATGTCTCTCCCAAAAACAAATTTCTTCTATGCCGTTTTCATCTTTCCAAAAAAGAGGGAACCCTATCGATCTCCATCAATCAGATCTAACCGAAAAGTAGCATCCGCATTCTGGAGCATTAACGTGACAGCAAGAAGATGAACGTGCTGCAGTTACAAGATACAATAAATGTCGTATATACATCATCAGGTTGATTTGTTATTTTAAGAAAAACCAAGTTACGATGAAAAAAAGATTCCCCAGAAACTCATTACCAGCGCGTTAGAAAAGTAGTTCGATTCGACGAGTTGAACTCTGCTAAGACTTTACTTTACAAATTGGCGTTATCTATTTTAAAGATATATTAGCTATCGCATAAAAGATGCATACTTTTATTTCGCTATCACCCAACCGCATATTACAAAGTTCGCATATGATTACAGGATGGTTAATTATATATATATTTATATATATATATTTACATGTATATAGACATACAAATATGTCTATATATGTATATATATGTGTATATACAATATGTATAGATAGATAGATAGATAGATAGATAGATAGACTGATAGATAGATATATACATATGTATACATATATATATATATATACATATGTATATATATATGTATATTTACATCTGTAGGACAACTACCACTGGCCGAAAAAATCACGTGTGTCACTGATCATCTACATAACTTGAAAACAGCCGAAAAGTAACCTTCAAAAGGAATTTTCGGGTAGCAGTTTTCTTGGCAAGGAAGTCGACAAGAGACAGCTGTTGATGATGTCTAACACTGGCCATACCAACCCAAAAGGTACCATCGGTGCTCAAACGAATGTTATCCGGTAGGCCGGGCAAATTGTCCGCGAATATTTCCGTAGTTCCCTTCTTCGGTCCCGATATCCAAAACCTCAAGTTTACCAAATATTCTTATCACAATCGAATCACACCACTTTACGGGTCTGCACGTTTATGCGCAACAGCTATTTTTAAAAAAAAGCATAATAAAAAAAACAGCTTAAATATTGCGATGACGTAAATTGTGACATAAAAACTGATGAATGCAGCCAATTTCAAAGCTTTACCGAGATCACAGCCAAACAAAGATGCTACCTATTTTGATTCATTTTGATCGTACCGCTGTATGAGTTTAAAGGAGTGCGTCCTGAGTATTAAACACTCACCTTTTGATACGTGCCATTGTTGTTTCGGCGACAAGGAATGACTGCTTGTCGGGGAACAACTGTATTCCATTTGTAAAATAAAGATTCTCCATAAGTATTTCAATCTTACCCGAAGAAGGCACCAAACTAAAGACCCTGAAAATCCGAATATTTCAGCCCATAACAAAAGAACTTCGCATGTTCAAGGCTGACAATATCCAAAATAAAACTGATAATATCTTTAAAAACTACAACATCCATGGAACTGACAATATCTAAAATATTCCAGTTACCGACGTCTTTCAAACTATTTCCTTCTACCAAAAAACGGTAATGGTGCCCTTCCGATTCAACTCATATACTATGGTTCCAAAGTGAAAAATCCATATAAGTTGTTCCTAAATAGCACCACTGGTTCTATTCGAAAAGGCCTTTTATTTGGACGCCAACTACCCTGTTCCATGGAAGTAAGCGCGTAAGCAAAAAATCGAGTTAATACCATGACCAAAGAAGATTGCAATTATCAAAAGCGCTGGTCATACTCCTCAGCATCAATCAGTTGGAAATTATCCCTCCAAAATATATGATTTATTAATGTGCTGATCGTCATATGTCGCACCTTCACAGACTTCAAAAAACAGGATCACATGAAATATCGCAGAGCCAAACTGACTCTGTTTACCTTCCACTTGGAATTCCCTCCATCAAAATTTTCAAGAAATCCCTTCGCGGCCATCTTGACGAAGAATCTGTAAAGATGATCAAATCCTCGTTCACCACGTCGACGTCATTCAAAAATTTCAAAGGCGCACCACCCACTTCCACCTTAGGGTCGAAAATCTGCTTAAACGTGCCTGAAAAAGGAAATAACATCACAAAGCCTCTTTATTTTTAACCCAGTTGCCCTGCTTCTATGCCTTTCTAACAAAGCGCTAACCGAAGGCAGTGAATGATATTATCGGACTCAGGAATAACGTTAGGTGGTAAGCAATTCCGAAACTTCAATATATTACGATTGTTCACGAAAGCACTGCTAGCAAGTCAGCAAAACTATTTTCTACAATTTGCATAGAACAGCCACTAGGGATAAATAACGTTAAAGTAATGCAATAATTACTGTACTGGACGAAACACCGTTGTACAGTGAAACTCGTTCCGAGCTCTTTTTTTCAAGCCAGTTCCTAACACAAAGTCGTGCTAAAGAAAAAGGACCTTTGTTAAAATTCACGGTATAAATGCCAAGATACGCGTCCATAACGACCAGTTCTTCAGCGTTCAAACGACGAATACCTAGTGGACGTCCGCATACGGGTTCCAGCTCATAACTGCCTTAACAAAAATCATTCAGCCATAGATGGCGCAAAAAATGATTGCGCACGGGAACGAAAACGAAACATTAAAAACGTTCATCAACAGATTGTACAAAGCGTTCGTTACTTCCCAACAGCTTCAGAAGTAAATATTTCGCATAGAAAAGCTCCACTCTCTCAATGATAAGGAAGTAATGACTAAAGAACAAAACCGATGCTCAGAACGTGCAAAAATTGTGCAGTCAACAATTGTTCAGCTTTGTTGCTCATCAAAGACTTCTTATGTGAATATTACGTACTATTAGTGCAAATATGGAACGTAGTATATGTTGACGCTCGGGTAAATCCCATGCAACTTCAAAAGAGAACATCCTTTTGATATCCAACACGTTCGAAAGACAAACTCACCGCATGGTCCATCTTTTAAACGAATATCGCTGCGAATTTCTCCTTTATAAATCTCAACAATGATACCGTCCTGTGTACCGGTGTATATCGTATCTGAAATCACGCATGAAGTTCCGTTTCATAATGGCAATACAGACGATCGAAACACCGCAAAAACGAAAGACAAGTATTTACTTCAGTTATATCCGCACAACTGGGAAGGTTGTTGCCATGATGCCCACAAACAACATATGGGCATCCGACAATAGACGCCGCAGTATTCGGCCGGATTTGAGATTGCATTCACTGACAATATGATATTGCCACTATAAACAAATCGTCCAACTCTCAACTGCGCTAACGATGCGTTATGGAAAGCTAAAGGAATTTACAGTCCATCTGAATCGGTGACCAACCGTTTTCGACGAGCAGTGACTCGGGTCCTTGGATTTGATTCTCAAGCAAATATTCCGCTTTCGTGAGAATATCGTTCACCGCCAATGGCCCCTCGAGTGATGGTCGTTGACGAAGCCTGCAAGTGGAACGAATATTAACTATTCTAACTATTATAAATACATTCTCAAACCATTTGGAAGACATCAAATACGAAAAATGCATAATGTGGCATTATTTGAATGGTTTACTCCTGCAACGCTTAATCGTATACTGTACGAAAATTATATGTTAATATAGAAATTACTTGAGGAAACGTATCCATACACAACGTATACGTTACGCGGAAGACGCTTTCAGTTTCGATAATTGTCTTTTTTTTGCATAGAGATACTTTACTTCTGACTCCTCACTGAAACTGCTACAGCAACCTTTAATGCCAAAAGAACTGCAGATTTTGCCGCGGAATTTTAAAGTTATAGGCTTTCGTGAAAAACATTAAGCTGAACAAATATGACTTTAAAAAATTCATCAACATAAGCAAAACATAATGAATATGGAAAAACAGTAAAAAAAATGGAATAAATTTTAGGAAAAGGTGAAAAAATGCTAAAAAATTCGTCTTTATTTCATCATAGCAATCGCATCGTTTAAAAAGCAGCATGAATTTTTTGTGAGAAAACCGATTGCATATGACGTTGAATGAAAAATGAACAAATATTTGACGAGAAGCCGACTTACTCGTATGTTTTACAGACGTAGTCTGATGGAGAGAAGAAGACAATTGCAAAGAATGCGCCGAACGCTACGAGTATTGTCAAAATGAATTGCATCCTAAAAATAACGCTTAACGTTATATCGCTTCAAAATATGCCTACATTCAATAGCAATCGCACAATAACTTAAGAGTACGCCGCTGATAATTTTACTCAAATAAAAATCGTCAAATCTCTATGGTCTTGTAATATTTTGTTGAGAAAACTCTGTTAAGAGCACATTCAACTCTAATATCGTTTTCTGGATTCCAAGCGTTATTTTAAGATCAGTTAGTGATATAGAATTATATTAAAGGCATGAGAGAAAAATGACATAGTGAATGGCGCTGTTTATGATGGGTAAAACAATGGACTGTGTGATGCAAACCGTCGACGGCACCCCAGACGTGCAGTACCGGAAATACTGGAGGCTGAACTCACCAAACAGGTATCTGTCTTCCACGTCGTCCACGCGATTTGCGCCCATCTCGACTCTGCGATTGCGTCGACTCTGTGCTACTCTTCCGCCGTCTGCGAAGATCAGAATCCCTTCCAATCATTGTAACAGCTGAAATGTCGTTCTCCTGTTTATTACGATGAAAACTGTAGGCACGTATTATGTAACCTCCTTTTTTTCCTACTTGCTAACAAACGATCCGCAAAAAACTCGCTTGTAGAGCGAGGAAAGTTTTCCTCAAAATACGTTATAGTTAGCATAGGTTTTCCAATGAACGTGAAGTAAAGCTTCGAGCGCGAAAATAAAAGCATTACCGTAATCCATTTATCGTTTTGTTAGCTTCACTCGTATCGAAAAATCTTCATATGTTTCAGTGTTTGGGTAATAAAAACAATAAAGCATCGCTACAAGTATTGCACCATAAGAAAATTCAACTAATCAAATAAGGAAGTTCAATCAAAAAGAAGAACGACCTGTGCTCATTTAATAAGATAGCGAGCTAAATGACCTATAGAGGGTTACTGTCAAAAGAAAGTGAAAAAATTGCTGGAAACGAATGTGTTCAAGAATAGAAAGAAAATCACTTCTTTGATTGTGGCGATAAAAATACTAAAATACAATCCAAACAGTTCGGCCACATCATTTGCAAATTTCGGCTAAAAACTGAAATAATCAAATTGTCACACTGAGTTCTAAATTCGTGAGCGTAAAAGCTTTCTGTTATACGCGAAAATCATATGCACAAAACTTTTATAGCATTTCTATCGGATAACGTTCATTTCCAATATAATCTAATATAACTCGTATTTTCGATCAATTTGTTTCAAATCGAATGATAGCCATAACTTCTTTAAATAAATGAATAAATGTTTCTTTAATTCTTCTTTAAATAAAATAAATAAGAGTTCGCCTTCACTGTTATTTATCGATTTCATTTCTCAAGCGAAGCAGCCACTGTAGCAGTCGTATTATGGACGAACAATGATAAAATGGCACTATCATTCTTGCGAATAGCAGTTTTCACTTTTGCGTAAAACACAAACAATGCTTCTCGAAGACAACAATACTTGTTGGATTAAAAAGAATCGCACATAAAGCATTATCGCGCAAACGGAATAATCCAGTGTTGTCTACACAAAAAATATCATAATTAAATAAGCATCAATAAGCTAAGTGTTCAACTAAAATAAACCGCTAACAAAACGCTACCAAATGACGATAATGAAACGGTATAAGACAGCATGATATGCAAACATAAGAGAGCGCGTCGCGTCTTATGAAAAACCCCGATTTTTGCCTTCGAGCGTTCCCTGCACTGACTACAATCCCAACAACAAAAAAGAACTATGCGCGAAGTTCATCAACCCAAATATATGCGCACAGTTGAACGAAGAGCGTTATTGCTCCAGTATATGCCATGCCGTCGGTCAACATGAGAGTTGTTCGTGCACGTATCGCAACCCTCTTGCAACAGTACTGCTTATTCACGCACTGCTTTCCACTTCGCCATTGCACAATGCATTTGCGCTCATACGCGAAATAGCATCAGCCACTTAGTACTCGCAACTCTATTTCAAGACAGGTTGAAAATTTTGTTTCAAGCGATATATCAGGTGGGGCCAGTAGCAAATGCTGGCCCTAACAACGGATTATTACTTTGACGATTTTCATTGTTATTTACAACTCCACTGTGCTCCACATGACGACAAGGCAAGCTGCTTAAAATAACGGCTTTCCCCGTTAAGGCTATCTTAAGGTTGATAGCCTTAAGTTATTGTTCGAGACTGATATGAGGAAGTGTCGCGCATTTTAGTAGCATTAATTAAGCTGTCATATACCGAATTGTTGACGAATTACTATCGATGTCCGGGGCCAAACAGTTTTATAACGTAAGATACGCAGCGCGTCTTCCCTTCTCCTATGTCCAGCTTAACAATGAACTTCCATTTAACGATAAACCGATCGGTCCTCCATCCAACAATGTGTGTCTCGCGAGTAGCAAGTCAGCAGACCGTTGAGGAATGTGGTTTGTTGCTTTGTTGCATTTATTTTCTACAAATGCCCTTCTTATTGACACTCTAACCTGGAAAGGAGACCAAATAACCCGGCAAAAACCGATGCGCTCCCAAAATCGAGTTTTTTCTCGAACCCCTCCATCCCTCAGGGTTCTTCAGCTGGTCGCCCCCATCCCTTGCTGCGGACACAGGCAACATAACTAACTAACCTTCCACCTCCCGTTCAAACTACCGACTAATTCAGAGGCATATTTGGCTCATTAATTTCTACCTTCCGGACTTAGCTACTATGTTTACCCAACAACGGGGACATTCTGTGACCCCTATTCCCCAGCAGGATGTTTTTTCCTCGAGTCTTTAAATCTGTTTTTTCCCGAAAAAGCTGTGATTTACGATTACCGCCTCTCAAATGCGGGGTCACAAGTTCAGTTCTGTTAGGGCTAACTCCATTTCTTTTCTAGGCCTAAATAACTCTACACGCGTGCGCGTCACACATGAGCCTCCCCTTTCCCTGCTTCCCCTCACCCTCACGATCGTAAGGGCTTACCTGGAAATCTCGGGATTTTTCAGAGAATGACCGCAGCCATCAGGTGAACAAGCACGAAAAACAACTGAAAAAATGGGGGATGTTAAAAAAGAAACGCTTAGAAGCGTAAAAATTTCGGCGTCTTTAGCAGTTTTGGGATCCTGAAGCATTCCTGCGAACTCAGTAATATACGCATTTCCGACCTAAAAAAATGACAGTAAAAATTATGGTTCCAAAGTAGTGCCCTCAAACTTTATCATCCAACAATGATGGCTTGTAAGGATTTCCGAAAACTTGGGATGAATCGAGCCCATGTGCGCGATGTATCGGTGTGAACGATAGTCAGTGTTCCCATGATTCAGGCGATTTTATGGCACTTACAGGAAAGCATGCAGAGAGTCGATGATTTCTTCGAAGCGTTTTCTCCGATGAATAACTGTGGAGAATTTGCACTGTTTTTTCTTTGCAACAACAGCTCATTACATATTGTTTCTGTAGAGAATATAAAACGACATTGAACAAGAGGAACTAAGTATAGGTAATGCTGGAAGGCATGTGCAAAAATGAAATGACATTGAGCGAAAGTTTATGGAATGGATTAGCGAATAAAACTTGCAGCAGACATTCGCCAAGTGAAAGAACGTAAAATACGTTAATTAAAATAGGATAGAAAACGCGTGAAATAGCCGAGAAAATTCGCAACGGAACATAGAAGATATCGAAAGAGAAAGCACGCCATCTCTAAAACCCATCCAGTAGGGAATTCACTCCAAAACTTATGTGATGTGCATTAAAAATGTAACACTTAGATTTTAATGGACGTTGTGTCGAAATTTTTCGTCGCCTCGTCTGATGAAAGGATCGAAATGGATCAATTCTGCAGAATATTAAAAAAAAAAAACAGGATAAAATACTGAGCCCAAAGGCTTTGCAAGGAACATATGAACTATATAAATAAGCCACAAAGTCGAGCAAAGAACAATAAAAAAAACACACGGAGCTGAACGACGCGTCAAGGTAGTACTATTATGTCCCAACAAGAATCGGTCGTTGTCGATTTAAAATGCTGTTTAAGGCTAGAAAAAAAACAACAACATATCTCCGTTCGATTTCCTCTGCAGTGCTGATTTGGGTGTCTCATCACCAAAATATGAAATCAGAACCAGAAAAGTATATCCAAACCAACGGCAGTGCATAAAACATGAGGTCAATCTAGCAGCAAGCATGCAATTTAAAACAACAACTGAAGCACAATATTAAGGAGCCTTAGACGGTTTCAGCTAGAAAAGAAAACTGCACTTTGAACAAACTAAAAAATGGATCCTTTTTCTTTTATCAATAAAGAAAAGAGCGAAAACGATTAAACAACTTCGCTTCTTGTTGCGCTTCCGCCTTTTTCTTATATTTTACTGCTTCTAAAACATCCGATCCTTTACTTGATGTTATATAGGCGTATCCCTCTTCTTCACATCCCCTCCCCCCTCGTTGAAATCCCCAACGAAGATGAGGATCAATTCGCACACCAACTTAGAAATCTGAAGACATACAAAACTTTACAGCGAAAACGTTGCTCGTCGTTTTTTCGGAGGCTCACAAAAGGAAAGCGTGTAAAAACTGGGAAGTTTGATCACCTGGACAAAAATTTTCGAAAATGGCGGTTCAGTCGCCCATATGTTATTTGGAAGTAGACGCAGAAAGATGAAAAACCATCCATCATCAGCAATGTCAAAATGGCAATATTTTCCCATCACTCCGCATAGCTCACCATCTCCATACAAATTTTTTTTTGTACATATAAAGAGTGACAATTTCAACGATACGTAACAACCGAAAACCACTTAAAACGCCACTGTATTCAGTTCAAATTAAACGAATAGGAAGAATGCAACACAGGAGTTGAAGCTTTCCTTTGTCGTGTTCTTTTGATTATCTAAGAATCACTCCAACGGTCGATCATACACTATCCACCACGCTCTGGCAGACAATCGCTCTTCTAAGTGTATGCAATTTCAAGAACGCCTTGTTTTATGAGCATCTCGCAATCTTGGCGTGGTAGTGAGTGCTGAAATTTTTAAATTTTCTGGTGTGTACCAGAATTTCTACAAGAAAATGCCACCGTCATTCTTGAATGCTGCGAGAGTCTTTCTTCGTCCCATTATTCATATCTACATGCAACTACACTAATAGGAGTCATCAGTATAGGGGTCGTGAACTACATGATAACATTAGAGCGTAACAACCTTATATATGCAAGAAACTGGAAACAATTGCTTCCTATCCATCCAAAAAAGCTGAGTATGGAGATATAAACATCTTCTAAAGGCTGGCTGCATCCAAATGATTTGCTTGAGTATCACGATGAAGACACATCACAGATTTTTTTCGCATACCTCGTATGCCTTAACCAGATACGGTGCTTCATGATAAAATTTGAGAAGGGTCTCATGCTGCAAATCATCCAAAACTACATTTGAAATCGCTTTATCGGATTCTTTTGATTACTAGTCAGGGCGTCTCTCTCATTTCAACTTAATTACACGCATGTTTGTTTACATTTATGAAGAAAGCGAAAGGTGTGATAACAAAGTGACTGACCACAGAGTTTTTCTGAAGCAGCACAACTGTACCATCTGTGGTTTCGAATTCGCCGTAATCTTCCATCGCTCGTACCTGGAATGAATGGAACGACTGTTCATGGGAACAGCTGCAATGATTAGCCATCAAGGCAGCTAGAACGATAACCCACAAACCTACAACCTTAGTAGATTCCCGTTTAGCGATACGCAATGGTGGCTTCCCAAGCCGTAGATTTCAAGAGGTCCCAGTGATCCAAATCAACATAATCATCAAGTTCAGAGTAATACTGAAAAGTTATGAAAAACTGCTGTTATGTGCTTTTATCTGACCGCAATTTAGCTAGCGAACGCAAGCTCGTATATAAATTTGTTTGCATTCACAATCATGAGTCATCGGATCCGCTCCCTCCTGTCGTTAGTTGCTACGAAAGTCATGTATTCAATTATGACTCATCCGGTCGACTTGCTGCCCTCCTAATTGCCAGTAACGTCGCATGTAAATTGCATGTTTCCACTGACTGCTACTCGAAAATCTATCCACTAAAATAATGAATCCGCTTCCGATACAAGCCGCCATTATTCATGAATCCTCCTCATAGGCGTCTGTAAAGTCTAAATGAAACAGGAACAGTTGACTAAAAGACAAAGCCACAAAATACTTCTAAGTTGGTCTGAGACCGGCTTCAAATCAAAAACGATGTCATCTGTAAACATGATCGTGAACAAGCACGCGTACTGTCGTTGGGTAATTTGTGTTAAAAACCTCTGCAAACATAAGAGGCTTGAATTTTGAAACCGTCTTCAACTTTCTGTGAATGTTTTTGTCTTTTCCGTCCTTATGACTAAGTAACTTTTGGTGGTCGTCGCTTTTGCCACTTCCAAACAAACGATTACGGAAGTGTGCCAATCCGTCCCCCATAACACTGACACCGTTCATCTTTATAAGTTACGCAACAATAGACAAAGGAAGTTTCAAAAAAAAGCAGAATTACCTCCATGAACAGCGATTTTGGTGGTTTAAGGTTAGTCAGCAAATTCACACCGTTTTCTCCTATGCTGCCTTGAAATTCGGCCAGCATACTGTTGTATTCATTGAGCCATTCGACTTCCGCCTCACAAAGATTTGCCTGTGGTTCACTTAAAATCACAACTCACTAATATTCACTAGCTTAGGATGCATCAAAATTCGAAAAATTTTTCGAAAAAACTTTAAGGAAAATTAAATTGCAAAAATAATTTAACAAAAAAGTGAGCTTTACTTGAAAAAAAATAAAAACACTGCAGAGCACGAATGAAAAGCTGAAAAGCACAAGATTCGGAAAATAAAACGAATTCACAATGAAATAGGGCATTCGGTAAATCGATGACATAATTTTGTTTCACTCATGCGACAAAGAATTCAGGGTTGAATTCTTATTTTTAGAAACGATGCTCGCTTCAACTAGAAAAAAAGGTTTGAATTTAGTTAAATTTTGAACTGAAAATAAATTCGTTCTGGACCAGGGTAAAGAGAAATATATGTGAAGCTAAAGTAAACTGGCATACTAATATTAGGCTCATAAACAAAAAAAAATCGAAGGAAGAATATGAAAAGAAGAGGATGGGAACAATCAATGAAAATATGAAACTGAAACAACCACCTGTTCTAAAATAATTTTATTACGAAACATTAATGGTCTCTCTAAAATTTAAAAGTGAGACAAAACAAAGAAAGAGAAACGGTCAACGATGGAAAGAGGAAAACAAAAACAGCTGCGAGAATAAAGCGACAACTAGGTTTATGCGCTCAGCTGATAGCACACTCAAATTATGCACGGATCGTAAGTTAAAACGTTTATATACGCTGTTCTAAAGAGAGCTGCCTAATTTCGATCACGTGAAAATATAGTTAGTCACATGCTCGACAGTAACAGATAACTGTCGGAACAATTAAAACCACAATAATAGCTGGACGGGTTTCCAGAAATAAAAGTGGTCCCCTAAAATTGTTAAATGGGCAAGTAATCGTACTTTGATAGCTGCTGGTAGCATACCGCCATGTCGCCATCTAAGCAACTTGATACGTTCCATACGATTATTGATATACGCACAACAACATCTCTTTATGAAATCGATGCAGCTGTGTCGCGCACGCACCGTCTCTGTTCGTTGCGCTTCCTCTCCAGATGAGCCACTCCGCAACTCTGTCCTTAAATCATATCGCATAACTTCGAAGTTTACATCAAGGACTACAGGATCCTCGCTTCAAGTTACTTCAGTGCGCGAAAGTTTTGTGCTAAAATTCGACTGAAGAAATGTGAAATTTAAAAAAATGAACTTTCGAGCTGCTAAGACTTCTTTCAAACTGATGAGATTTTTGAAGCAAAAAGACGTTAGGACAGATTATACGGTAGCCTCGCCTAAGACATCGGGAAGTTTGAACGGTCCCAGCAGTGCCCGCTTTCGAGCGCAAGGCCCAGGTTTCGTTCATCCTGTCCATTCAACCTCGAATTAATGCCACCCAGGACATGAGAACCAGTGGTGACAATAGGAGACTATGAACAATATAAAAAACAGGATAGAGCAGATCCATAATTGATAAAGGAACATTCGACCCGGGGAATTGTTGTTAAGCAGTGACAATTTCGTTCAAGCAATCCCACATTCATTCAAAAGAAACGAAAAAATTTAACGAAAAATACAGAAGAATAAAGGTGAACGAGGAGCTAAAGAAATTAATACCGGGAATAGAAGTGAATATGGAAAGCAAAAAATATAAATGGCGCGAAAGAAAAACAATTAAAAGAGGGAAGTATGAAAAAACAGTTATAAACTTACACGTCTTTAAAATTTTCCGTGTACAACGTATTGATATGAGCTATGCACTTTTTCATAAGATCATCCTGCAAAAAAAGAAAACTGCGGAAATAGACGTAAGATAGTTAATTTATGAAGTATGGCTTAACAGTAGTAAAGAATTAGGTATCTGAATAATGCTCCTAGCAAGGAATTTCTCTGCTGCAATGATACCAACTAAACCACTTTCGCAATTGTCCTCCAACCTCTACTTTATGCTCATTTTTAAATTTATAAAAATCGATGAAAATTTGAGACAAAGTTGAGGGTCGGTGGAAATTTAAGACAAATTTGAATGGAGTTTTTCGTGGGGATTATGCATTATTGTTTTGTTTCAGTTTATCATATCACGAAATGACGAAATCAGTTTGTCAAATAATAAGATAACTCCGATGGCTGTACTCTAGCGCACCAAATTGTTATCGTTTGGAATGAAACCAAACGGTGCATGAACTATTGAGAAGAACTATTATAAAAGTACTGATAGACGATTCTAAATACTCGAATACATCTCGTTATTCGCACTCTTTTCTGTTTATCTCTCAAACCACTAGTGTAACTAACATAAGCAGAGTTAAAAGCATATACATGTGTGTACGACCTCTGACAGTTGAAAGTATAACGGAGCAGCCCGGAGTGGAACCCGGGGGTCTCTCGCTAACCAAGCGAACGCAATTATCTCTTAACTTTTAAAGAGGAGGACTCTCGCCCGGTTTAGCGTAAGACTCGGGTTCCACTCCCGGCTGCTCCGTTATATCTCCACTATCACAGGTCATATACATGCATTAATAGTGGTGCGAGGGGCACCTAATCAGTATATAGCTCGATTACAAATCTTGCTCATTAGAAGCATATACTTGCCCGAAAAATGTGTAGTTGCTCACATGGCGAATAACGACACCAACTTTTAGATAACCATTCAGTGCGACTGAAAGCGAAAACAATTTCTGTGTAAGAACGGTGAAAGGAAAAGAAAAACTCTTTAAACGCACATTGTAAGGTGGAAGGACGTCCGGATTCCTTTGTAGCTGTAAAATTAGAGCGAGCGCATCATCGGTAATATTCTTTGAGGGATTCATTTACGCATCAGATTGTACGCTACAATAAATGAATTATATAATAATTTCGAGAGCGTGTTCTTTGTTAACGACAATACACAAAAACCATCTTTAGCATATCACACCTTTGAATTCACCATAACCGCGGCTCATTGTGAAAAATATCATAGCTCGTATATTTCACATTGTCACCACACTACAGTCACAGCTTTCCATTTCATTCTCTATGAAACGGAGTTTGTAGTTTGTAAGGAAGAAACTTCCAAATTCGTCCGTTACATTTACTCAATTTGAAAACCTGCAAGTATGATAAAAGAGCAATAAATAGTGGGCTAAACTTCTCAACGCGGTCGCTTCGCCGTTTCGATTTGATGTCAGCTAGCTGCTATTCCTGCACAACCAAATCTGCACTTTTGACGCCTATCACATGAATTAGCTAGCTGCTATTCCTCGTGGCAACGACAGGATGGCTCTTCGAAACATGTGAAAACCTTCGGGAAACTTTAGATAGCTCGTTCAAATAAGGACAGCGTATATGCAGGGATCTTTATCTCCCTCCCCCCCTCCTTTCCCTATGGAAGAATTAATAACCGATGTTTGCTGCAGATCGCAAAAGATAAACACT
This sequence comes from Toxocara canis, assembly GCA_000803305.1. NCBI lineage: Eukaryota > Metazoa > Nematoda > Chromadorea > Rhabditida > Toxocaridae > Toxocara > Toxocara canis. The sequence continues at coordinate 222,533 of JPKZ01001381.1, read as the reverse complement.
CAGGCTGTGAATACTATCATGCAGTCAAAATGGTCTTTTAAGACGCATTACGATTTTGCATTCACTTCACCATTTTGCTAATAACAACCGTTGTGACTAATGTTTATGCGTTTTTTTTTGACACCAAACGTCGTGAAAATTTGATTAAACACCCTTCAGCCCTCCCGTTTCTTGGCCAATCTGTGTTTTTGCCAAAGTGACAACTGAAATACAAAGTTCTATTCAATTCTCTAAAACAGCCCTTCTCCATCGATCCAGCAGTTTGGTAAATTCTGTCCAATCGCCTGTGGAGTTCTGCTAAAGGAACCTTACGCTTCTCTAAGATCGTGCTCGGTTTATCGAAAAAGCGTTGTACTCATGCGACTGTGCAGTTATAAGAGAAAGCAAACAAATTACGCGCCATGCGAGCGGCACCAGAGTTCTTGGCCGCTCAATTTTTCCGAAAATCTCAGTTCAGAAGCAGTAAATTTTCGAAGTTGCACAGTCCGGATGGCGGCAGCTGTCGCCGACCATCA
>JPKZ01001381.1:210869-221579 GCA_000803305.1 Toxocara canis | reverse complement strand
AACGTCATCGGCCGTCGGCTTTAATGCAAACATGTGAAAGCAATGCGATAAATTTTCGAGTAAACAAATACACTACTCGGGAGCAACCGTTATATGCGTTCCGATAAAACAATAATTCGGATGCGTTTACTCAAATATTAAAACATATTAATTAAAAGTGAAACGAGTAAACTGAACATTCGAATGCCGTAGGCGATAACAAAAAACCATTCAACAGAAAATATTTGTGCACATCGTAATTTCAGTACACGTCGACATTTCAGAATGCAAATATATAACCGCATGTAATTTCCCAACCGCATAGCTATATGAATGAATAAAAACTAATTGAATATTAATTAACTCAACAAATTTTTAGGTTTCTAAAATTTTCTATTTTTGTGAAGAAAGCAAAATTAACTGAAAGATATTCGAATGGTTTCATTCAAATATCGCAACATAAAATAAAAGTGACCAATTTAAGGTTGGAATGCCTACTTTTTATGATACCTGTATCAAAATCGTCCAACTACAACCTATTCGATCTCGTTAACGCAAAATCATACCTATTCAATTTATATTAATTAATCGCCATTCTAAGCAGCCAAAACGAGCAACAGAACCATTGCAGATGAACAAAACCAAAGTGCTAGTAGAAGCGTGAAGAAAGAAAAGATGAAAGCAGTAATTATAGCAAACGATGGAGCAAAATTGATCACATAATTTCACGCTCATTCCGTAGTCGTTCTGTCTTTGTGCCTCAATTAATCGTTGTAGAGATCTTTACGGACGCATATCTGAGAATAGCATCTATTCTCATTGCGATCATCTCCACATGAACTACAATATGTTCGCTCTACTTCAGATTTGAACTACACATGTTTGCCGACGTTACCACAAGCATGATTCGAAATAATTTACTGCCAAACAAGACAAACAGTTGCTGCCTTATCTTTGTTCTGCGTTCACAATTTGTCGCGTGAACTCTAATTGCAAAAAATAAAATATTCCCCACGAGCAATCCAAATTCGTTTTTCAAATGGCTTCCAGTGAAGTACAAGTGCACATTACGCTATAGGCGAAACGGCCAACAATGTGGACGAGTAACAAAAACAAATAAAGAACATCTCAGAAGCTTAAATTAGCGTAAAAATCTGTTATATACGACGAGACGATGACAAAACATTAGAACACCGTTTTGGAAACAAATAGAAATCAATGAATGAAACAACCCAACGCTGCATTACTCCTTCGGTAACATCCATAACCTCTCCCTCCCCCCTCCACCTTTCCTCTTAATCACTCAACAACTGGTTTCGATATCGGATGCAATAATAATTTGAGGGCATTCGAACGGGAAAGAGAACATGAAACACAACTTACGATCATTAATTACTTCAAACGATTACTAGCGCCCTGTCGATTCTCATCTTTGAACTGTCGTACCACAAAATTGCAATGCTCGAAACAATAACATTACGCAACGAGCACGATAACTTCAGTTTACATAAAGCATTACAACTCAGCGTACATATATGTGATTCTTTTCAACGCTCTTTCACTCCGAATTCTCATTTTTATGAAATGCGAAATAAACTTTAAGAAGCAACGAATTTTGCCAAAAAAGGACTTTCGATAAGGTGAGAATCTCCACGAAAACTGGGTTTACTGGAAAAATGTTCATATCAACCGATCAAAATAAAGCCGACAAATGCATGCAGCGAAGAGGTGGAAGCATAGCCTCCTCAGAGAGAGCATAAAAGAGCATTGCATATCCGCCGATTGGCATACTAATATGCACATTTGCGCATATGTAGCAAAATATACTCGCGAAGCCAGTGAAGGTTATGAAAAATTTTAGTTCTCTAGCGTCACTTAAAAGAAAAATAAACCCAAAAGAATAAGAAAAAATGAATTTGGGACTGGAAGGGAGAAAAAGACGGTAAAATTGGAAAGGAAAAACAGGATTCCGAAAAAAAACGTGGCTGTTAAGTAGATATTTGTTTCAAGATTCAAATGGGATTTCAACAAATGACGTTCCAAACAATTACGGCGAACCAAAAGGGTAACAATTCGTTGGTCCAACAGGAAATCTAGGCGGATGTTTTCTATGTCTAAGGATGACCTTGCAATAAATCAGCCAGCATGAAGATGTTTGAAAAAAATTCTGTTAAAACATATCACCACAACGGTATAAAAGAAATGCAACGTTGCTCCAGTGATTTGGCTATCTCAGCGAAGCAATGAAGGCTAAAAACAGTGCACGTTAAACGTTCCAATTGTTTCGAGCAGCGCTTTAACTGCACAGTGGAAATGCAATGATGAAGTGGCGCACATTAGGATCCAAATATTCCCACTGCGTAATCTGCACGATGCAATCGATATGGAAACGGATGTGAATGAGCATTAAATCACGTCAACTGGGTCGTATTTAGCCGTGTGGATCAGGACTTAGTCGCTTCGGTGGTGCGGAAATCCGTTTCCCTGTGCTGACTTCAGTCATGCCTTCTTTCTGAAAATCGTGTAAAAAATCAGAAATTCATGTCATATCTGCACGGCTTTACGATCAAGGAAGTGCAGATAAACACTGCTTATGAAAGAAAACGATAAGAGAGTAGGAAAACTGGAAAACCGTGCAACTCTTGCACAAAAAAGCGAAAACTACTGTTGGCTGATTCGTAAATAACAGAACACACAAACGTCGAGTTCATCCAATTCATGTATATTATATCTACATGCACGCTACCCTACTTTACCCCACTCCACCCCACGCCTCTCCCTTCCCCAGCTCATCATAAAAGGCAATAAATAGTTCTTCAAATGGACGCTTTATCCAGCCAAAATATTCATAAAAGAGGCATGAGAAAATAAAATCAAATAGTTAATTTGAAATGCAAACTGTTGAAGTCAAATAATGGTGACCAAAACCAGCCTACCTTAACAGGGCTGTTGCTGGCAGCTTTCGCTTCAGCGCTTTCTGTCGATTTAACTACTGCCATTTTTCTCCCACCTCTTGGGACCGCCGCACGTACAATCTGAACACCACAGATTTGTGAATAGGGAGTGAATTACCATTAAGATAATTTCTGTTCGCTTTCATCTGGTTTTCTTCTTCATTTTAAGATTATTTCAAAATGAAACACAATCATTTCCTTTCAACTATTTCGTTTTTTAATCATACATGAGATTATTTTTATGTAACGTTATGCAGGTGATAATTTTCAAATGGCTATGACGATTTACGCGCAGAAAAGTTTGTGACTGTATAAATTTTTGTTTGAAAATTTCGGTTTCTGATGCGTATAAAATTTGAAAATCAAAACGGAAAGATGAGATAAATTTCGATTTTCATAGAATACATTGCCTTAGCGGGACTGAGCGTTAATGTGGGCAAATAAGATGCATCAAATATTCTTATCGCCCAAAATTAAGTAATGTTGTCGTTGGAACAGCGATAACCCTATTCGCATCATTCCCAGGCATATCATAAATAAAATATACGAAACTACAAATAGTTCGCACTAAACGAAAATGATACGATATACAATGTGGTGCCACAGTACGACTAGGAGAAAAAAATTAACACTGTGTCCCGACGTGATGGCTATTCTGCAAGTGGACTGAGTCACTTTCATAACACCCTTACATACTGCAGCATGGAAACGCGTTGGAATGGCGGTGAGACAGCTTACAAAGCAATTTATCGCGACGCCATTACTCCTTCAGCATTCGGCTTTCAAAATGCACACAAAATCCCCAAATATTTCGAGGGGATAAGGGGGATTTAAGGTGTAAGAGGGGACCCACTTCATATTATCAGTGCACCAATGCGAGTTGCTCACAATATTGTTTACTAGCATTATGAATTGATGCGAGAGCTGTTTATCTTTGGCGAGTCTCTATCCCGTTAGAGTTTATTCCCCTCCCATAAAAAATGCAGATAACGTACACGTGGCGTGCCCACAGATGAATGCTTCATCAGTTCACTGGCTGACTGAACGAAGCGCGACGTGACAGCGGGCTGTGTGTAGCAACGCACTTGTGCGGACCGCCGCTGAACGACTTTCGTAGAAGGCGTGCTCGCCTTCACTCTTACATCTGCAGTTCGCAGCAGCAGTTACTCTAGAGCATGGATGGTGAAACCTATTAGCCCCCAACTCCCTCCCCCTCCCCCGCACTCCCTCCAATGCCTCACCCTCAACTGCAATGACTACGACCTTCATCAATTTTACATCGCTTCACGTCCACTGCATGCAGTTAACACTCCCATAAAAGATCTCATTACTCCTGCCTGACAAAAAATTTCAGTGGTAATGTACCCCAAAACCCGGAGGACAGAAAGCGACCGCTTTCGACTCTTCCACCCTATGTCACACTTAAAATCTGCTCTTTAGACGAAATTCTATTGTTATTATTTCAATACCGCTTGGCCAACAGTTCCTTCAAATCAACTCCTAGCGCCATAGCGCTTTAAAAAAAATCATAAAATCCCCGTCACACGTCAATTCCTGCTTTAAACCCTCAATTATGTCTTGCTGCAAGAGAACTGTTATGAAGCCCCATTATTCATAAAAAAACGAAGTTCGGGGTTTGAAGCCGGTCTCAGTGAATATGAACAGGCTGCTCATAAACAGTACAGAATTTGACAGGAACAGAGGCCCCATCAAAAAAAAGGAAAATTGATAAATTTATTTATATGAATGTCCAAAAAATGTCTTCTGTTATACGATTTTGTAGAATCTTTAAGTAACCTATTAACTGCGGCCCTTATAACCGCAGTTTTACGGTAGTTACCACTGGGGCGCTGTAAAGGCAATCACTGCCATTGATCACCAACATCATATTATGATTATAAATTTTAAATATTCTGAGTCGAACACTAGTCTGGAAAATTAGTGAAAATTTTCCAAACATTGTGAAGTAGTTTCTTTTTTCTCCCATTGATCGACCAAACGTGGGCGGATAACGCAATCCTCCATTAGGTGAAAGGGAGTGTTTAAGGTGAAAAAAAAAATGTTTTTGATAAACACACAGTTCAAAGTCCGCTTTCCTTCGCGATACATTACACAGTATCAGACCGCACCCCCCTGACCAAAGGTGAAATATCAAAAACAGTTCAAAAGCTCGTATAGCTTAATGTGTGGCTAACTAAACGATGTCAACTCAGTGGATAATTTACTACCATTTAAAAATGCTTATGAACGCGGACCATTTTAAGCAATGTAAACGAGTTTCAACTTACATTTCTTTGGCGGATACTTTTCGTACGGAATAAGACGGGCCACGCCATACTGTAATGAAAACTGTCAGTCTTTCATCATGCATCCACTTATGGTTTAAAAGCAAATGTTGCATAATAGCTGTTAAGGCATTTCAATTATCAATGTGTTTAATCACTGTATGGGATCTTTTCGTACCAATAAATGGGATCGCTCCGGACCCAAAATTGGAAGGAAACTTTAAGATGATACGCGTTGGAATCAAATCTCGTTGGGGCATTATTTTCTGCTCGACCATACTGCTTCCCACATTCCGGTTTCGAAACGATATTTTTCGTTGCCTCCTTAATGCCATTCAGTAATCACCATTCAGGCCAATAAAATCGCTAACACTGACAGCACGCTATAAACGACGTCATAAAATGTGGATAAACTTGACTTTATACTTTTCTTTGCTTAACAACGCTGCAAATTCAAAGTATTAAATGAACGATATCAAGGAAAAAATTTCGACACTGCCGTTGCTATGAACTGCACTCAGCGATCAGCGTAAAATCAGTGATCCCCACTTTCAGCGGAAGAGGAGGGAAATATCGGAAAAATATCAGCATATCTTCATTCGTGTTTCTCTTAATTTCGCTTAAAATCTCGTAATACACAAACCATATCCCACACTACGAATTAGTAGCGTCATTAGTTGCATTTTTCGCTTTCAAAAATATAACATTACAAAATTAACTGAAAAAACGATCATTGACAAACCTCTGCGACCGGCCCAAGATCGATATCCCCAAGATCAGTCTGAAAAAAATAACTGCTCTGCAATTCTTATGAAACACTAAAACAAGCGTATCGCAACCTCAAACAGAGAATATGACAGTTAAAAGTAACCAGTGGCAGTCACACTAATGGCGAAAGCGGTTCTAACCACCTTTCACTCAAACAAATTTGGGGTGCTCTTTTTGAGAATAATTCAGCAATTCTTCGCTACTGCTATTACTGTGTTTTTGTTGAAACAATGATAATGGTGCATACCGAAGAGTCAGCATCCTCATCCGATATGTTCGACGCAGAAGGTCCTGCCTGTGGTTCAAACTGAAATAAGCTAGGTTAGGTAAACAGCCAAACTACGTTGACTACGACCTCATAAATCAGCTCCTTCGAAAGCAGATTGCTCTTCAACTAGGACTGTACTCATTGCGTCGCCTACTTCAATTTTAAAAGGCGCCTCAAGAAATCAACAACTAACTGCTCTATTGGATAAAAAGACAAGGGATCACATTTTAGGCAGTGAATACGTAAAGGTATACCGCTGATGATAAAAGTTCAATGTTCTAAAGACGCCACCGGGAGTATAATTACAGCAGAAACATGACCGAGAACAATCTGTCAGCATCCATGTCGAACGTGTTCGAGGCAGAAGGGCCAGCCCGCGGCTCACGACAGTGAGCTGCGTTATCATTTGAAGTGATGATGGCAGGTGTAATTGGATTTATCGAATCCATGCGTGGAACATGCCAGAAATGCCAGATTTTTTAAACTCATATAATTCGCTGTGAGCCTCGGTGAAGATCTGCAGTGGTCTACGACCTTACTTTTCGCCAAGTTTACCTTTCTCTTCCTCTTTTTTCCCCTCCCTTCGTTCTGCTTTCAACATTCCGAATCGGATCAGAGTTTGCTTAAAATCACATCAAGATCCACGTTTGACATTTTCTACCTGAGGAATCTGCAGGTTGTGGGGAAGGAGAGGGGAGTTTACTCATCAACTATGTGCTCCACAACCGGCGAGCCAACACATAAATCGAAAAAAAGGCAAAAGCGGTCAAGAGAGGAATGTCAGTGACGGCAGGTCGCAAAATTATGACAAGAACGAGACCCTGCACTGCATTCACGAAGAACTCTTACGAGACGCAATTCACCAAAAAAAAAAACAAACCCGTTAAAAGAAAAAGTATAAAATGATTTTGCTGGTTTTTAAGATAAATATTAACATAAACAATTTCAGTTGCAAATCTATACCTCAATGCGCGGTCGCTTTGTTGCTGGCGGAGTAGTGCGGCTAATGACACGCAAAGGTCCACGACTGGCAGTGAGGAGGGGCGCTCGAGTTTTCAAAGCGAACATCGACGAAGCATCGCCCGCTGTTGTGCTCGCTGTCGTTCTTGTTTCTAACTCCGTACCTCGATCAGTCGCTGTTGCCGGAATCTCGACCAAACGTCCACCTTAAATTCAACAACGATGAACGGCACCCATCCCAGCCACAAATAACATACCAACATAAGACAAACCTAATTAACATTACAGATTTCCCAATTTTTGAGGCTGCATGCGTCGGGTAAATGAGCCACATAATCTCAGTTTGACGATAACCTAATAAAGATGCCCACCAGGCAGACGATCACAAAACAAAAAGTCTATTGCCGATAAGTGATAATTACCTTGATAGATCCACCGTGACCTAACGTGAACTTTTTCACTCCTACACGTTTCGGTGGCTCGCCCAACTCCAGCTACTTGCGTTGGCATTACTGCCTTTCTGAAACGATTCAAAACAGTAACGCGAATAAAAACTTATAAGTTATGAAAACCCGCACAAAAATCTAACAATTGCTTTTTAGAACTGAGAATAATCTATGATTACAACAAAAAAACGTCAGCAAATTATAACTTTCTAGCACACTTTTTTCTTCCGTTTGGCTAGTCCACCAAACGCTTTTTTTTTCATTTTCTTATTCTCTTCAACAATTCAAAAAAAAAAAATTGCACAATCAAAATTGCACAATGCGAACCCTCCCCTCACAAAGTCAAACCTTAAAATTGGGGTCTTCGGAAGTTTTACTTGCAAAAGAGAGCGCTTACATCCTCTTTCATCAGCAAACATTTAAAAAAGTGCAAGCAGAAATCTCACAACTCAAAAAAATTCTTGAGTAAGAGATACTCGCTATGCCACACACTTCTAAACGTTTGGCAACTCGAAATCTTTCCCATTACCCTCTCTGGCTCCTTTCATCCAAAATTTTGCATACGTCTTGAAAACAACATTACTCCTTCAATCATTTCTCCTATCCTATCTGCAGGCTTATTTCAGCTGTCCGATGAGAAAGATTAGACCGCAAAAGGAGCATATTATGTTAGCATACTGAACAGCAATTTTTGTGTTGGCGATCTTTCCACTTTCAGGCTTCGTTTTTCCATTATCAATGAAAGTCTATTCGTCATACTAATTTGCATCCTGTCGCGCTTTCGATAACAGATTTTATGCATTTCTTACGCCAGTGGTTACTCTATCTCTCTTCTAAACTTCGTTGACTTCCTTTTAGTTCTCATTCCTATCTTCATCATGAGCACACTTCTGCCAGCCCACAGCTTTTAGTCATCGACAAAAACACTAAGCACTCTCACATGACTATCTCTATAAAAAGTTCGCTAATCTCCCAATCATTTAGCCTACTCACTTTCCTGAGCACTTATAAACGTCAGCGGTCCCGCGATCTCCCTCTATCCTTTGTTTACCCGAGGCAACTTCGACCTTTCTACAGTCGCACAACTGACTAACTGAAAATCTTTACTCGGCTCACGCACCAGTGGTGTTATATCGGACAAACGTTTTTGAAAGCAACAGTTAAAAGAACCTTTTAGGGTCAGACGGCTTCGAAGTGGTCACTTTGGGGATAATTTCTGTTGGCTGAAATTTCACCATCGATTAACTGTGGAAATCACCACACAGCTAAGATGACAATTAGAAAATAACGATATAAGAACATCTACCACATACGTTTCGAAATAAGCCATACTTGAATTGTCTTCGTAGCAGTGTCATGCAAAGAGAGATACCCTTGTTCTGGGACGGCGAGGAAATAGGAATAGGAGAGATTCTTGAAGGCACATCATCTATTTCGTAGAGAATATTTCTACTTTTTTAGAACCCAGCACCTGACTGCCCTTTCCCATCCACAACCTCGTCGCCCTCGTTTTTGCATACGCAACAACTTCTTGCATACTAGCGCAACATAACTGAGAACGGTAGCTATACTGGCAGTCGCGCATCTCAGTGCAACGCACCGTAGTCTGATATTCGTTTTAGCGATCCCTTCCCCCTCCCCCAGTTAATTTGAGCTTTTTATTCCAACCAACAGTGAAGTGACTTCACATTGGGACTGACATTTGTTGTTAAGGAAAAGATACTACGATAACTCACAAAAACACCACACCTATCCCTCTTGCTTTGTTAGATAAGTCCCATGCTTCACCTTCTTTTCTATTTATTTAGATTTTTTTCCTCTGCAATGAAGCTAAGCGCCTGTGAAGCAGAAGATAACATAACTGTTGAAATGTGCCGCTTAACGAAACGAGAAACGAACTTTTTTGTGATAAGGGCAGTCCATGTTCAGCCGCTGACAGCACGCCTGCGATAACTTGAAAGGACACTTCTCGCTGAAGACCAATTCACAGAAGTCATACCCACATTTGCATTGATACTCCATCTCACGCCGTTTCACTGCAAACTCAATAAACGTCTTATGACACGGGAAATAACACTGCTTATGACTGCAATCGTCACAATTCTACGCATATGTCGAAGGCGTTTGCAGCATACTTCGATCGACTCCAGTGCACCTCGAACATTCGCACTTTAACTAACCCTGAGAATCGATTAAGTTCGATTAAATTTTAATTGCAGCAAAAGGCCTCTAAACCCATTCGGCGGATTCCATATTAACCCTCAAAGTAGTTTATTAGATGGAGCATGTCTCCGTGAGAGCGTTCTTTTTAAACAATAAACAAACAAATAACACCAGGAAAAAAAACGGATAATGAACAAACATGGATGCGCATGCATGCCGAGGAGTTGGCGGCAAACAATGTGAATTAAACACGACTGCACTAAGGCACGCTGAAAACAACCGATAATACATAAAGTAATGAAAGGATCAAAAAAATGCTAATTACTCGACAACATTAATCACACCTCACATGAACAAGTATTAGTAAAAACGATTAAATCGTGCGGATTGCCAACAATCCCCTCCTGTAAGCAAAATACTTCGGACACAGTAATGGATATACACAGAATTAATAGCAACACTAATCGACATGGCATTATCGGCCTTTATCAGAAACAGCCCTGTTCCTCTGCAAAAACAGCCCCATATATATGTGTATATATATATGTATATATATATATATACATATGTATACATATATATACGTATGTATATGCATACATGTGTATATATACATATACATTTACATATAAATATATATACATAATACCACTTACTAGAAGTTTATAAACAGTGGCTTCATGAGGGCCTAACACTGCCACTTGCGTAATTAAAAGCTCCTTCACGCCAACGTCCCCAAAACTAATCAGTGCTCACCAATATTCCTTCGACGCGAAAGGTCGGGCGTGCTCGCAGTGACGTCGAATGGGCTGACCCATGCGCACAGGCATTCTGCAAAGAAGTGAAAAACAGAGCGCATCGCAAACAACAATAAAATGTTCACACCT
>JPKZ01001381.1:198387-208443 GCA_000803305.1 Toxocara canis | reverse complement strand
TGAATATATATATATATATATATATATATATATATATATATATATATACATATAGTATACAATGCGGAAGGAGAATGAAAAAACAGGCAACATGTTTTATGCAACCAAACTGAGTCGGGATCACACAAGGCGACACTTGCGTGACGCGCTTACAACTAGCTATTAGGCGAAAGAATGCGTAAGAGTAAAATTCAACAGTACTGTATCACTCTACACCTGCTATTACATCTCACCAACGTAAAAACTTTCATAAGTTCTAACAGTCAGTATTTCTTTTCAACTCCCACGCTCCTCCAGCTCTTTTTTCTTCTGATGACGAGTCTGGGCGGAATGCGGTTGCAATTCTCCATGAAGAAATATTGTGATGTTTTAGACGAAAGAAAAAAAAGACACTAAAAGAAAAAAGCGCTCACCGATTCTCCACCTATACTTTCGATCGCGCGTTTCCGTTCTGAATTAACTGAAAATAGACAGCAACTCAAATTTATAAGTTAGTTTACATTTTTCGTATTTTTCCTATCATTTTTTTCGTTCACTGAACTTCGAACTGCAATTAGTACTTCAGCATGTATAAAGACATCATCAATCAAGGGAACAGTTTCTTCGTGCACAACGTCCTCGTCACTGACGACTAGATATTATTCGCATAGCTTGCTACTCTAATGAATACTTTAAAAACCACCATTTTGTCGAATCGCTTCCGTCGCCGAATTTTCATTAGCAAGCGACATAAACGGCACCGTAATAATGAAACGATAACTCACAATTAAACAAACATAAAAGCTTCTGGAAGCAACGACTTTGTATCAGAGAATCAAACGCAAACTTAACGCTTCAGGTCACAATAAACCTCGATGATAACATGCTTCACAGAATCGCAAGGTTATACAAATGACATTGTAAGCGTTTCGTCTTGGATCCCTACCGGTTTATTTCATTTGCTTAAAAAACGAACAAAAACCCTCTTATATCCATGCCCCCTCTCCCCCCCCCCCCTAAAAAGATTTCGAAATTAAAAGACCCTTATGATCTCATATAGATTTAATCGATAAACAGATGAAAATATTCTTCCCATGATGATTTGCCGAAAGCGACATTAATACTCTACCAAAATGAACAAACCAAAAACATCCACGCGCTTTAGATGGCATTTAGAAATAAGCGGCAAATCAAAAGGTGTTAATACAGCATCGCGCAAGCATAATTTTAGACTAAACGTACACTCGTCCTCGTTATCTGAGCCTTTCCCGTACATAACGTTTCCTATCCATGGCGGTACGGCCATATCTTTCCACGGACGCCGACCAAACATTATCTAAACAAGGATACGTGAAACCAAAAACCAGATATTTGCGGCAACTCGTAACGTCAAAAATCGTCTCCAAAATGTCTTTTTGCGACTGCAAAAGAAGACAGCGAAAAATTACGACATATTGCTGAACTTCAATTTCCATATTGTTTCAAGTGCATAGAATATATGTATTTATGTTTTATGTATTCCATCATATTTGTACACGGTTTCCACCTCCCCTTCCATATAGAGGTCGGGGAGGAGAGGGAAGAACGCGCGCAAATCATTGACAAGCTCGCTCAAAAAAATGGGTAAAAAGAGAAAAAAGAGAAAAGAGAAAAAAACAGTGAGCAGACAAAGCAGACAAAAAAGTAGGCCCAAAATTACAAGTAATAAATTGGGACAGGCATGCGCAAAGAATTCACTACTACGACATCCTCGAGAGTGGCATATCACAAAAGCAATGTGGGAGGAACGAAATTTAACTCAAAAAAGAACCTTCTCTTCCCCCGAATTAAACGATGAAATTTATCTGTTTTTGCGTAAATCTTTTCTCATGCGCACGCAGTGAGCTACTTCAATGATAGCTCAGAAATCACTTCACTGTGAACCACAAAACAACTTCGTTTCACATACTCAGCGGATAAACTAGACATGCACCTATATTCGCGACTCAATCAAATTGAAAACGGCGAAGAATCCTTTAAAAAAGAACCTTCTCTTCTTCCCCCTCCCCCCCCTCCCCCCCTAAAGTGAAACTGGAACGAACCTGAGCGAGCTTGTCAATGATTTGCGCGCGTTCTTCCCTCTCCCCCCTCCCCCCCTAAAGTGAAACTGGAACGAACCTCAAACGGCGAAATGCGAACATCCCCAAAGCCTTTAAGCGGCTTCTGGTTGTATTCGATGACAGCGAATGGAAGCGCCTCCACCCAACGTTCCCGACTTCCCAGCTCTTCTTCAGCTCTCTTGTACATGCTCGTGCGTAGATTGAAATAATTCATAACCTATAAAAAGTGAACAATCGCTATGGGAACAAAAAGTGCCAAATTAATGTTATAAATAAGCACCTAAAATGAACGGCTCGCTTTTCGGTGGGCTCAAAACAGGGTAACATAAAGGTATTGTGGCTTCCTAGTAAAACACAGTAAACTGTAAAGCCGAATAAATAATAGCGGAATGGCATTCTTAAACAAATTTATAAAAAGTGACACATCGTATAACACGCATTAAAAAGAGAAAATGCAACGGCCACGTGCAAGCATAACGACAATGTCGCTAAGGAATTCATATCCTTATTCTTACCGCTCGGGCCTTCAGTGCGATGTCTCGATGAGGCAATCGCACGCCGAGCAACAGCCATCCCTTTCCTGTTGTTAATACCACCCGCTAGCCGGGCTGTCAGTGGTATGGTGGGAAGCAGCCGGGAATCCAACCCAGATCTCCCCGCATGCGAAGCGGAGGCTCTACCACTAAGCTACCGCAGTCCCCTCGCTAATGAATACAAAATACAAATTTTTCTTCTTTTACCATTCACCTTATCAAAGAGTAGTAAGATCGTGCAGTCCATAATAAAGCTTTAATATTACAAAAAAAAGCAATCTCTCACTGAATCACATGAGAAAAATGAAATTCAACTCGAAAAAAATTTTTCTAAGCCTTCATTGAGGAGTTAATAAAACTAACCAAGGCTCCTCGGACACAGCGCATTTAACAAACATCCAGAAAACTAGTACCACTTCCCAATACCATTTCACCTTCGGGTGGACTATCTCTTTCACATTTTAACACTTTCGTTATACTGTATCTTATGCACACGTCCCACAGCAACCATCGCTGAAAAATAGAACTCCCTCCCCCTCCTCTAGTTATGGTTCCAAAAAGAACCCCGAGAACCTTTATTCGAGTGGAGTCGATAAATGCACAAATATGCAAAAAATTAACTGCTCGTCCTACAATAACTAAACGAGAATGACAATCAAAGATGGTTACCCCTTGTCCAACATTCTTGATCTGGACTTTGAACAACTTTTCAATGTCGCTCATCACGTGTTCAATAACAACGTTGCTCGTGAACGATCGATATGCCTCTACAATTATTTCATTTACAGAATACTGCATACTCTTCCCATTAAATTATATGAGTACTTTATTGTATTTCCAAGAAGTATTTTTGCCATGAATAGTATGCTGCATACATTGCTACATGGTCATACTGTACTAAGCAAACTTCCGTACTGTATAATACAAAAAAGACAAAAAGAATCGCAGAATGACGTGATATGTTGAAAGCAAAAATCAACAAGCCGGGAACGATGCGTCATTGTGAGTGTTTTTGTACGCAAAAGGTCGCATAAAAGTCGTTAAAAAGCGGTTGAAAGCAATGCTTATTGCATTTTCAATCTATTTTCTTGAACTAGTTATAAGCAAAAAGCTATCAAGAAAGATAAAACGACACCTTCCGATTTGAGAACATAGAATTCAATCTCTATAAAGGTAGCTCTAGCTTTCAGCTGCATTTAAGTTCCGATTAAACGCTTGCCTCGCCGATCACTACTGCGACCAAACTTAATTCCGACCGACCAAAGTCATCTGAGTATTCAAGTAAACAACAAGAAGCGAAAGGCTCAGCGGTTGCAATTGACAGTTAAGTGAAAAGTTCAAAACTTAGGATGCAGCGATGGCCCTACTGCATTCCCAGAATTTCACCTCTATGATATCTCTGTTTTCCTCGCCCTGTCCCTCTAGATAAACACCTGCGAATGATCGACTGAAGAGGTGCCAAACAAGGACTCTTCACTGTTTCCGGCCCTCCATTCATATTAAATAAATGTAGCAATTGGGAACCTTTCCTCACCTCCTCCCTCCTCCCTTTCTCACTCAAACTGCAACAACTCATACCGTCAATGTTTGCATCAAACGGTGCACGTCAAAAATGGGTTAGTACGCAGTGAAAGGCAAATAGTCCTTGCAGCGCGTTAGATAAATAGAAGCGCAAATTTCACGACTTGTAGAATGTAATCCACCAGGGTCCCAAATTCCCGTTTTTAGGTATTCCATTCGGGGAGAGGACGTTACCGAACGTCAACTTGATCAAGCAGTGATGATGAATTCAGCGAAAATATCGAAGCATTTACCTGGTGGAGCAAACGCTCCAAAGATGTCCATGAGATGGCGCACGAGCAGCGAAGGGTCCAAAGAGTCGGAAAGAGCCCTGCCGAACACGTACTGCGAATAGAGGTCAGTAACCAACAACGCCATGTTGTAACACCGATCACCATACTCCGAGCCCTCCATCTCGATCATATCGATCTAAAATAGACAACGTGAAGGACCTCCCCAAAAAAAGACAACTTTGTATTTGCATATAAAGTGAGCGCAAAATAGTGAAACACCCTTCATTGTTATGAAAGACTGAATTTGGTAACCTACAGAACACTGATGAGCCTAACCAGCCTGTTATCCCTCAATGTCCAGCAAATGGGAGGGTAATTCGCAGGTCTTAACTACGATTTGCAGATGAAGTAGCAAGTGAATTTAAAAAATATTTAAGGAAAAATGAAGCGGAGAAGGGGAAAAAATTGATGTGAGATGATAGTGAAGCTCTAAACAAGCCAAACGGAAGAGAATGGAGCGCGGAAACGGAGCGGGGATGTGGACGTGAGCTTATCTAAAGCAACAAGTTAGCGAAAATTTGTAACTAACGGCAACCTGCAAACACAAATATGCCTATGAAAGATGAAGGCAGATTTGGGTGTTTCAGCTTACCGTTAAACAGAGCGCAAAGATATTTCTAAAAACGTAAAAATTCCCGAATATAATGTGCCAGTAAAATATCAACAACATGTCTGCCATTTTTCGATTAACAAGATGAATGTTTAGTTTAGAAGTTATTTTCGCACCATTACGCACATCACCAAAAAAGAACTTCACCCTTTTACATGTCGTTCCCAATTACACTCTCCTCTCGCCTACCTCCCCCATTCGCAGCCAGTTATGCGTCTGCTGAGGTACGCATTATGTCATATTCCTTGCATAATCATCTCACTAAATGGCTAATGGGCTGACTGAAAGTCTTCAAATTTGCTACTGGATCCAATAATTTTATGCGCATAAAAAACGAAATGCAGATCAGTCAGCTTGCCATTGCCGTAATGGTTATTTGCTGAGAAATTTCGAACAAACTGTGCTCTGTATTTCTGATTTAAAGCAGATCTGTCTCCATGACTCCTCTCTTCATAGACAGATGCCGAAAATGTAGGACTATCCTCTTATCCCAATAAAACAAAGCTAAGAAAATGAAAATTGCCACTACTGTCCGTAAATAAACACACAAGGAAAATCAAATGGTGCATATGCATTCGCATACGATAACCCTCATTGCACAGCAAATATCCAATCATGCATTGCTGACGATACGATTAGTACCTGCACATACTGCATTGGTTTACTGCCAAGACAGCGGGGTTTCGAGGGGAACTGTACGCGGCTCCCCTTAAGCAGAACGTCCTTGTTAATGAGTCTCAATCTGGATTTCGTAGCCACACCAGCGTATCGTTCCTCCAAATACGCCAAAATCTCCTTCTGATTGTGCGATCGTCCCATTGTCTCACAGCAACGACGCCAAATCTATAAACACAAAGCATAACACGCAAATGCGAAAAAGTAAGCGAATTCCGGAAGGAATACGCAAAATACTGGATGGAAACATAGTTAATAAAGGAAATAAGAGAAATGAAGAAAAACTGCTTTCAATACAGAGATCGATCATTAATACATCAATTTCTTACTTTGGAAATGGGGACTCAAAAATCGGCAGAGAGACAATCCACTTAGAACTGAGAAGGTATCTGTATATGACATCAGCAAATTTAAACAAATCACTTGGCCTGAAAGCGTTCTCATTCTTCCACTTTCTCCATCTGTAAGTGTGTCTTCACGGATGAAGTTATCACATTCACCACCCTTCAACCAAAGCATGGGTAATATACGGAAATCGCAACCAGATTTTAAGCTGAAAGAGAAGCTCGTATGAAAAAGATGAAAAAAAAAAGATGCGAAACGAGGCAAGGGAAAAAAACCGAAGAAACAATGGTCACAGGCCTTAAAAGGTGGAGGCTCAGTTCGGGAACCGGCGGCTGATAAGGTCACCTACGCTGCCCTTTTTCTGTGACATTTCGATCAAAGACGAAAAAGAATACATGCAAATGAGCACCGAGTTGCTAACTTTCGATTTGCATAGAATAAGAGCGATTTTTGTGTGAAATGTCCATTTAATTCCTTCTTTTCCCTCTCTCTAGCCACAACGTTAAGAAATTCGCTTACAAGTACTTAAAATATCTATTACTCTTCAAGGACAAGATTGTAAACATTTTAAAAATCGAATACCGCATTCAGCAAATTAAACAACACCGACACATGTGACAGCTACTCTTCTCAAGCGTTCCAAATTCACGACCTCGAAATTTGAAAACGAACAATAACAAAAGAAAACTGGACGTCAAAATGCGCAGAAGAATAGATGGAAAACGCACCTCATCAATTTCTCCCTTACGCGGTAGAATCTTGCCAGACTCCCTCAGGCGAATGCGCCAGCCGGCTGGTAAGAATTCACCTGGCTCAGTCCAATACTCTGCTTCCAACTCACCAGTCAATCTAGCCTATAATACGTGTATAAATGAACGGCATAATACAATAATGAACAAGCTCATCTTCACTGAAACAACGTATGAATCATGGGTCATTAGCTGAAAGTGGAACAGCAAACTGAACTGGAGGGGGCCTACAATAATCAGCTGAGAATTAAGACAGGCACAGACCTGTTTAACTATAATAAACGGAAGTTTATTTATCACAGACGGCAGCTTATTACCGCATGAATTTGATCATTCTTCAGAATAACCATACTTTCAAATAAAACGCAAAAGTAAAAAAAAACAACAAGAAAGACAAAAAAACGCTGGCATCAAACAACGGTCAGCGAAATAACTGGAGAAAAAGTCCCATTTTCCTCGTAAAAGAATCTCTGTTTGGAATATTATTTTGTGGTAATCAAGTACCGATAATACTTACAACAGTGAAGCTCACCTAATAGGAAACATACAGCACAATATGCTAAAAAGCGCATAAATTCACCTTCATATTCAACATGAAGAGGACGGGTCGGGTCGTCAGTAGCGGCATCATCAAAGAAGAATTGATTCCAACCCAGAAAGAATTTATTGAGAATTTCTATGAAGTGGAATGTAAAACAAGCGGCGCTAGAGAGACGGTGTGGGGAAGGCGGATTTCCCTCCCTTAACTCATCTTCGTCAGACAACCACCCCAAGCAAATTCGCACTATACTCATGGGAAGACTGGGTTTAGTGAAAACTTCCATGAAGTGAGAATATCAAAAAACTGTGAGCGATTCAATTCGCAAATGAATGGATCGAGCTTGGTAAGAATTTATGCCGAATGGAATGTGCAGAGAAAGGACGGGTGGCAGAGGTAGGAGAACGGGAGGAAGGAGTGGTGGACTGACTCTATAAAGAATATTCATGCAGCGTAATGCCCAAGGGACAGCTGGACGGGAAGATTTTACTGCGGAGGGATGAGGAGGGACGGGAAGCGGGAATGTAAAAATGGAAAAAAATGCACGGTTTTTGCCGTTATGCTTTCTAAAGTCACCGTCCTTGTTTCACCCTCAGACGTAAAAACGCTCACCATCAGCTTGAACACCGTTAAAGCTAAAACAAAAAAAAAATTCATTAGAAAGTTGAATAAAAGATTAGTAGTTACCTTGATAGCTTCTCTGACCATCCAATCCTTTACCTCCTCCACATTCATCTTGCCCGCCAATATCTGTGCCAATGTATCGTACTGGTTGTCGGGCACTGGCGTATCTGCGGTGACCGTTGGTGTTGCTGAAATTGGTCACCGCTAAACAATTTTGCAGTAATTAATTTTCAGAAAGCATCGTTTTTTCCGTTAAACATTTATGAGTTTCTTAGCATAATTTACTGATTCAGTAGCGCAGTGTGAGGTCTTGCAGAATGTAGGTGGAAATGAACGATACATCGATATCTGAAGAATGAACTTCGAATCCTACTAGACACCATTGCGGTGGATACGATAAGACATAGCCAAAATGTAGCCAAAACAGCAGCCTTGCTGCTTGCAGGAATACAGCTATACGCATCAAGAATTACAGCCAGAAGGGGAGGCAGGCACGCGCTATACACTACATCATCAAAAGCGGCAAACGAACAACGCGAAATGTTTTAAACATGCATACAACAGATTTTACTGCTGCACAACGTACGTAACGAGTAAACGGTCCAGTAAAGAATAGTTCGCATATTCAGAGCTCTCCTCAAATTACTTATGTGCCAACTGAGCAAGTATTATATGCACTGGTGGCTGGTCGGAAGAGTATTATATGCATTTCTGATTCCGGCACCGAGTGAACATCAGGAAAGCTTTGGCTTATAACAGCAACGGAGAGAGCAATCAAAGCGAATGAAACAATACCCACGTTTCATGGATCTAACATTCGAACGACGGTACGCGGGTTTCACTTCGACCAGCTGATGTGCACTACTTGTACTCGACCGAGTGAACATCAGGAAAGCTTTGGCTTATAACAGCAACGGAGAGAGCAATCAAAGCGAATGAAACAATACCCACGTTTCATGGATCTAACATTCGAACGACGGTACGCGGGTTTCACTTCGACCAGCTGATGTGCACTACTTGTACTCGACCGAGTGAACATCAGGAAAGCTTTGGCTTATAACAGCAACGGAGAGAGCAATCAAAGCGAATGAAACAATACCCACGTTTCATGGATCTAACATTCGAACGACGGTACGCGGGTTTCACTTCGACCAGCTGATGTGCACTACTTGTACTCGAGTAGTCCTCTCCTGCATCTTTCACTGAAGTTGGCAGGTTAGCTTCCATCGATAGCGGGGCAGTTAGACGCTCTAAACACGCCAATAAGGCGTTACGCAACTGAAAATCGCCACATTTACAGATCAAAAAAGAAAGAAAAAAAATAAACTGAATGTAAAAATGAAATCCTTCAACTCAGCCATCTCATCACATTTATTTGTGCTGCAAGCTCCTATCACCTTTCCATTTTTTTTTTCACAAACGACGCGTATTTCACTGAACTGATTAATAGAGCGTCGTATTGCTTTGCTATGGTTTTTTTTTTCGGTGACAAACTCATGAAACCATTGGAAGTGTACAAATACCCAACCCAAATCTTACTTGTTTTTACTTGTGCACAATAAACGACAAACATTAAATGCAATGAAAACAGGAAATCAATTTATTTGCAAAGCCATTTGCGGCTCTCGTCCCTTTTATTTGCGGTCCAAATTAAAATTAATTTACGACAAAGTTTCATAAACGCGCGGAAACCTGGGGTATAGTGGGGGACCGGGAGTGGGAGGGGAAAGCGGAGAGGGGATGGGAAGGAGGAATGGCATGGGAGGGAATGGACAAGTAAGACTGGTAGAAATAAAATTTAATCGCAACGTCTCCGCAATCATGCCATCATCACGTAGTCAATCATAATTGATGTATGCCCCAAGAATCGCTAATGATGATATAATTGCCGAAACATTAGAATAAAACCGGTTTCTGTTGCATTTGTGGCTCAAACCAACATCATTTGCATATTAATTTATCCGTGACAGTAATTGCTTTCCACTCGATAAATCAAAACTCAAGTGTCCCAGCCCCCTTTCCTTTCATTCCTCGTCCTCCCCCTCCTCCCC
>JPKZ01001381.1:177263-189145 GCA_000803305.1 Toxocara canis | reverse complement strand
CCCCCCCCCCCCCCCCCCCTTCTACTGTCCTTAGTTTCTCAGATTCGCTACGGTTTACACATTAACCTCCAACGGATTTCTAATATAGCTCTCAGTTCTTCGACTATTTAAAATTGTTTTATTCCCTTAATATTTGTATTTCACTCTTCTCAATCGAATACGACATGTGCATAAAATAGGGCTACGACATACAACTCTTCCTCCTTCCCCCCCCCCCTCCTTTCCACCCAGTGAGGAGGCAGGTGTACTCACGTATAAAACATCTTGCCATTTCAACTCGAAAACAAGAAATAAAAGCCCCATTTATCTCATCTTGAAAACAGAACGCATTCGAATCAGTTCGATGCCTACCTGTCACATGGCTTCAGGTGGCCGTCATTGTTCGTCATACTTTCATCTCCTAAAAGACTCGCTTCCTGTTTTGTTCCCTGTCTTTCGTTTTGCTTCTCAGCTATATCCACGACTGAATCACTTTCCTGAATGCCAGCAAACACTGTTCCTCCATAACAACCTTCGCCCATACTCAAAAACCGGCAACAGTAAAGGTGAAATGTGCGCACTGTTGTCTTTCGTTTGAGAAACTATGCCATAATGCCCTGCACAACGATAAAGTAAACTATAAGTTGAACTTTGGAACTTATAGTATAATATGACATAGATGCCCTATAATTTATTTTCAATTAATTACTCGTGCGAGAAGTGCGCTAATTTTGTTGCTGGAGTCGGTCTTAGATGTTAGGTTTTTCAAAAAGTTTACCGACCCCGCATTTAAAGCAGTTCTTGCTGCCACAGTTAATTTAAAAACAAAAACAAAAATTATTTCCCACAATCATGAGCCACAAAACAGGCCCACAATAATCAGATCGGCGGTGAACTAGCCTGCTAATTAGCAACGAATGGTTCAGTCAAAAGTGCACGAACACATATATGAACTATTCACTTCATCCTAACATCACTCCGATCAAGAGGTAGGAAGTACTCACACCGATCAAGAGGTAGTGAGTACTCACACCGATCAAAAGGTAGGGAGTACTCACATCGATCAAGAGGTAGGGACTACTCACACCGATCAAGAGGTACGGACTACTCGGTTAGATTACCGGCATTACCGACAACCTTCGCAGACCGATTACCGGCATCGGCCATAGGTAAACAGAAGCCAAAAATTGAGGAAGGAAAGGAAGATCGCCTATGTACGTGCTCAATCGCAACCAGCTGAACGGCCCCAACATTGTTCTATAGATGCTTCGCTTTCACACGGGTTCCCATCTTCCCATCACTATCATCTGCGGCGATCTGTGACAGGAAGAGGTGATTGCAGAACGACTTTTGTTCCCTCAATTCGACCGATTCGCTTGCCGATTTTTTGACCAAGATAACAACCCTCAGCTAAAGAGCTCTCAAACGGACTCCACCTCCAGCGGATTCTTCCCGATGAGGCTCGATAAAATGGAACTGCGATATGACTGATGGAAACGAAACCTAAACGGTTGAAAAAGCGCGCAAACTTTATATCACTTGAATGCGCCTGATTCAAGGTACTGATTTGAAAAACAGTAGATGAGTAGATAACATTCATCCGTAAAGAAAAATGCCCGTACTAAATTTCGTATCTCTTACTTTTGAAAACGTCAGATAAGCGGATGAAAAATGCAATCAACCTTAGGTTGTACTGAAGGAGTCACATCATTGTGCTCCGCTTTAGTGATCGCCATCAGTCCTTCGAGTGCCTTCTCTAATGCGACCGTATCGGTATCGTTCGCCAACAACGAACCCACACTACTTTTACCGTAAACTCGATCATCTTCCATCGCATCGAATGCGGGTGGAAGCGTAGGCTGCAAAAAATAAAGGTACTCTAATGGATTCGCGCACTCTTGTTTGTTCGGTGAAACGATGCAAATGACTGAAACGGTATATTTTAGAGGACTCTTTGCTGAATTCGAAGAAAAAACTAAGTGGCCATATTCTTACGGTCCAGAGCGTTTTTAGTATTTTTTTTTAAAAGACAATCCTTTGTAGTTCAGAGGACTCTTCCTCTGAGAAATGAAAAAAGCAAAAAAAAAAAACGACGACAATTCTGCACTTCAGATGAGTCGTCCCTGATCGGTGAAACTTCGCAAGAGGTGAAGTACGGCCATAAGTAAAATTCAAACGCAAGTTTTCAGATTTAATGATTCGAATACGCGAAATTAATTCGAACTCGGAAGGCAAATTTTGGAGCCGGAATTTCTTGAACGATTCATGAGCGGAGGAGGGATCGGAGATGCTAACTACGACGACAGTGGCAAAATAGCTTATTCCTGAGAATTTCTAAAAAACCGGTGTCTCCACCAATCCTTCAAGAAAAAGGAGCATCTCATTAAATCCTTTACTCTCTTCTCAGAAAAATTCCCATTTCGAAGTGTTCGTGCACGAGACCGAACAAAGGCCGACCTATACAATAACTTACGCTCTCTCACGCTTCTCTATGTAAAACAAACACACGTTTGAGAAACCATTCTAATACAGTTTTCGCCTTCTAATAAAAAAATCACACTGGAATGTCAAATATCATAAATGAGGAACTAAAAAGGAAAACAATGCCGTACTTCAACGCCATATACGCCACAAAGCTGCACGATCAACTCATAGAGACGATCGATTTTGGATGATAAACGAACGATGATCTTATGTATTTCAGGGACCTGAAATCGACGCACAGTATCACATCCAATTCGAAATCGAACAAATGTAGCACTTCAATTCCCCAGACAGCGGGAAACTGATCCTTACGGTGGTGTGCGACGTGGTAACACGAAAAAGGAATCAACTCACGAGAGACCAAATTTAAGGGGAATCTGTGCAAATTAGCACGTTCAGAAGATGATAACATTTTATGAAGCTAGGAGCGGTAAGTGGGAGAGGAAGTATGCCAATCTTCTCACAAAAAGAAATTTGGTGGCTGAATGTTATAAAGCCATATATTAGGCTGAATCCAAAAGCATGATGCATGAGCAACTGTTTACATGGAAGTTCTCACTGATTACTCGCCTAGCTGTCACTCTATAGACAGAAAAACTTCTATCCATTATTAGACCTAGGTAATAATTGCTGATAAATCTTTTACCAGTGTTCAATATCCAAATAATCGCTACTGATGCGACTGGGAAATCCCCGTGTAAATTTTACTATAAATAACCAAATTCTGCGAAAATGCATTGAATGCAGCCGACCACATCAGCACTTAATGAGGCCCATCTATGCAAATGCTTCACATGTCATCTGGCTAGCATATTTCTTGTAAAGTGCCAACCCACCGCCTACAGCATTTGACAAATGGGCCTTGCTTCATTTCGGGATTTTGCTTTCCTCCGTAATGTTGATAATTCCTTCGACTAGACACACTGAAATGTTCTCTGCTCCCTCTTTCTGGTCTTCAGATATATACATGAAGACGTATATATACATATATATACATTTATATATATGTATATATATATACATATATATGTATACATAAATGCATACATATACACGTGTGCATATGTATATATGTGTATATATATCATATATATATATATATGTGTATATATATATGCATTTGAGTATCAATCATAGATTTGAATATCAATCTTCCCGCATAACTGGAAAAAACCGTCGACAAACTACAAGAGATTATGGAATAAGGAACAACCTCACGACAGCACCATCGTCTGAACAATGCTTTCATCTCCCGTTGCAGCTGTTGATCGGGATGATTACCGACACAACGCACAATCGACTTCATAAACAACGATTTCTCGGGTACTGAAATATGCATATTCGCACAATATTTGCATGTTTGCTTATAGGCGAGTAACTTTCCCTATTGGCTGCAACTTAAGGATTATTGCACGTTCTACATTGGTATAGTAAGCTTGTTAATCGGATAAAAAAAAGTGGATAATCCAGGTATGTGCACTACGTACCATCCATATTTAAAAGTTCTAGTGCTATGGTAACACTGCAAAAAAATTGTTTAAAACAAGTAAATGCATAGGAAAAGTCGCGAATCGCGTAGTTTCATTTAGTGGCACTCGATTAAGAGATGTCACAGCCACATTTCTCTAATAAGTTAAATTCATCCAAACCATATCTCCTCTTTACTCATAAACCTCTATTTAAATGCAACAATACAGATTTCACCTCCAAGTGACCGTAACAAAGTGGGCGCCACAAAGTGGCCACGACCGGGATATGTTCACCCATTTACTACTTCGATGCTACAAATGAATTTAACGCACGAGAAATAGTAAACAAACATCACATGAATTTTGCTTAATATGATGGGAAGAGGTGAAGGGAATGAGGAGACGCTCCATCATACCGGAGCTTGTCACTTCCTAATTTCGGCGTTGGGTTTCTATCTCAACTTTAGATGAAAATGTTTTCCTTTTTCTTTTGACTTTATATTCTGATGTTTCCCTCATATTACTGCTTCTTCCTTTATTTCATGAGTTAACGACTAAATCAGCATAAAACGGAAGTCAAGTTTGCGATTATGCCCCGTCCCCCTCCTCATCTTCCGTCTTTCCACCAACTGATGAAAGATGAAAGGAGGGTCTGCAATTAATTCGTTTGCGCGCCCATATACGAAGTCCACAATATCAAGTGAGCAGCTTGTCTTCAGTCGTTTTCTAAATCAGAAATCCGCCATTTCCGTCCTGCCTTCTACAGGTCTTTGACTTACAGTCAACTTGGCTCATCCAGATAGGAAAGAAATCATGTAACAATTAAAAGGAAGCGAGGAGTTTACGTTAAACATGCATCCCTCCAATCCTCTGATCGGAAGGACCTAAAGCGTTCATCACAGACACTCCACAGAAATCCGGTCAAGAAAACTCATTTGGCAATCGTCATAAAAAAAGAAAAAGCAAATGAGATCTAAGAAACAGAATTATACACAAATTTTGGATGCACTACACTGTTTCCCACACAGTTGCTTGGTTATCCTAGGATACTCATTATTCGGTGATAAAATAACGGAAAGCACTGATTAAATAACAAAGCGCATGCACTGGAACAGAAATGCGGACAGGGAGGGGAAAGGCTAATAAGATGTTTGTTTTCTCTTCAGCAAAAAGCACTGGCGTTTAGAAAAGCTTAGGAAAACCTATTCAAAAAGCTTTTAAACTTAAAGAAATTTCAGCATTTTCTAAACCGGCTTTTCTGTTTAAAAAACCTTTTAGGGAGAGGTATTGCTAAATAGGCACGAACAGACAGCAAAACAAATATACAAATCGTTTGGATACAAAGTAAATGCCGTCGTTGTCACCCGAATGAGTCACTTAAAGAAAAGGTTCTATGCAACCAATATTCTGTGAAAAAAAACTTGTTTAATGATTTATCGAAAAGATGTAATACTCCCCTCTCTATTCTCGCCCAGAAGTTCTACTTCACTCAAGTTCTTTATATTTTAGTTACTCGCTTAACAATGTGTGCTTCAAATGTGGTCTACACGTGGCCGCTACTGGACAACACTACAGTAAAAGAAGCCCTACACTAAAATAACGCCAGCTTTTCCAACCTTTTGTATCGACATCAACGTTGCGAGCATCATGCGGCGTCAAGTTCACGCTGGGAATGATCGAAAGAGGCAATCTGCTAAAAGGACCGCTGTTCGCACGTATCCTAAACGAAAGAACGAGTGAAGGTAATCATCAGCCATCACATCACTCCACTACACTGTTTAAATAAAATGCACAGCTACTTCTAGACCGTTTATTTTGGTGTTTGAAGCGATTTGCGATGATTGCGGCTGAAGCAACATTGAAATATACACCCCTAACTCAATACGGCTTTGCGAAAACGTTCAGGATCTGCAAAAAATACCTTGGCAATTGGGCTTAGAAAATAGTTTAAAGTTCGCAAAAGTTACCTTGATTCAAACACGTTCATTTCTATGCCGAATCAACTACAACCACCTCGAATAGCCCCAACACTCTCACCCCCCGACCCTTCTATCTCAAGTAGTGATACTCTGCAGATATACCTGAAATATAATGACAAGACATATTTTCGGATAAAGCAAGCTAGTAATTCTAGGTTATGCTTACAATCAATCAGGGACTATGTATTCCACTTTCCACCCGTAGTTTTTTTCCTCCCTCTGCTGACCGGTTTCCGCGACATCATTCATGTGTTGATTGAGGAGAAATCACTCAAGCCAACCAAAATATTGAAAAAACAGGAAAGTAGAAAGACAAAAAAGAAGAGGGAAGGGCGAGAAACGAAAACATGGAAAAAACGAAATATGCTGTCGTAAATTTCAGAGGATTTATAAAATCAAAACAACATGAAAAGTTTTACATACTTGCCGGTAGCGAAATGCCTTTCACAAACGGCGTATTTGCCACAACCGATTAACGGTGGTGGGAATTCGAATGCTGGATCGGAAATATAAAGCGCGTCCAACCATCGACCACGTATATTCGGAATGCCTTAAACAAGTTTGAGAAATTAAAAAAACGAAATTATGCGCTAAAAACATAACGTAACATGAAGATGTAGTCATTTGCCCCAAAAAAAAGGAAAAAAAAAGGAAAGTAAGCATGCTGATGAGCGGGAACTTTCAAAAAATTTGAAAGAAATTTGACATAATGTCTGCTCCTGTAAACATAGTTAGGCGGTGCTCGAAAAACGAAAACACTCGTTAAAAGATGATAAGTGATAGCAAGAATGCGTTTTGGATATGCCAAGAGTGATAAAACAAAGAGTGCACACAAACGGCTGTGAGATTTATGCGCGCCTGACGGACGTTTCCGGCTTACTGGAAGCTTTTCAGTGGGATGCACCTTGGTATTTGCATTAGTATTCAAACTGATAAGACTGCAAGTGATTTTGAGTGGACTGATTCTAAACGTCGCTGATAAGTTCGTCGATGAAAGAAGAAATAATCTGCAAGCACAGCTAATTCGGATAAAAAGAAGGTTCTCCAATTTCGAAAGCTTCCGATTAAACAACATTCACAATTCTCCGTTCCCTGCCCAGGACTAACCAAAGCCTTACCATAACTGGGTATTTCTCCCAGTTCCGAGTGGCCCCCTTCGAGAAGAAAAATTCGCATTTTTCGCATGTTTCTTTCACATACCACTTTCTCGTGGTGATGGGAAACCACTTTTCCTTTCCCATTTAAACTCGGTTTGCCAATTGTTCCACTCCCTCTCCTCTCCACCGCCTCCTCCTCTCTCCCAAGTAGATGGCGGCGATCGGCACATGCTCAATTATGTATTATAACATCTCAGCTTATTTGGCTGTCTGTGGTGATAATTCATGAATCCGTAACAGAACTTAGGGGTTTGAATTCTGAACGCGATGGAAATCGATCATCTAGCCTCTTTTTCTCGCACAAAAAGACCGAAAAAGAAAAATGAAAAGAGACGTGCGCGGTAAATCGAAGAAAACATATGGACGAAGACGATCGTTTTTGACAATGTGATTTGTGACTGGACAACATCGAACGAGACATTTGAACATCGGTCTTCGCTGCAGGACCATTGACATCAGCGAACGATACTTCTGAAAACAACACCTATACGAGTACAAAAAGATAACACTCAGTGCAAGCAATAAAACTGGTTACAAATATTCATGAGTAACTCCATACACCAATAGCCTCCTATATCCGCCCTATCGAGACAGGATGGGTGTTTCCGTTACGCACAGTCAGCGCGGTCAGCGTGTGGAAGGATGGGAGGGGAGGGGAGGGGGTGGGGGGAAGGGGACGAGCAAGGAATCATTGGAATAAATGTTCAGAACGGGCACCGTTACAAGCCTCCGAGATTTTACAATCTCGCGGGAATGCAATAAACAAAACAATGCCGCAATATAATGGAGGGGTTAGCATGATCAGTGAGGACATGGATATGGTACACGACGGCACGAGATAAGAGAAGGCTTCTGCTCTACGCATTACCTCCTGAAATATGGGGAAGGACAAGTTCGTCCGGTGAAAACTACATATTTACATGGACATGTGCACTCAGAAACACGTCAAGTAACTAGCAAACTCAGAAACGATAAAACTTGCATTAACTAACAAAGCATGTCACTGCCGTAATCAGTTCGGACGGAACCTTCACATTGTCAACTTTTTGCAGCATCTCGTATAACGTTTTTACATTTAAATTAAAAACAAGTAAACAGCTCTCTCAATTCCCTTCCCGTCACTCCACACCCCACCTGCAAAAAACCCTGGAAAAAAATGGAGATAAAGAAATTAATGTCAGTAAGGCGATAAAAACAGGCAAAATAGAAGAATCAATGCGAGTGGAGAAACAAGTCGTGAAAAATTTAAAAAGCTGGGCGTGAAAGGAAAAAAAAAAACGACAAATACGGTGTGAGAAATAATAAGGTGCAAAAATTAAAGAAAAAAAGAGAAGTTGGAAAGCGATGAAAAGTTATCTCAACCTTCTTGAGTTAGGCGAACGCAGAAAAAAAAAAAAGCACGAAAATTGAAAACAAACCTCTTTCTGCTCTTCTGAGAGATTAGCTTCGTTAAGATTTGACTCTTCCGCTGAATCTGAATCCGATGTTTCTAAAAACAAATGATGTTCATTATAAAAACGCCGAGTGACGAGAACAACTGATCTGCTTCTTCACGAAACACAAAAATCATAACATGTATGAGCGATGATTGTTTCTAACAAATCAAAGAATTTTCCACAAAAGAGCATCAACAACTCAGCCAAATGGGAAGCTAAGAGAAAAATAAAACCCAAATCCTAAAAATATCATGATATGCTTTAAAACAAAGCAGAAAACAATGAATCAAAAAAAAATAGCAGTCAGAATTTCAGAAAATTTGAACAAAAACTTGAATTCATCTGAGAATCCAAAGACGTAGAGCACTTTAATAATACTCCCCTGTTTAGTAATCATGAAAGATAAACCTACATAGCTGAGTGAGGAGAGCAATTTGCAGCCTGATTCCACGACGTAAAGAGATAAGAATAAAAGTAACGATATATAAAATTAGACAGAAATATAAATAGAAAAAATACTTCACAGCAATTAATGGCTCTTTTGTTCAGGTAGGAAATTAGAAAACAACTGTAAACTTTCAATGCAAAGCGAAGAAATAGTGCACATGCAACACTCACGCTAAACGTGCAAATCACTTATATCAAAAGCAAAGACAAACTTGAAGCGTCAAACACTTGTACGCTTTTACAGTCGCACTCCATCATCATCACACTGCCATGAAAGAAGATGGTCGGCTTTCACTGGTTTTTGCAATCAGCGCTCAGGGCTCAGTCCTACTCCTCCCCTCCCCTCAACTTCTCCCTGTGCGGTACGTCTAGCTTCGTGAGTGAAACCGTTCATGAGTTGCAAGCCCTTGAGGATAAGTGAGCCGTGGTTGATTTACAAGCCATGACAGGGAACGAATCGACGATGCGACAACTAGATGAACGCCACAGACCGTCACATGTTCCATTTAACTAATAACTATTCCATAGCTCATAATTGGTTTGAAGGTGGGTTAAAAATTTTGTTCAAAGAAAAAATAACATTAATTACCCTCCCATTTCTATTTGAAGTCTAGGCCGCTCTCTCGTCTTTTCAACAGTCTATATATGGAACAGCTGCCAAAATTGAGCCGCATAAAGGGAAAATAATATTCAAATATCCAGTTATAACATTAAGCAATATCCCTGAATCTTCTTTCCAACTCTTTCGCACTCTAAACGAGTGCAGGAACTAACTGCAACAATTTAGAGATATCAACTGTCTGCACTGATCTTAACTCGCTCACAGCAGATCGACCCCATAACTCATTTCAATCGTAAGCTTTTCGTACCTCAAACTTTTGTACAGGCGGAAGACGGAACAGAAATACGAGGAAAAAAAGCTAATTACTGATTAATCTAATTAAACGAAGCAACAAACCCGTGTCCGAAGACTCATCAGCCGATGTGAGGTGCTTCACGGGATAATCAAACTGAAATGATATAAGACAGTCACCTCATAAAATTTTGATTTCTCAGCTATTCTATCGACGTTGCTCTTTACAAATGACGAAACGCAACAACCCGAAACGGCGAATGAGAACGACTACTGCTGCCCATTGGCTAGCAATCGTTTGCTCGGAAACAGTCAATCAAAAATTTGAATCATATATGCGGAGTGAGTTTTTAATGCCGGAACTAACCTAGAAACAATCGCCTACTTTTTTTCCAAAATACTATCCAGAACTATATATAGCGTTTTTCTATCGCTTGCTTGTTTGCTGGTTAACATAAAAGAACATAGGAATTTTCGCTTTTTCATACGACTTTCCAGAAAATTTCATCAAAGCATTGACAAAAACACTCTGCCACTACTAAACCAAACGTAAAGCCTCTATTCTCTCTTCTGCGCGTTTCATCTCACACTCCTCCATCCCCTCCTCGAATGTCAACAAAATAATTAACTTATGCGTGTCAGATTTATATATTTATCTCATAAATGAATGCCAGATTTATATACTTCGTTCGTATGATCAATAAAAAACGATAACACTGAGGTGATACTTTTTTGGTAGAGAAGTGCCTCTCGCAGACGTAAATCCTGGATCGACTGGATGGTTTAGGAAAATTGGGCTTTCCCCTTCGAATAGCTGTCAGCCATTTAAACTGCTCGAAATTCGTCGAAGGCAGAAGATATAATTCATACTCGGCATTTTCCTTCGATTTCGGATTTCTCATTCCGCCGCAAACATCGCAACCTAAACTCAAACAAATTAGAAAACAAAATCATTCTAGCAGTATTAGGATTACTTCTTCGCGGCAAAGATTACCTCTTTTCAAGAAAGTGAAATGACAAAGGGAAGCACATCGAGAAGGAACATCGATCATGATATAATTCTTTTAAAAGGCCAAGAAAAAGTGATAGACAAGCAGACTGCATGAAATTACGCATCCCTCCCAAAACCAGGCTTGCTAAGAAATTATCAGCAGCAATGTACGGCTGGCTATGAGGTTGAATAACTCGGAATTTTCCACGATTAACAACAACGTCAGACGAAAAGAGGACAGCGAAGCCTGTTTCGATTCAAGTAAACCTGCACACGATGTACAAGCATCCCTTAGACGAAAGCATTTTCTTCCTCAGCATGGCGAAATAAGCAGTCACTCATTCAAAAACACCACAGAATACTCGAAACGCCGTTCAGCAAAAGCTGAAATAACAGCTGCCCGTCGGTATAGCCGCTACCGGAATAAAAAAAAAACCATGAACACAGCTCAGAGGTCAAAAAATATCCAAACCGTTGGCGCACTGAACAAGGAAACACGGTCCTTCTGAGGAACTACAACACCGACAATGAGCTAACTCAAATAATATTAAATATTTTCCTCAACAGTTCATCTTTTGTGGACAAGGAAATGGAGGAACGAAATTGTTGGCAGAATTTTCTATTCAATAGCAATCTTTTCTGTTGTTCCCATTATTTTCGCCACTACCTTCGACCTCTTTGGGCAAGAAAAGTTACACTCTAAAAAAATGGAATTGCATTCCAAACAAAAGAAATGTCAGATAACAGCGCAAAAATTTACATCGGAATCAATTAAGCTAAACAGCGGGCCAAAAATGAATGGTAACACTTATATCTCATTCGCGCATTACTGCTTGCATTATTTATGTCCATTTTATGAGAGACTGGGCAGCAATGTTAAAAGTTGAGAAAATAAAACCAAAAACGTGAACTAACCCGCAATGATGCATTTTGGTTTCTCGGTTTCAGGATTCTCTGAAATGAAGACATTTGCAAAAACTGCATCTCAAATCGCTGTCTTGCTGATGGAAATTTTCGACAGGCTGGGACGGTACCGTACAGCGATTTCGCCGTGAAGTGATCCCAACGCAAAAAAACGACAACCAGG
>JPKZ01001381.1:151141-177164 GCA_000803305.1 Toxocara canis | reverse complement strand
CAAGAGCGGGGGGGGGGGGGGGGGGGGGGGGGGGGGGGGGGGGGGGGAGGAAGTGCCGCGACAAGCAATCCAGCCCGAGGAAGCACTTCGACTAAAAAAAAGCGATATGATCAATTGGGACGCCACAGGGAAGCACTTGATGGGGGAACGAAATCGAAGAAAAAGTTGAAGGACGACTCATCTGATGGAAAGGACTCCGACGGGGAGCAGCCCAACTAGAAGAAAGATCGAGGACGACCGCGGAAAAGTGGCGTAGCAGAGAGCTGCGGAAGTGCTCCCCGTCAAGAAGGAAGTTACCGCAAATAAAACACTATTTCGAACAGTTAAAACTTATGCATCTGTTACCCTCATAGCTGGGTTACAAAGTGCATTTGTACCTCTCTCTGAAGCCCGCAGTGTAGACAAATACTACGATACTTGTAGAACGCACAATGTAATATTACTATTAACTTGTGCAAAAGTTTGAATAACGTCGACTTCTAGCATAACGTTGAGGAGCGGAATGGAAAAGATCACGGCCGAATATGTTAACTAAAAAAAAGCATTAGCATAGTTGCCTTTGGCTTCTGTCGCTCGTTGCTTAAGACCTGCTTCTTTCGCAGGAGCAATTTTCGACAAACACCTACCGGTTTGCACCTAGGCTGTGAATGAAGATCAAAGAAGCTCATGCCGCCGGAAGTTTTTAATCCTTGCAAACCGTTATCAATTTATCCAACTCGTACACGTATGGACATGATAATAGGCGAAAGAACGAAAAAAAAAAGAACGGGCAAATGGCAACAGATTTGATGGCCGTTGAGAGGTAGGTAATCGAACTCATTGTCACTGACGAACATACTTCAGCGGGAAGGCAATTTTAACTGCATTCTCTTATCAAATCAAATAATCGCAAAATGAAAGCAACTCAGATTTGCTTGTTGGTAATCAAAAAGCAGACCAATAGAAAGTGAAGGTATGCACAGAGTCGGATTCGGATTCAGAGATGTCGGTCTTCCATCGACGAAGTGAGATTCGCATACGACGAAGTCATTTTGAGCGCGGAAAGGGCGCTTTCCTGAAATTATTTCGTTATAACGTCCTTAAATCCGGAACAACTGCAGATGAGTAGCCCACAAATCAACTTATCACTCTCTCTTGCACCACCCCAATTACGACTGAGTTTGCAATGACTGCAAGACGCATTCCGACTACGAGTACAGGTCAATTTCGTTAAAGAAAAAGAAAATTGAGTGAAATGAGATGAGCAGAAAAAGGCGAAATAAAAAGAAGAAAAAAGGAATGTGATAATAAATAGACGGAGCAGAAAGTTCATGTCACAATCGAGTCTGGGAACCGCAGAATGTTAAGTTCATCAATGGCCTACTTAAACAGATACCCTAGTCAATCGAATAGAAGAAAAACGCTTCCGTCAATGTACGTAGAAAAACAAGCATAGAGGACACCTCTGCGCAGCATCATGCATCTGATACGTTTCATCCAATACTGTCGAGTGGAACGATCCCTTTTGCATGCGAATATCCATCTAGCAGCACCCTCCGCAGACGACGGTAAACTGAAGAAACGCACTGGTCTGCGAATACCGCACTCATCAATCTCATCGCCTGCACGCGCAACGCACCGCATCACTGCGCACGCAACTCCCTGAAGTGTTGTACAGTCAACTAAAACTGCGCTGCCTATTACTATTAACCTGTAAACCCCATCTGGATAGCTGAGCTGAAATGCACAATATGGAATGAAACAGTGGAAAGAGCGCAATGAGATAAAAACAGTATTACATTGCACGTTGCAATCAACCATTAAAAATCGCCCGACACAAGTTTCCTTCACTCCTTCAGGACAAGTCGAGACAGCATATGGAAGGTCTCCTCTATACAATCCGCTGAGAAAAATCGAGAAATCGAATACTCATAACCTAGAAGAGAATTTCCAATCACGAATGCTACGCGGAACGAGGATAAGACCAAAGCAAAAAAAACTGCAGAACTGTTCTCTGATGAGGCAGGTAGTAACACACCAAAATATGCAGTGCTATGTTTGGGTAGCACAGTAGCAGACTCCCGGCTTAATTTTATAAAACATGAAAGAAAACATTAATTGCTAAAAACAAAAAACGAAAAAACCAAAAAAAGCAAGGGCAAGCAAGACCAGACGAAGCAGTGGGGCTGGGTGGGATTACTGAAAAACTGGACTGAATTTGTTCTCGTTAAATACATATACCTCGAAAGATTTCAAGTGCCATGGTCGTTATATGTACATCAGCAAGGGGAATACGTGCTATGAAACGTGAACATTTCCGAAGAGAGTATTCCTGGGACAGATATGCTAAGGAGGTACTCGCCGAGTAATTTACGAGGAGCACGTATTCCACACGCATACTTCTAAGCAAGCTTAAGTGTAACGCGTATGTCAAACGAACTTGTTCAAACACAATGGGAAATTACCATCGGTGCAGGGAGTCGTCGTGCTCTTTTACCCTTTTTCCTCTCCTTTGCATCGACCGAGACTGGACTAGTCGAATGATATCGCCTTTTTCTCGTCTCACCCTTTGAGGTTACCGATTTGGGATCGGCCTCAAAAAATTACATTAACTAACAATTACTGCCTTATGCAAAAGACACAAAAAAGACCGAATGAAAACTGGGTACTCCCTTAAACAAACATAACAGGACGAGAAATTTTCAGAGACTCACGCACATTTCCAGCACAACATCCTCGAAACCATTCAGGATGCGCGCTGATAATTTTGTGAGAAGTTGCGCTACCGGTTTATCAGCAAATATAGCAGATGAGCGAACCACTGAATACAAACTAAGTTGGCTGACTGCAAAGTTATAAAGCAAGAAATAATATGAAAAAGGACAACGTTGAATGCAACGAGATGAAATAAATAAGGAAAAACACAGAACTCCTTTGCGATGAAAAGTTCCGCCTAAAAATGCTGCGGATCGTCAATTCTTTTGCAATGAATGACCCGAATGACCCTCCTGCTGAAAATTTGAAAAAAAGGGTATGGCTGTCACACAAAACTGCCCGAAACTGAATGAATGTGGCAAAATAGGTAACGCCTAAGGACAACTGCGCCATTTAGACATTATAAGTAGGTGTTCTCCATTTCCCTTTTTCAAGTATCCCATTATCGCAACGACGACTAATGCGACAGTGAAAGAAAAAAAGGAAATGAGAGAGAGCGAGAGATGACGGATTCGAGATGTGTAAAAGACAAAGTAAACGAAGACGCATCTACGTCATTTCATGTGACGCCATGTTACAATGTTAGGCAGACGCATCGGCATTTCAGCTTTTTTGTTATCGTTTTGCAAGATCTTAGAGCTGCGAGTTAAATACCCCGCTCCCTCTCCTTTCTACTCCAGAACAGCAAAGTTTCTTCGAGTTATGGCTCCTCTTTTTGAAAGAAGACTTCCGAAATCGCCTTAGTGCTGGGTTACCAAATCAGCAACTTCAGTAAAAGCAGATAATGAATCATTCAGTCGGTTCATAATCGCATGTCAAACACGCAAGTCAGTCACTGTGACGTGAAAAGCGTTCAAATGTCGATAATACCATCACAGACAATCTCCGACTGGCTTTTCATATACTTCTGCGCCATAACGTATACTTGCTTAGCGCTTTTTGCCGCAGCATAAAACAACTCTCATTCGTGTGGAGTGAAAAAGGGTCGAAATCCACATCAATAAATAAAAAGCTTTCGCCTCCAAAAATAACAAATGAATGAACATACTCAATTAAGCAATTCCATTATGCTCTGACAACTAAACTAGCTGATAAATAACAGCTGCAAGCAGTAATGGCCAGTTGAGCTAATCTAGAAGCTTTGTTCAGCTGAGATTATGAAGCATATTCAAATAAAGTCTACGCTGAAATGTCTCGAGGAAAAAAGACAGAGGGAGAGGAATAACGGAGAGAAACAGAGGGAGAAGAACATTTTTATCATGCTAGCAACAAGCGTACCTGTGCAATTTTTATCTTAAAAAAAATACAACCGTCAGAAAACGCGTTAAGATACCTCTATGAATCCTGGGCTCGATTCTGCATTGTTAATGTCTTCTTCGCTTCCATATGCGGAAGGCTGATCTTTCTCAGAAGTTCGGTCTTCCACGTCTTCCTCTTCGTATCCTTTCCCTGAATACACATAAACATGTCAACTCAAGATTTGTCTTTCCTACACTCCTCTTCCTAAATACGATTTAAAGATTAGATACACTTTCAAAAAATTTTCATACTTCTGTTCCTGCTATGTTTCCCCTCCCCACCCCCACCCCCTCGCGGCCCATCCTGTCAGGGTACGCCAGTGGTGCTTCCACATCTAGAACATAACAACGTAGGCTGTCTTTTCTTCTCAACTTATATTTCAGAATTTAATGATAGTGATTGTATACTGGAGATGCGGTAATTAAAGCAGTTAATTCCCATAGCTTTGTTATCTGCCTCCATTAGGTGCCTATCTCTTACCACTTCCCGAATCAAAGCTCATGCGCTTCGAAACGCAGACACCGTACAATCTCGAATTCGGCCCCGCTTCCAAAAGTTTAGATCCGCTTTCAAAAGTGGAAGTTTGCAAAACCTTTCTCAAACCAATTCCATCTCCTTCTTATTTATTTACCTATCTTTAACTTAGTTCACCAACATAGTACAACAGGCAACGGCCTGCCTTTAAGCCACATTAAAAATTTCATTTATCGCATGATCCATATAATTCCGCATTGGAGACGCCTCCCTCCTTCCAGCTGAGATCCAGAAAATTAAAGAAGGGAGGGAAGAGGGGAAGGGGAGGGACGGAAGAGGGGGAAGGGAGGAAGGGAAGGGTAGAACGAAGAATTTCGCGATTCTATGGTGTTACTCCTCTCACTTTTTCTTTTTGCAATATTGTCTAAAACACGAAAATGAATCCAGAACAATGCAGCACGAACCCTTTCGTTCTGTTTCCCTTGACGATCGCGCATCCGACGACCTTTAAAAAACGATATCACTTCAAGTTAAATCTTGTACGATGCAACCCAGTGTTACTGTAATGCCAAGTAACCCAACAAACTATCAAACTATGATGGAGACTGACCCATGGGAGCTAAAAGGTGTGGAACCTACACGTTAGATGACAAATTCACAGTTGATATGGACTATAGCTGGAATGGCCAGATTCAACGGACTAGAATTCTACTTTCTCAAGACTACTGCAGCAAAAATATGAACTTACGGAAGCTAGAAAAAAATGGAAAGGGGGGAGATGCAGTAAAATGGTTCGCAGATGATTCGCCGCCTTCAAAAATCTTATAACATTCTGTAACGCAGATTGACTCAAAACTGTGCCGCGTCTATGTGGAAAAACATGTCAACAGATGCTCCTCGCGATTTAAGACTAACGGGATATGAACGATAACGACGTTTCAGTTTCGAATCAGATTTGCCCTGAAATCGAATCAGAGGTCTGCAATATTAAAAGCTCTCTAAAACTATAAACCATAGTAATAACTACCTTACAAGTGTCGACTGAATATGCTACCACAAAAACAACAAAACGGTCTCATGACCAACAAGAGGGCAGTATCAGGAAATATAGCGAAGTTAAGCATATTGATAGGAATAGCATTAAGGAAATCGACCAACCGACATGGTAAACAAGAAAACCGTAAAGAATCGTTTAAAATCTTGTCAATGTTCAAGAAAAACCCTTATGATCTTGCACCTGTGTTTATCTGCAAAGATTCGCAGCAGAGGACTGTAGACCAATGATGCTCATGTAGACTTCTCTTATACTCACGCATCTCAATCAGTTTTAACCAATTTGCGCCAC
The DNA here is from genome assembly GCA_000803305.1 of Toxocara canis. Taxonomy (NCBI): domain Eukaryota; kingdom Metazoa; phylum Nematoda; class Chromadorea; order Rhabditida; family Toxocaridae; genus Toxocara; species Toxocara canis. Next base: position 171,352 of record JPKZ01001381.1, on the reverse strand, counting down.
TGGAAAGGGATGAAAAGCATATGCTAATTGAAAAAACACTTTTATTCAAGGCTGTAAAATCAATACATGACTGATTCGTTTGCGAATTTTAGGGGAATTTCGCGCAAGTCTATGACGTTTGAAATTTTTTGGGCGACTCTCTTATGGGGACTTTCTTCAAATGCGGGCCTTCTGGCGCAAAAGTTGTGCACGGAAGTTCCCCCTAAATGTTTCATATAACTTTTCCCTTCAATTATCAACTCTACTACCTGGCAGTGAAAGATATATTTCAAGAATTCTAATCTGACCGTTTTCTGTTCCCTCCAATAAGCCGTCTCTGACCAGGAGCTCGAGGGAACGAGAAACACGGCACCAATCTTTTAGGCTCGAGCGAAATCTCGTCGAAATTTGGCGGCAGTTCGCCCTCCATGTTAAGCTCCCGAACTATCTCACGAATCTCCTTGTGCGTCTTGCCGATACCGAGAATAGGAAAAGCCCTCTGGTTGCCCAGCTGACTTTCATGAAAATGATCGGAGCAAACACGCCAGTGATATGAAGGTAAGCATCCGTTATCAGCAATCTGTAAATCCTTTCTTAACTTACTGTCATTTATTTAGGGCGACAGGCATTTCCTCAACGCAAAAAACATATATATCCAAGCGATACACAGCGTACAATGAAGCAACCCATTGCACCTATATCAACCAAACGATTTACTATAAACTCCACATTTACTTCTTATAAGTTGCTTGCTTACTCTATTGTCAAGAAAGTTAGTTTACTGAAGAACGGCTTCCGTTTATGTTTTAACAGACGACCTCCTATGCCATCACTTCCCGTCCACAAAAGGTGCAGAGAAGCGCAAAAATGAGAGGTTTTGGTGACTTGCGCAAAACATTCATAAAAAGGGCCATATTCGAGTGTTACGGAGAGGAACCTGTTTTGTAAAAAAAAAAAAAAAAGTACACTAATGCATAATTGCATACGTGGTCCTCTTCGAAGCATAAAAGGAAGCGGAGATGACTACGTTACAATGAACTTGGCAAACAGCCAACGCTGGCTTTGCACTCTCTCCACAGTGCAAAATATGCGCAGATAGTATGACATGCATGCACCTGTGTCGTGTCGCAGCCACCTCCCACATTACGCTTTCAGTCAGATGGGGGGGGGAGGGGGGGGGGGGGGGGGGGGGGGGGGAGGAGAAGCACGTGATAGGCGGAGGTAAGGGAATGGAGTCGAGCAAGAACTTCGGGCTTTGAGGGACGAGAAAACTGTCTCAGAAGCTAAAGACGAGGAAGGAAGGAGGAAGAGAGCCTAGCATGTTTACACATTTACACTCGCTCTTCGTATATAAATCCACGTTCACGCTTTCTCAACGCATGTGGTCCTAAGAAGGCGATGAACGCCGTCGATGCAGTTTGCACAGTGGTACGATACAATGCTGACTCGAAACATGGGGATTAGTGCTTGCACTTATAAGGAGAACTGACAGGCCTTGATTTCAAAGCCAGTTTAGACTCAGCCTTACGCGCTGACTCAGCTTAAACAATGGAACGAAGACAGGAGCATGATAAGAACGCAACTTGGTCAATCCCTTCTGCTGCAGCCCGAGATTTTACTGCGAGTAACTATTAATCTACTCGATCCATTGGTCTATCGAACGATAAAAAGCTTCCTATTCTTCGGGATTCTCGAAACCATTTAAAAGTATTAATGAATTGAAGCGAACTTACCCGCTTATACGTAGCTTTAGGTAGGAGCAAAGCAGCGTAAAGCATAGTAAGCTGATGACTAGCTCGATTTAAATGATGCAGGCGGAAGGGCTGCTCCGAGCGACATTCACAGGTTGCTCGTTGCACACCATGCTTGCACAGCTCTTCTCTCCACGCAGTTAGGTCTCTTGCCCTCAAATAACACTCAATATCTCAAAAGTTACTGATTCCCCATAAACTACCTAGGAGAAAGAAAGGAAGATATCACTAGTAATCCTTCTCCATGTTAGCAAACTGACTAGTTCAAGTAGCGAATACAACAGCCCCTGAATTACGCTCCTTCTCGACTTTCTCGCATATAACAAAGGAAGCAAGCTTTTTCACCATTACACCAATACGTCTCTAAGTAACTATATACGAAAATGGCGTTACTATTAACATTCAAACTAAGTTTCGTTTAAAATGCCTTTTCAGCACTGGATTGAGTGCACTTGCGAAAGGACGTATAACCCAAAATCTAATCAACACTAATCATCATACATAAGTTTACTGTCAGTCATCAGCTTCTGACCGGGAGTGGTAACCTCAAACCGCAGCTCTACTCCTAGTTCATATCGAAAGCCGTTCGAAAATTGGGAATTGAAAGGAAGGAAAATGAACTTGCGAAATTATTCTAGGTAATCAATGCGGTTACAAGCAAATGTGAAACTTGTGAACAGACGACGGTAATCGTTTATATGCTGAACAATTTAATGAAATTTTCTCCAATTTCGTTTATTGTTCAACACATTGGTGTCGAACATCAGTAAGCAGCACCGCTGTACAATGAAGTACTGCAGTACGGTGCGTCCGCACTACAAAACAAAAACAACCAAAGCATCAAGTGCAATTCGAAACAAACAAATGCGTAAGCAGCTAAAAGCATTTCAAATCTATTCAATTTGCCCATAATTATATTTCTTTAACAGTTAGGTTCGAAACAATAAAATATAGCTTGCAACGCTAGGAAAAAGCATTTTATTTAAGCGGTGGAATCGAGCACGGTAGTGGTGCGCCTGATGCACTGTTAATGACCAATTTTTGTGTTTCTTCTGCAGCGCAAAATGGGTGCTAGCAGTGCGCCAAAAACGACGCTAGTACACTCTCCTTTGGCTGTCATATTTTTCTGTACCGTTGACAATACCGTGCATCCTCGATGGAGATCCTTGAAGAAAAGAACTCCCGAAAGACATGGGAAAAATATAGCATCCACATTTTCCTTCTCTTCAATAAAATGTTTAGAAGAAAACACAAAACCTGTTTGAGCATCCCTTCGCAATACATCTGATTCCGTTACGCCACTGCAAACAACTACCATTCATTCATGAACGAACTATTCTGCATAAAAGTTATTCATATCAATTCGCTTTTAATTCCTCCTTCGTTTCTTAGCTGCCTTTTCAAGCACGACAATAAAAACGCAATGGCTGCTTATTGAACTGCACAAGAAAAGATCTTCAACTGAAAAAAAAATGAAATCTCCAAAAAACGAGAGAACTGTGGAATCACAGAGATACCCACAGCACAAAATTTGAACATTTTGAAGCCGAGAATGGTTCCATAAAATGAAATAACGAACACCATAGTTCTTGTGCACCTCTTCTGCTTCTATACAGTGCGATAAAACATCTGTCACGCAGTACTTTTAAACACTGCATTAGAGTAGATAACATCTGGATGCCATCAGAGGGCACTCATTTGACAAAATAGATGATGATTCCCTTCTCCGAAACAGACAAATGACCCCTTTAAGATCGACAACGGAAAGAAGTTACGAACAGAAAAATATAGGCGAACGCAATGAGAGCTTTACAGCCATCACGCGATCGCAGTTAACCTCTTCCTCAAAAAAAAGAAAAAGAAATAAGCACTACAACAACCGAAAAAAAAACTCCTACGATTGAAGCCTTTAAACCCAAGCTCTTTGCACAAGTGTTTTCTAACAATGGCAACCGAGCTTTACATTTGCTAAGCAATTTATATACGGTGACTCCCTCCCCCTCCCCTTCCTTTCTCAGTTTGCAAATGGAGAATAACCATTATACAACAACTGCACGACTCACCCGTCACACCAAATACCCGTTAAAGTTCGAAATCTGCCAAACTTCTTTTTCGTTCCCAAATGTACTCTCCCGTCGACCAATACTCTGTGCCACAGAATCATTAACTCATCGGCTCAGTTAATCTTTTCAGTGCATATAATGTAAACTGGTTCTGTCGTAACGGCATACATGCGTTTTATGCGCCTTTTGTGAAATATAAATAAGAAAATCAATGAGCGATCAGTAAACGAAACCAAAAAGCACACCGCCTGAAGCGCCCACAACAACGAGAGCTTTTGTATATAAGAAATTTAAAAAAATTATAATACCGTTCAGGGTTCGTCACATACACTCATTAAAATTTCACGATCTCGCTTAGCACTCAAACAATTTCCACTGGCAAACCGTGATCTCCATAGCATAAGAAAACCAACCATTCATTACAATTTCTGGGATATATCAAAACCAAAAAAAAGACCGCCACCAATTCTGCAGAGACATTAACAACACTTTCGTTCGAAAACCAAATCCCCCATCTCCCTCCATTTGATGGTTACGAGATTGCTCCTTCCCAGCACTAGTCCCGTTTAGGACTTAACAAATCCCAAAGCACACAAGTGCAGCAAAAAATCACCTTAGATGTGGAAGGTTTGTTCGATTCTCGATCGTCATCATTCCCACCTTCGCAGTCAACTTCTCTACGCCGAGATAACGACGTATCATGTGGATTTTCCCGCTTCTTCCTTGCGACTATAAAACCGCGCAATTATTAGCACGTTAGCGGTAGTGGTGGGAAATTCCGAAAAAGAATTATTTTAAAAAAAAAAACCCTCAAGTTGGAAAAGATCTCATCAAACAAAGTATGGGACAAAAGTCCCTGTTCTCGGTTTCCTTCAATAATGGCCCAATAAGAATTTAGAAAAGATAGCTCTCAATATCACTTGCTGCAATGAGAAGGAACCTACATAACTGAGACACTGCTGCAGCTGCATATTCTGTATCGATTTCCATATCCATTGGAAGCGAGAACCCTCAAAATTAAAATCAGCACTCTACGAAAACTGCGAAAGGAATAATCAAGAGGTAAAATTCAAGGTAGGTGGTAAATACCACTTCAACTCGGCTCAACCTCTGAAACTCGTAACCATGAACGCGCTACCGGAAGGTTGCACTACATTTTCTGACTGCTTCTTGCGAGTTATCGATTTCCCAATCACGTTCGCCACTCAAGACTTTTTGAGGTAAATTTTTTGTCAGCTATGATTTTAAGGCCGTAAAAGTGTTAGGCTGTGCAAATAACCCGAGAAAGAGACTTCCTGCGTTACGCAATTATTATAGGCGGCATTTTCGACGCATTTCGAAGTTTTCCAAAATTTTTCTGTGCCTGGCGATTTGTCAATTGCAGGTCACTCCCCCAAAAAATCCTGAAACTCGCAAGTGACCTCACCCCTCCCTCGACCCGACTGGACGAGGGATGCAGGACAAGGAAGATCCCTAACGTACGAACCCCATTTAGCACAATTTTTATTCGTTGTCATATAAACAAAACCAAAACTACTTACACTGCTAAACTATTCACTAAATACAGGGACAACGAGAATAAATCCCAGAACTCATGCGAAGGTTACAACACACGGACAACAAGCACTCATCAACAGTACAACACTTTAAATTCTTCAGTAAAACCCTTTCATTTGCAAAATTATGCCCTCCACAATAAACAAAGGAAAAAAATGAACAAGTGAAACGGATAAAAAGTATTCAAGAAGAAAACGACGACTTCAGATACGTAAATTCAGAAAATCAGTAGTATAAAAATGCATTTATTATCTCCATCTGACACATACAATAACTACATACTTTAATGACAAACCGAGAGATAAGAGCAAAACACAGAGATTCATTTAGATAACACACAGAGATTCTTTCCCAACATAATTTGCCCCTCTATAATATTTTCAGTAATCATCTGAATAAAGTAACCTTTTAATGGAAGCACTGAGAAATGCTTAAAACACAATCCAAGACGACAAAGCAACAAGGGGTTTGATTACTACGATTACTGAGACCAAGCAAGGCTTACGCAACCAAGTGCGCAGTGGCTGCATTTTAGCGCACCACTCGCACTGCTCTGCGACGAACAACCAGCAATTTGTCCACCCAACAAACAGATGAAAAACTGAGTTAAACATAAACATCCATGAACACGATCGCACCATCAAAACAGTAAGCGATGGACAGTCGAGTTCACAATGAATGCAATCCCACAGTGCTATACACACAATTATACAATTCTAATTCAAAAGCGTTTCTTTTTCTCTTATCTGACCCATTTCCCCTTGCATCATTTCCGATAAGAGTCTCATACAATTCAATATTTATTCAAAGAAAACCAACAATATACTGAGAGGAATATCTCTCTATTATAGACGAACAACTACGACTCAGTTACATACGGAGTTAGAAACTAATACGAAAAGCAAACGTCAAAACAGATGTGCGAGGGTAGGGAAATGAAATATTAGTGAGATTTAGTAGATGCATCTAAATATTACTACAGCATTCAAATCTCGTTCTATTTCAAAAAAAAAAAAAAAAAACTCAACTATTAGATCTACCATCATGTGATCAAGTTACCTATAGGAAGTGCGCTCCTCGCTATTATTAATGACCTCGCCTCGCTTCACTCCTTCCAAAACCATGAGAAGAGCCAAACCTCTTTAAAGAAAACTCCCACAGTACGGAACCATTTCAGCTTGCTAAATCTAACACCGTACCATACGCTATATATATGTTTGCATGTGTATACTTATATATGCATATATACGCATGTATGCATATGCGCATACGTACATGTGTGTGTATATGTGTATATGTACGTATAAATGTATATATATGTATATATGTATATATGTATATATATACATATATATATATATATATGTACATATACATATATATTTACATACGCATGTATATATATACATGTATAATACATATATACATATATACGTACATACGCATGTATATATATACACGTATATATGCGTATTACATGTATATGTATCATGCATATGTATATATGTATATTACATGTGTATATATATATATGCACGTACATATACATGTATAAACATATATATATATATATATACATATATATGTATGTACATATATATATGTATATACATATATATGTACATGTACATATACACGTAATCTATGTATTATATAGAAGTACTATAATAATATTTTACTAAACCGACAACCAACCATTTCTACTAACTATTCCTGAGGCCTAATATCCAACGAGCGTTGAAAGCAACAATGGAAAACGACAATATTCAAAGCTCGGAATGGCGTGGTCGGTTAGCGGGTATTGTACCATGATCATGTAATCTCTGCATATACACTTGATAGGGATCGACGTCGTCGAATTTGTGAAATGAGACAGGCAATATGCGCTGTAGGTAAAGAGATGAATAGTCGATGGGAGTGGCCTGATGGAACGAGGCCGAGTGAATGATTGGAATTGATAGACGTCTTGCGCACATGCCTGCAAAAACTTTGATACCGCTTAGTCTCTCATCGCATATCACAAAAGAAGACGGAAAACCGCACGAGTGATTTGTGAACTAGCAGTTTCAAGTAATACAGTCATTTGACCAGATCTCTCAATGACGGCAAATAGACTGAACTGAACTGAACTAATTGTTTTTCCCACTATAGGCATAATATGCCTTTAACGCGCTTATTAAATTCACTGAGAATAGTGTGAGTGAGTGACCGAACAATATCCCACAGAAAGTAAGGGAGGTATAAAGCAAGATCAGAGGTGATTGCGATGCGAGAAGCTCAAAGCCAGAAGAGAAGCAATTCGTCAAAAGCGGTTTAGGAAGGCTGACAATACACATAACTTCTTTAAATTGCTGGCTACAACAGACGGAAGGCATGATTGCTAAGTTGTACGAAAAGCTGATACTTGAAATAAACAATATTTACAACCAGTTACTACATCACTTACCTTGCCACGAAGAAAACTAACCTCTTGATTTTCAAAAAACAAAAAAGAAATAGAGGTGATAACAAGATTCACTACTTCACTACTGACTGGGACAGCCATAAATTTTTGCAACATCCCCAACAGATAAACACAACTGAACAGATTCAACCACAGTCCATATCTTCCATATCTAAATGTGACCGGTTTATGACGGCGTGCTCTGTATTCCAATTTGTATTCATTAGCAAAATACAATTGATTAACGAACCAATGATCATATCATCGGGAGAGTCGATACCAGGACAACGACAACTGTTCACTATCTGATGCACTGCTGGACGAGAGAAAATCATTCTGCAACGAACACGCTGAATGAGATGCAACATAAGTAAGTGGAAAACATGCAAAGCAATAAAACGTTGATGCAATCGAAATTTACAACAACGCAGTGCAGTTGCTATCAACTAGCTGAATGAAGCGATAAACGGCTTATGCAAGTAAATTTTGAAGTTAACGACAACAAAGTAAGTCGTCAATCAAAGAAACTATTTGCTCCATGGGTACTATAAGACGGGGCATTTTGACAATATACGTTTTATACGTTAGCGACTAACGAGCATATGTCACACTGAAAATGTTTAGGGTGACTGTATAATGAAGGTGCGAGCAGTTATAATTTAGTATACAAGGCAGATGTAACGGTGACATAATCATCAGGTATGTACTCTGCCTAGCAAAACGGGTACACTGAAAATAAAATCGCCAATCGAATGTCCACAATCATATTTCTAAGCACGATTCTTTCTCATCAAGGAACGAATATGTTCAAATCATTTCAACAAGGTGCAGCGCAAAATGCGGTCCGAGCAATAGGTTAGCGAATTATAAAACCTTGGAAAACGGTGTCTTTATCATAAGCACTAGCTCTTGCTTGCCGAGTACCTTTACTAAAGTCCTCAACGCTATGACGAATCGTTTTTTCCTTCTCATAAGAAGCAAAAATGTTGAGTGTTAAAAATGGCTTCGTTCATCCAGTGAAAAGATAAGAAAGTGCAAACCCTGCGCCGCCAGTCGGATAATCGTATCCATATTGACCATCTGCGTCGAAACCATAACCGTACCTTTCACCGATTATAAAATTCTTGAGCGGAGAATAACATGAGAGAAGGCGATAAAGCCTGGGAACACTAAAAAAACAAATCAACCATAAACTGCCCGCTCATACACCAACAACAGACAGAATAACCTTTCACAGCAGTCTGTCGAATACTGTAGAAACTCGTGGCTACAGAACAAGTGGAAACGAACAAATCACAGCCCATATAAACAAACAATAGGAAATATGGAAAACAGTGGCACTCACCTTGCAAGAAATAATGACATTAGGGGAGTTAATCTGACCAGTTTCTGGAGCAACGATATTAGGCGACTTATGGGAAAACTCAACAGGCTCTAAATGAATGACAACAACAACACAGTTTCATACCGATTCCTGAAATATTTGAAAGTTGGTAAATGAAACCAAAGTGTACCTAAGCAAAGTGTCATCGTCCACAACAGCTAGCCATTTCAGACTGTCCACCTCATCGTATGCGAGAAAATGTTTCAAAATTGCTAACGTCTTTCCACAATGCCCTGAAATCAAAACAAAAAAATTTTATAAGCAGCTTCATTTCAAATCCTTTCTGCATTGGATTTCAGTAAGCTCTCCAGAAGACAATATGCAGCAAATGCCACCTCACCTACGGAACGAATTAGCCCAATTCGCAACGATACACCACCCACGCAACAACAAACTCACCGTTTACAAAGATACAAACGACACCATTACGATAAAAATATTACACACGCCCCATTCCTACAGTGCCCTGCGTTAGCCACATAAACAACGCGAAACTGGTGATGATGACAAAAGCGATTTTTGTAAACCAGAAGTGTGGTGTCTACTCGCTCGATTTCTCCTAATTACGAAAAGGTGGTACGCTCGGCAATCGCTTGCTAAGAAGAACGGCTCATAACGCCTGGCGCCTCAACTAAGCGACTCGAAAATTTGTTCTTTTTATTCCTAACTACAGGTAATTAATTAAAAGACCATATCAATTAAAAATGTTGAAAATGGATTGATCTGAAATGTTTTTAATACCAACCTCACAACAAAAACGCATTATACAGGTGATTAACTAACACTAGATTTCTTCACTCTAATATGAAATGGATTTAAATCACGCGACAGCAAACAATGCTAATGCTACAAGAAAATTACTCCTAAACTGATGCAATGTATGGCTTCACGCCTTTTGGTAGCAATTAATGCTGAACACGAAACCGCGACTGCTTGGTAACAGCTCAATGTATATTCAGATCTTACCTCACTGCAAAAAACACATTTCGACCGCACCAATCTCTGCATAACTGTCAACAAGTGCTGTGCGCGACTTACCCCTCTCTGTATTATTGATCCCGAGATCTATGGTGGGTACGTACGGATCGCGAATATTGCTGAAATATTCAACATATTTTGCTGTTTTAGCCCAAGTACGTTTCACAACCACGATACGTGACTTATGATATCCACTGAACGTCTTCACTGCGAAGAACACCTCCTCATTGCTCACTATTTCGCCGCAATTCTGCAACAGCCTCTCTCCAGATGGAACGACTGAAAACATATGCATCAAGAAATAAACACGTGAGAACTATGCATAGTATGTTTACAAATAAAGCACCAAGAAGATGAGAAATTCATGGATTTCGAGGGCGTTTCTCGGAAAGGGGCTATGTGGAGGGAACGCTGTCCACGGCAACACGATATATTACGATTACAATGCCCCTTAAATATGCGCCCATTTAAAATTGCTGCCATATTTATGAGTTCACCTGTTCCGCTTCACCCAACAGATATTTGAAAAGTGAGTCCATCGAGAGTTTTATGGTAAAGTGCTTAAAATCAATCAAATTTCCCCCGAAAGAACACAAGATTGGACAAGTGTTTGGCACAGAAAATAAAGAAAACTACCATCAAAGCATAAAAGAAGAAGTTCGTCGAGGCTCCATTTATTTCGTTGTTGTCAAACAGAACGAGCAATAGGAAGAAAGGAAAGAGGCCCTTTAGATTTTTGATTTCTTTATGAAACATCTGCTATAAGAACTCAAGCTATTGCCGTAAAAATTTCTTGCCTAATAGTTTTCCTCTCATTGGCGAAAAAGACTGCAGAAATTGAATTTAACTCTCATAAATGTGAGATAAGCAGTTTAAAAAAAACAAAAACGATAGATATTACCGAATAAAACTTACTTCGTAAGTTGGTTCGACGAATTTTGTGATGCAGTTGGTTTCGTTATGCAGTAAACAAAAACGTTGCGCATCCGTCAGTGACACCCCAGCTAAATCGAACAGCATCCTCGACAGCTAAATGCTTCGTTATGTTTTATGGATAAGTGAATGCCGTTTTACCCAATCTTTCTTAACATTTCAACAACTCCGATCTCGCATCAATGTAGCAATTTATTGAGACAAGTTTTAAGCGGCTTCAGAAATGTTAGCGAAACACTTGCGCCAGCGTCATAAACATGACAACCACCACACACCAACCAACCGTCCACCCATCGAGTGGGCCGGCTGACATCCAGATAGGCGGATTTCATCACTCGCATTCAATTAGGGAAATTTTGCACTCAAATCTATTTGACCTTAAAAAAAGTATCTGCACAATTTGTTGGCTTGCCGCAACCTTGTCGCTCGAACCGAAATACCGAAAAATCGCGGAGACGCAATCAGCTCTGCCAATGAATCTGTGAAAAAGCTTATCACGTAGTACTGACAGATCGCCGTAAACCAATCGGAAGGAACCGATTACCTTTTTCAGATGGCTGCCAATTGATTTACTCCGGCTCCAGTAATCGCGATAATTTCGTTTAAAAAAACACAGGTTGAAAACAGCATGAACTCAAACGCTAATCTGACAAACATTTTACATCCACAATCGTCACTGCTTGAAGATAATCACTAAACCTGGCACCAGAGCAATGGCGAAAATGTTAAAAAGCATAAAGCACATAATAAAAACGTTGAAAAGCACTAAGCATATTGAGGTGAATTCAAGTAGTTAACGACAGCAATATAGACCACCAAGAAAGCGCGAATGAAAGATAGGTTCACGGAAAGGCCATGAAAGAAACTAAACTGGTTGATACAAAAACCATCAAATGGCTCCGAAGAGTATCAAAAGTGAGTGAATGGTATATGAGGCCGGAAGGAGAAAGCTGAGGTGGGTGGTAAGAATACAAGGAATGAAAATGGTGCGTTGGGAGAGAATAAATATGGAACGGGGTCCACCGTTTGGCCAAAAGTATAGGCCCTCACCTACAATGATATGGAGCGGCCCTCTTAGAGAGACGCAACGAGTCGGAACTACTGAAAGCAATACGAAGACAAATTTATTCGTAACGAGTGCACAGGTGATCAAAGAGTAAAGTTAAGATGGCAGTATGCAGCCACGAAAGTAATCTTAAATGGAGTCACAAGATAGCTCTTTTAAATATACTCTGTCGAGAATGACTGAAAAAAGTACAAGAGATGGTTTGCTTGTGCCATACCTCATGTTTCGGGTCAATTGCGAAATCCGTTGGCCTTCTCGCTACAGAAATTGATTGAGCTTGCTTAATGAGTGCCGCGGATATCGCAACCCCTCCCGCAAAATCTGGATACAGGAACGGCTGGTCCGGTGGCCGATCATGGCCAAAGAAATGATGGATTATCGTCGGTCTGAAAGCACAGAGCAACACTAAGCTACGACCAACTTGATGAAGAGCTATTCTTTACCTTCTTTGTTGCGGTGCTCCCCTCCCTCATCTAGTGGTTTTTCCACAGCATACCGATGAACAAGATATACGAACACTGCGGTTATTACGAATATTAAAAAAAATAAAAATCGACAAGTACTCCACAAGCTGGCGTCGACATTCAACCTGTGTTGTACGAGGTGCGATACACACACTCCTTTAGGTTCGAAGGCTCGGACAACAATAGCAACACCCATGCGAAAAATGTGCCCATACAAACTGTAAATGTTTCGAGCGGCATAGCTGCATGCCTACTTCGTCACATCAAATCGGCAAAACTTCTATTCCTTTGATAGCTTCCTGTACTTCCTCACTTCCATTTTTGTCACAGCCATGAGAAAAAGATAGCATGAATTACCTGTACCTTCAGAATTGGCTGTACCGTTACTTTTGAACAATTTAACCTCAGCAGTATCATACAGTCTTTGCTAGCCCCTCCCCTCCAATTCGGTCATATATGACAGGCATGATTTTTGGACCAGCGACTAGCGCTCCTTCCTTTCTCCCCAATAATAAGAGAATGACAATGACGGAAGGAGCAGAAGTGGGATCGGGGCGAGGAAGGAGTGGAGGAGGGGATGAGAACCAATCAACGCACGCTTTTAGTAAAGTGCATTTAGTTATGGCTGTTTAAAACGAACAAAGCGTTTATGAATGGCTGTAAAATATTCAAATCGTATAGCAGTAAAAACCTTTCATCGGCAAGCCCTCTGCCAATAAAATGAGCCTTCGCTGGATTATACGCTCCAAGAAAACGTACAAGTTCGACTAAGTTGATCTCAGTTGATTGCTCGCACAAAAATAACCAATAATCGCTTAGACCACTAAGCCGATCATACAAACTGTAAATTTATTCAGTTCTTTTCTTTTGAAATCGAAATAAGGATTTAAAGAATCATAAAAGAGCAACTGCCTGTCAAACTCCAGGAATGAAGGATTTGCTTTTTGTTTCCTTAAACAAAAAAAAAGAAACAATTTAACCACGGATCGAAAATAGCGTGATAAACCAATAAACCAGTGAAATCACTAACGGAAGAAAACCCTACGTGGTCCAGAGCTACTTTTTAAATTTTACGACCCCAAAGGACAACCGGCTGCACACGCATCCCACTCAGTTCTTCCACGAGTTCATTTATCAAAATAACTGCAAATACATCTTGCAAATTTTACAGACATTAAACTTGGTCCTCCTAACTTAAGCGATTGGTTTCCTGTCGTCATTTTTATTTAGTAAGACAAAACGCTAACCTTCTGAAAAGCGATGAAACAGTCCACGCGCCATAAATATCCTTAAAATCGATATGACTTATAAAAATCTGAATCGCCTGAAACATAAAAACCGTTCAGCCTTGCACAAGTATTCGCACTTATTTAGACTGCAATTATTGTCAGTTTCTTTAAATTTCATTTTAAAAAGCTGACCACCGCCTTTGTTTAATGCCGAAAAAGCTATATCATCCTCTTATTCGTAAGCTTCGCTAAGCACTATATCTGTTTTTCAAGTGCTTTTTACTGCCCTTCCCTTTCCTGTACGGTGTGACGTTTAGAAACGAAAAAAAAAAGTCCAAAATCAAGTGAAATCGTTACTCCAGCAAGCAAGTCCACTGCAGCATTCAGCGGCTACAACAACAACCACAATACAAACTACTGCCTCGAATCCGACTCCCCCCTCCCCCCTCTCCACCCCACTACTACAGCATCACAACCAAGACAGCATAAGGTCTGTTTTCACTTCTAACTGATACAGAACAACAAATCAAAATCCCCAGAAGCGAGAATTCGAGGAATCTTCCCATGTCAGGATTTTATCTGATTTTAGCTGGCAGTTTAATTTTGACGTATAAAGCATTTTTGAGCGCATCATATAATACAGCAATGACTCTAACAAAACAAAAACGAGCCCACCAAATGAGTATCGTTCGCCTGTTGAATGAGTGACTGCTGCAAATTTGTTGCTAGAGCATCATCGAAGTCGGAAGGCTGCGACAAAATAACAAATACAACGGATGGAGTTGACTCTAAAAAAAAGCGAAAAAACCAGAGAAACCAAGAGAAAAACCCAAAACCAGAAACCTCGTAAAGCAACAAAAAAGAACGACTGCTAAGGACGGCATAAACCGCGGTCATGCCAACTTTCTTACCCCCCCCCCCCCCCTTGGCCTCTCCCTCCTACCATTCGCTTACAACATCGTCAGCGAATAAATTATCGGTGTTTTCCGTCATCATGCTCATGCCTATGCGTTCTATAACGTTTCACTGATCACTTCCAAAGGTATGCGATTTCGTAAGCTTCATCACTTCCACGCCAAAACTGTATATTCATGATAAACACCTACATACGGTTGCCATTCTTCCAACCATTATTTTCTTTACACCTAACACTTTCAATTTCGCATTTGGTGCATACCGTTATCGAACAAGTTTGAAGAGCCGATCGTAAGTGAACCCTTAAATAAGGTTATCTGATGCATCACCTACCCGTCCTTACACGCTTCAACGCATAGGTATTCATAACCCATCCCCTGTCCCAACACGGCAGTATTAGGTGACGATAGATGCAATGCATTGCCGGATTTTGAAAACAAAATACAAGTCATCGAGAGAAAAAGAAAAGAAGAAATAAAGGAGGGAAAAAACATTTTTTAAAATCGTGGCCTGCATAAAAAAGGAATGCACATAAAACCCAAAGAACGACACTCGGATGGATTCCAGATAGGCCAAAAGACGACAAAAACCAGTAGCTGATAACTAAAAGGTGCAGAAAGAAAATGTTCATCAACTGGTATTCAGAAATTATTTAGTTAACATATTTGTAGAAGTCAACAATAAATAAGATTACCACGTGCAGACAAAAGCGTGAACACAGCAGCAAATACCAGAATAGTCAACATTCGCGTACACCGATCCAGTGCACCTGAGTGTATGTATAATGCATAAAGGGGTTCACTCATTAAACGATCAATTGCCACAACACCAGTTGGAAATTGCACCTTTATGCAGCAGCAGTGAGTTATCCGTGTTGGATAACACTCTAGCTAGAACAGAAAACACAGATGCACAGATATGTATATTTCTTTTTTTTTGAGTGGGGGGTGAAGGAAGGGAAAGAGAGCAAAAAAAAGAAGGGGGAAAATTACTACGGTTTCCACTCGAATCATAAAAAGTTGTAAGGCATAACAAATAATGGCCGTAATAGGCGAGTCGCTGCCATGTAATACAAGAGCCGCACAGACGACGGTTCTCGCCGATGTGCTGTTGCACTGCAGCGCCACATGAAACTCCAAGTAAATCGTAACGAAATATGTTTTATTACATTTATTAATTTTGAGTGCTTTATCTAATCTAAATTCGATTAGATCATACGGTATTAGGTATTAGATAGGTATATATGTATATATAGGTATATATGCGGTATTAGATATCATGCGGTACCTAATCGATCACTACACTGCACGTCACCCCTTCACCAAGAAAGAAATATTAAAAAATGCGAAAGAGCAAAACGCAATTGCTTCCGAAACTTACGAACTTGAGAGATCTCTTGTGCAAACAAAATTCGAACGTACACAAACGGTCGACGCAACAATATATGAGCGTCTCAGACATATGCCGTACTACTCGAATGAGGCATTCTCCCTCGTCAATTTGCTATTCAGCATGTCCTACGGAAAAACTTAAAAAGTTTCTTGATAGTGGTGACGGAATCCAGGTACATACTTATTTTTTAGATAAACAAAACAAATAAACAACAAAGAATAACTAACTGATAGCATTTTAAAAAAGTATAAATGATGGCCGCTGAACAACTCTTCCCCACTCAAGGTCACTCAACCATAATCCAGGGAACCGTTTAATAAACTTGTCAATTTGAAGTGCCCCTCATGCCTCTTCAAGAAAAAAAAAGTGATTTGCAATACTGCGAGAAAAAAAGGGGAGCAAAATAAACGTTCGCGATAAAGCAACGCATTTCACCACAAACAATCAACATTAATATTTAAAATATTTATTTGTGGAATACTTTAATTTTGAAAATCCACATTTAAGAAGTAAACGAATCGAGAGTTTCTGCAGCAAGTGCTTCTTAAGAAATTAAAACGAACAACTTCTATAGGTTTCGTCCAAAAACAACAGCTGCCAAGATTGCAATCCTTCAAAGTTCTCAAAGTAAGCAATACTTATTTAACACTCTCAAATTCTATATTTTACTTCCCCTTTATTGTTTAATGGCTGAAAAATATAACTATCATTTGAAAAAAGATCATGAACGAAAGTTTCTATATGTTTCAAAAAATTTCCCCTGTGAATCAATTTAAACTACCATTATGTTCTCGCATACAACGCACTGAGATATAAGTTGCGTTATAAATCTGTAATACGTATATTGAATAGTTATGAAAAAATCAAAAAAAGCAAAATCACAAAATCCAAAACAATGAGCACTTTTCATATCATTGACAAATCGTTTCTTTCTTACACATATAATTTCTGTCATGGCAAATAGAAACACAATTCCACTTGAAAAAAAAAACAAAATAAAATAAACGAGACAAAAATGAATCAACAGTTTTTCACTTAGCGATAGAACATCATCAACTCTTTCAATTCTGGTCGCTATCAACTCGGTAACGCTCGTTGAAGCATTCCTCATGTTGGCACAGATACAAACTTCAATGAAATTTTCGCCGCATCTCTCCAAGTTCAGTTTTATGAAAATATTTAGTTTCTTCGTAGATCCTGGTAAAAAAAAAAAAAGACTAACTATCATTTGGGTTACAGACATTTACCGGCCACTTGGATATGGTTGCGGAATGTTAACAGTGCAAGTTTCAATATCACTTTCCAAACACTGAATAATCCAATGAGCTAAAACGACCATAAGACTGTACCAAGATTATAACAGTTTAGTGGCACATATCAGTGGCTAGCAATTTCGATTTAGGCAAGACGAATTTGCATTCATCGTCCTTTAGCAAGCAAATACAGTGAAACTGAAATCCCTCATCGTCCAAAATTTATGCAGGCTTGACTGCGTAAGCTCACTCTGAACTATACGCAAAAGACAACTACTTGGCCCATCACTTTCGACCTTCAAAGGTAACAGTTTTGGGACTATTAAGCCTAAAAATATATGCCCAACGAAGTGTGGTTGTGATCTAACTACTTCGGAAGTCCGTATTCACTTATTCATGAACGTTATAGTGTAAACATCCATCTTCACCACCTAGCAGAATCATTCCTCATACTACAAAATTTGTCTAGTGCAATTTCACATGATAATAACAACGTACAGTACGCTAATCTAACAGGACATCTGCATCAAAAAAGACTGAAGTAACGCATAACGTGTAGGTGGTATCAATTTCGAGTTTTATAAGCACTCTTTATAATGCCACTGCAACTTTTAGCATTACGCTGTACTCACTGTGTCAATCGAACGCTAACTGCAATTTGTTTACAACGGGCCCATTCATCTTCTAAGTGCTGCAAGACTCGCATCTCAAATACAGAAAACACGGAGCTGTGGTGGTTGCTGAGAAGAGTAATGCTTGACACGGCCGACTGTACCGTTAGTGAAAAAGGAGCACAAATGAGGGGTCCTTTCATTGACACAATGCAAACCTATCGTTCATATCAGGAGTCCATATTGCTAGATGCGCCGGACCATCGGGTTAAGTTTTTCCCTTAACTGATATCACTAGCTTCAATGCACGCGTATCGAGCACCATATTTCATAAAACTCTTGTTCTGCCGATACAAGGAAAAAACAACGAAAAAGTTATTCAAAATGAACGGCGGAATAAACGCCTATCCAAGCGACCATGAATGTTGCGAACGCTGCTCCGAAACCTTCTTTTGCTAGCTCCCAGAATCCTCCTAATGCATCTTCGTCCATCTACAACAAAACGCACCATTAACATTAACAAACTTCTTTTTAGGTACCGTAACGGAAACGATAATGAAAGCTCGTTCTAAAAGAAGCACTAGACAGGGTATTTCCTCACATCGCAGCACCTTAAACATATAATATGCGTGCGCCTTACATTTTCAATTTGCTACGATCGCAAGCTTCGTAAAAACACCACATGAAACCACTCTCTTGCACCTCATACGCTTCCCACCTTTCTCAAACATGGTTTTTTTTCCTCTTACAAAAAGGAAAAAATAGTTCATCAACACAACGCTGAGCAAAGTCAAATTAGAAGTGAAGCGAGAGCTAGTTAAGCAACTGCAACGATTAAAATTAACTTTTCTTCATATTCTCTTATTAAACACTGCGAGTTCCTCGCATACAACCTCTTCGTAATATACTAACTGTGAGCAAACGCCAATTCTCCGAATAGTGATTTAAAAAATGCTGTTTTGAAGAGGCCAAATGAACTTGCATTCAGCTATAATAAAATGAGTTTTCTGAGCCCCTGCAAAAGTCAAGTTTCACATCACAAAAAACAAACCATTACCTTCTGAAAATTCGTTACATAAAGTTGGGCGGTAACCGTTGAGATAACAACATAGAAGAGAATCGCGAGAAACCCATGAAGGGGAATAATACCCCATGATATACCGATTAGCAATGCGAGCAGCTGTTTTCCCCAGTACAACACATCCAACAACTCGTCCTTGTCCGGCCACTCACTGGCACCAACAAACGCTTTCGACAACTGCAACTCTACATTTTACGAACATTCAGATGTTGACCGATAACGCAACCTGCCGCCTACTGCGGTTGACTCCAGTTTGCCTTTGATACTGTGGCCATAGACAAGCTTACCATCGTTCGCTACTCTTAACACTTCCGGTTCAGAGGGTAGTGATAATAGCTAAAGTACCAGCAAGACTTTTATCCTATGTTATGATTCGCTCAATCAACTCTGAAAACTGCTGCAATACGACAGATTCAACTACCAGTATCATGAGCAAGTGCTGTGGAGGCGGATGTACAGTTCGACAGCGGTTGAGCCAATTGGCAGACCAAAGCGCCAATATGTATGTGTTGTTTTAAAAATACCTACATCAAATGACAGTAAAGGTAGGCTGTACCAGATAACAACGCGCTTTCAAGAAAGCGCGAAAACATGAATGCGAGAAAGCGACACATTCCGCCACAAAGTGACGTCTCACTTCTCAATTCTGCAAGGACCACTATCTGTTTTGCTTTTTTCTCAATCAAGGGCAAATTTGTTATGAGGAAAAAAAATGGATATTGAAATGAACAAGAATAATAAGTAACCCGTATAATTTCGGTTTCACTATATAATCAAAACTCGCATCGAGGGATATGTGAAGTCTACATTCGTGCTGTTTCAACGTTAACACAAATGCCGCTTAGCTACAAACCTCTCCCTTTCTGTTCCTCTAAACGACATGTCCCACCCTAGCCTTGATCGCATCACAGCTCTAATAAGTCTCACCGTTCTCCTCCACGACACATTCTCGACGTCTCCTTGGGCGGTCTTTCGTTGGGACATTCCTTGGGCACACCACTGAAAGCGTAAAGTTGTCAACTTCGATGCATGCCAGTTATTTCACATTCATTTATGCGACACGGTGTACAATGACAACAAAGAAAAGAGCTGCTGCGTTCTCTCTCTACCCG
>JPKZ01001381.1:106969-151012 GCA_000803305.1 Toxocara canis | reverse complement strand
TTTTTTCTTGGTAAACCAAACATTTCTTTGCAGATTCCATCAGATTTCCAGTTAATAACACAAGGATTTATCTGCACAAAACATTAACTAAATGAACACAAGAAGGTTTTAATAGAGGTTTTATTAGCACGCTGTAAGTGTAACAGCACGAACGCCTGACAAGAAAAGTGCTCAAATAGCGAAAATCATGCTCTCAATTGACCTACGAGACAAGCGAAGAGATTATTTGCTGTGAAACAAAGACCTATGAAGACGAGTTTTTTATGAGTGCATCATAGGTTGTTGCTATACGGCATCTAATGTGGTCTTAGAGCAGCACGGAAAAATAGATCGAAGTTTAGCCAAGAGAACGCTGAAATCTGCAAACAAATCCTTGTCAAAAACAAAACAGCTATTTCAACACAAAAAATACATCAATTTCAAAAAAAAAAAAAAAAAAATCTGCCAACAGAAAAGATATCGCCAACCAGAAAAGCCAATTGGGCGAAGCTATTTACTGCACGACCCAAATTGGAGAAATGCATGGGGAAAGTAAAACAGGAGGAAATAAGAGCAAAACGCAATTTTTTTTCTTATAAAAGTTGAAAGAATACTATGCGAAGCATGGTATTCTTCCAACTTTACCGCAAATCCCAGTCGTTTCATAAAAAAGCAAAAAGGAAAGGCCCAAGAACAGTTTTCTGCTGATTACTTACTTCAGAACTCTCAGCAATCGAAGCTAAAACCTTAACCTACAATGTGTCCCTCAGGGAATCTGAAAAAACGATGACTACGTTGGCGCGTGAAGATACAATTACTACCAACAAATCGATTTTGTCACGGCGAATTTCCCCGCGTTACAAACAATTAATACCTGTCAACAAAATACACACCAAGATTTGCCTATATAATTCGATATAACTAATGAAATAGCTTTATTATTTCATTTCACCGCTTTTGCGCATCATGTTTATGTGCAAAACCCAACTGCAACAGCATGCAATACGGAAAGCCCGCAACATCAGCTGGCCAACGGCGTCATTTCACTACGCTTTTAGATAGTACTTTGTTTTCTAATAAGATCCAGTTGGTTTTTATTTTCTACTAATGGCAATCACTTGCTTACCCCTAAAGATTCCCCGCACATGCACCAAATTCTCCCAACAGTTGCCCGCCGTTACCGGATGCGGATGGAATGCGAACGTTTATTTTCGCTTTATCCATCTTGCACATCGTCTCATAGTCAAACCAACATCATTGCATTACGGTCACGGAACTATTGAAAACTTTCATACGTGTTAGCAAGGATCACTTTCTGAAGCGCTATAGTTGCAAGAATCTCTTTCTGCAGCGCTATATCTTACGAACACGTCACACTATTTGAAAACGTAAACATTTCTTTCTGCCTATCGACTACATAAAAGATTCGATTCGATTCAAAAAACATTATTTGTCGAAAGTATGAGTATTCACCTGCAGCATACTTCCTTCACTGACGTGGCCGAACTCGAAAATAAAAAAAGCGCCCATAGCAATCACACCCGTTACTCTTACTTGAATTGTGCGCGCTGGCAACTTTGAATTCGCAAGACTCATTATAACGTCTGCGCGTGTGTATGTATGCGTGTGAGCGGGTGTCTGCCTGTCTTTCTGCTTGTTCACTAGTTCCAATTTGAGAACGAATAAAGCTGGAGTAATGAAGTTTGGTAGGTATGGTCTGAACCTAATGCGGCTCCCCTTAGCCAATTTCGCGTAGATTCACAGAATCTGCAGTGTTATTGGGATTCGGAACTAATTAGAAAACTGCATGCATTTTGCGGCCGGTTGGACTAAATTTTCCATTGGTTTAGTTGCAGAAAAAGATTGGGGGAAATTTACACATCCAGATCTTGAGAACAGTTAGTTCGCTGAAGCCGTAAAATTATTCGGGCGAGGCATTCATGGCGGAAATTGATATACGAAAAATAACACCTGCTCCAACAAACATCTAATTTCCGGGAATTTCATGAAATTTCAATGCATTAATCACTGGCGAGGTCGTACGCGGGACGACGGTAGGTCTTTGCTTCATCTGCAAACAGCTGATAGGTGTTGCCTGGATAATTAATTAGCGACATCATTTGTATAAAATCACAGAAAACCAAAGCGCAAAAACTCTATCCGTTATCCCGTTGAGTAAATCACAGCTGTCATAAACCGAATTTCCAACTTGAACCTTGAACGATCGCTTTGAAAGCGAATATTTCATTCATGTAATTAACGACCGAGACATGCCACATGACTAAACTCCGCCAGGAAGAATGACGCTAGGTGGATGACATTGCGGAACGTTAGTACACAAACCGTACTGTCGAGTCTTCACTGTATGTTACGGAATTATGCTGCTAAATTACTTACATTTCAAATCGATTCGCTCTAGGACCACGAAGCTTTTCGAATTATCGTAACTTTATTGCAGTGAGCGTGATAAATGCAATCGAACGGCCGGATAAGCGGTTTGAAGAGATCGCAAGTCGACTTCGGTGTGAATTGGCGGCAAATTAACGATAGCGGTGAGTTCGGGTGGGGATTGTGGATTGGGGTAATTGTAAACAGTTTCATGTTTTCGGATCATTTATCGAACAGTTGCGTTATTTAGTGCTTCTGTATGTTCGTCTCATCCGTCAACAACACCGAAATGAGACTGGCTTGAATGGTTCGATCATGCCACCGTTGTCTCTCATTGTTGATGTGTGCATAGTCTTGTTGTCGGTCACAAAATGTCTGATGCCATCTTACGGGTCTTTTTTAAACGATATTTTAGCTTTCGATAACATCTCTGTCGTTTTAAGTCACAATTTGATGCGGCTGGCG
Organism: Toxocara canis; assembly: GCA_000803305.1. Lineage (NCBI taxonomy): Eukaryota > Metazoa > Nematoda > Chromadorea > Rhabditida > Toxocaridae > Toxocara > Toxocara canis. Next base: position 148,180 of record JPKZ01001381.1, on the reverse strand, counting down.
TACTTCAAGCACTAAGCAACCTGAATTTTAACCGAATAATCACCTGTATTATCTGCCACTTTTACTGGAACATGATCTTAAAATCGTAGTAGTCATTTCGACGGGCGGTTTCGATCAGGCAGATGGCGGGCGTAGTTTGTGAGCTGTGGCTTCGACAAATCGTACGCTAGGCAGCGTACTTCGTTTGGTTAAGGTTTGACAATGACAAACTAACTTTCCGAATTTGGGCAAGTCCCTTTTGAGCGGTGCAAGGTGGGCGGTCTTCCTTGTGCTTTAGACCATGAAAAGGGTGGTAGCCTAAAGTCGATGAAACGGGCTATTTCCTACTCTCCTTGCACTCCTTGAAACGGTGGCTGCGTATTCGGGTAATTCAGGAGCTTTGGCGATTTAAATTTGTTTCATCGAAATATATTTACTCAAATGGGAAACCTGAGCTCTATTTGGAAGCATGAAGTTTAGCAGTGAAAATGAAAAATGCCCCAGAGAAATCCACATGTAACATGCCTGCCTATTACAGGACGCCGGCAGCTGACTTTTCGAAAAAGTTTCAGAATTTTTACGGTCACTTCATCCTAGATTTATTTTTTATTCTCTCCTTTCCATTTACCAGTCAACTGCTTTACAGGTTTTTTTTAATAAAACCGATGTTTTATTCAGCGCATTTGTCGTTCTGTTCCTTGATGGAGCGAGTGACGTTTTTCATATTATCTAATTTTTGATTCTTACCGTTTTTAAAATATTTTTGGTGTTTTTAACCACGCTTTAAATGCCTCGCCATGAACTACTGGCAACTTAACCGCATTGTCTTAATGCAGCGTTACATTTTGTCCACTAAAAAGAGATCCGAAATAGTCATGGGGATTCGCAGAGTATGTATGTAAGGGGAGATAAGTACAAGTATTACAGTTTTAAGCGAACCGCGAAGTGTTAAAGTTTAAAAGGCAGTTCAGCCTAGGTACAGGTTGCCTGCTGTGCGAAACAAAGATTACGTAGAGACACAACGGCTGATTTACAGATGTACCAAAAGTTATAATATCGCAACTTCTGAATCACAATAATTCTGGGATCATTGTGCGCTTTCGTAATATGTAGGAGATTACATTTGAGGAAACTAGTGTAGTTTACCTTGAAAAGTCACAAATGACTTCTTGCAATAATGGAAACTAATTGTTTGGAATGAGGCAGTTGACTGCGTAAGTGAAAGTTTTGCTGAACTGCCAACCTTTATATATAGAAAAAAAGCAGCATATAAACCGACAAAAGCGCGAAAGCGAATGAAGCTAAGCATATAGACGATGAGACGAGCCTCCATCGAAGATGCCATACTTTGGAAGCTTGTAGAAACATAGCCCTGAGATAAGTGCAAGGAACCCGTAACTAAAGAAACAGAAACGAAACCATAATTTATATGCGTTACGCACCAAAGTGTTTAGTTGGGTACTAAAACATAGTTCCGAGTTTTAAATAACACCGCGATTTCTGTTGCGCTCAACCCGAAGGAACTGTGATTACGTTAATGAACACCTGCGAGAAAGTCTTAAGCGAAGCATACATATATAAATTAAAGCGCACTTCGGAAAAGCGTTATTAAAAAGGTAGGCCATATTCGAAGCATCTTAAAAGGTAGACTGGTTGTCGCCGTTCTTGCAATAACGCGTACAATGTGAAAGAGTCGATGTGAAGTCGAACTAGAACACCTCACAGTAAACTGGTTGTTTTTTTTTCTCACCAAGCTGATTGAAATCACCATCTACAGCGATATTTCTAAGTGGTTGATGCCTTAATTTAATTGCAGTCTCATTTATATCATATGTGTCAATTTTTTTTTGCCACGTCTCTTTTTTCATTCTTAATTCAATAGGCTGACTTAAGCAGAAAGTATTTGGGCGAAGAGGTCTGAAAAGATCGGGATCGGAATTGAAAAAAAAAAGTATTTTCGAATACAGCGATATTTATTGACATGTCTGCTTTATTGTCCTGTGAACACTTATAGTAATCCATGCAGCAGTTTAAAGCGTAGCCACATTTCAAACTTTTATATGTTTAAAGTGCATTGCAATCGAAACAGTTGTTGTAAAAATGGCAAGGCTGTTCTCTTTACTTCTCAAATTTCTGTATTTGTTTATTCCTCTATCCATATTTTACTGAGCTGAGAAGATCATTACAACTGCAATTGTATGCAATCTTAAAATTGGTTACGTTGATATCGTAGTATTTTTTTTTCGTTCACAAGAGAATGCTTCAATAAATTTGCTGACAAAGTGAACTCTTCGTGCCGCCAGCGTGTGTCGTCGAATTCGCTAAATTCTAGTTCTCCAGTTGTGATTCCGTTCATCAACAACATTCCCCATGTAAATTTTTCGTAGATTCAGTTTTCCGTTCCAGTGTAAAAATCGAAACATTGGGCAATGAGCGCATTTAAAGTTGCATATCAGAAAATTTTTTGATCGAACTAGTTGAAGTGCAGGGAAAGTTACAAAAATGATTCTCGTGTGATTCCAGAATCAGCCGTTACCGTCGCGTGTACCCGTTCATCGTCGACTTGATAAGGCGGTTTACGAACTTGGATTGTTCTCACTAATTGGGTTTATAAGTTGTCTTGCGTAGTCGACACGATGGCAGCTGCTCGTAAGCGAAAGCAAATTGAGCCGACGGCAGAGGATCTGTCGAATGTAGAGTTCGAGACGTCTGAGGAGGTCGATGTGGCTCCAACATTCGACGATATGGGCCTAAGAGAGGAACTTGTTCGCGGCATTTACGCCTACGGTAAAGTATATCTCTCTCTTTTTTTTTGCTCTTTTGACTTTTTGCCATCACTTTATCGACATTTGTGTTTCCTAACCGTTCGCCGTTTGTTTATCCATAATTGTTCAGCGATTATTTGGAAAGCAGAAGGCGATCATTTTTGAAGTACCAGGCTGTGAAGCATTTTGAAAGACAGTGAGGTGAACGATACTACAGGTGCGATATATTTTTGGATTCGTTCTCTAATCGCTTTTAAAACTTTCACCTGTGAACTCGTCTTGATGAGCAAATAACATCAAAACCGAAGGCCAAAACATTATTATGCGACTTCCTTAGCTCAGGGTCATAATTTACAGAATAGAGAAACAAGCCTTTGTTTCGTACACATGCATGTGTGTGAATTGCTCAGTGCAACTTCGTTTTAGGATTCGAGAAGCCATCGGCCATTCAGCAGCGCGCCATTAAGCAGATCATAAAAGGACGCGATGTTATCGCGCAGTAAGCATATTTCATTTTTTTTTTGGATGCTTGTCACGCCCACACTGTAAATTTCTTAGTGTTGTGAGGTATCCATTTTCTTAGCAAGATTCATCCAACCATTTGTCGACACAGTTGTGCGATCTGCATGATTATCTTTTTTTTTCTCTTGCTTTTAAAATGGTTTTTCAACCAGTCAGCATACCTTCCAGATTTATTGGAATTCTGGAAACATCATTTTCAAAATTTTCGCGAAATTATGTAAATCGACGCGCTTATGCGTGATTCTCGAAATATACTTGTGGTTGCGTTCGTGTATGTGTGGGCGTTTGCGTACTTGGCATTCAAACCGTATACATTGGTATATAGTTAACGGCTGTAAACGCAAATAATCTTTCGTCGCCTCTTTTCAATAGGCCGTAGAAGTAGTTGAGCCGAATTTTAAGTCGGTCGCTGCATTTTTAAAATTTCATGGCGAATTTTATCAAAATTGAGCGCATCTTTCAAGATTTTGTTAACCTTTGCGGAACGTCAAGAATTGTTTAGTTTTTTTAAACGAATTTTGTTCAGGTTTTTATACGATGTTGTACCAGCTCTCACATTTTTTTGTTATTCACTGCTGCTTATTATGTCCATGTACTGCTCATGTTCACATCAGCCGATACCTTAATGCGTAAGGTGTTTGTATTTAACAGAAGCCTATTGCTTGGAGGTCATCGAGGATGGTGAAGTGTGAGTGATATTGCAAGAATGTCTGCATCTGTGTTTCATTCAGGGCTCAGTCCGGCACTGGTAAGACGGCAACGTTCAGTATCAGCGTACTACAGCGATTGGACACAACCGTTCGTGAGACTCAGGCTCTTATTTTGTCACCTACCAGAGAACTGGCCGTGCAAATACAGAAGGTTGTAGTTGTTTATCCTTTTTTAGTATTGCTTCTCCCATTTGGAAGTTCATATCGAAACAGTCGTAGAAAGTTGACAACTCTGAATTTCAGCACATTCAATCACTGAATATCTGAAAAGATTCTGATTATGATAGGGGCATATTCAACGATCCAGTAAGACCCGTAGTGCATTTCAGATTTGTGCGATCTATATGCTTATTAGTTTCCACCATTTTTCCACTGAGAGGGTGATTGCAAGTTGCAGCTTAATTTCGCGCTGAGATCGCAAATCGCGCCGGAATGTGTAAGGAGTAGTGTGAAAGAGAGGAAGGTGAGCAGGAAAGAGATGAAATTGAAGAATGGAACAGAATCGCTGCAGCAAAAAGTCGAGGTTGCAACCACGTTTCGAAATTACGATTTGTTAACTGTAAGGGCAGCAGAAATGGAACTGCTTGAAGTGTCGTAAACAATATAATGTCGAAAAAAGCACTCCTTTTCGAAAAGAGAGGAGGATGGTTTTCTTACACTACAGTGACTAAAGTCTTACTCGAGTGGGATCTGTAACATGTTAGCACTTGGAAAATTCCTATGGTGAGTTTTTGGTTAAAAAATGGTGCGATGAGTTGTTTCTGAAGCACGAAACCACTAAATGAGCTTCAGTACGTTACTGCGAAATGAAGTGAGTTGTGTTGCGAAACGGAAAGCCTTATAGCCATATATGGAGACACATCTCCCAGTTGAACGGTGATGTTCGCAAGTTGTATCTGGATTTTGAAATTTGATCGTAATCCTTCTGAAAGAAATTTGAAAAAAAAACGTGATCAAAGAGAGTAAAGAGGAAAAACAAAACCAAAGGAATAAAAACAAGGTGAATTCGTGAACCGATGGCGCTCAAAGTCGAAGTTACGGCTAGACGCGGAATTAGCGAGCTGCTGAGTTGAGGTGAGTGCATAAATTGCGTCATCATACCGCCGCGCGGAAATCGGCCGAATTTATAACTGCTTATTTGTCCACCAAAGCTTTAAGTGAGTATTTATTAAGGTGTGCAGTTTTTGGATTGTGCGGTGATATGATTGCGTTTAGGTGGTATTGGCCTTGGGAGATTACATGAATGTGCAGTGTCATGCTTGCATCGGTGGAACGAACGTTGGGGAGGACATTCGTAAACTTGATTACGGACAGCATGTCGTCTCGGGAACTCCGGGAAGAGTCTTTGGTAGGTGCTGATTGCTGTTGTTATTTGCGTTCACATCATTAATGTGAAGTATCATGAAACCTCGAAATCGACTTTACCCCCCCCCCCCATCTGGATATAGGCCGCTTCCGAAGATGCCGGAAGTTTAATCTTACGGTGAAGTTAAGGGGACCCGTGTGGTAAGATAGTAGTGTGTGTTCGGAGGGCAGGACAAAGAAAATGATGCAGGGGAAAATTGTCGTTCAAAAGATGCATTAGTAAATAACGTGCGCTGAGAGCGAAGGGCTTTTCAGAAACCTAAAGGTTATTCAGTGACATTTCTCCAGTGATTTTAGACCTCTATTGTATCATTTGTTTGCTTGAGTTGGAGCCCAGATGGTTCCGTTTCTCACGATCTGATAGCCGTAGATATGGGATATAGACGAGCTTCTGTATTTTAAGTTTATGAGGGAGAGTTTTCCTGTCATACTTTCCCGTGCAACATATGGAAACGCATTTGCCGTAGTTATTTTCAGTTTATTCAGTGGATTACAGTAGTTGGGATTTTCAGCAAACTTTGTGGCATGTCAGCACCGTCAAGGACTCATATGAACTACAGTGCTTAGAACTGGTCCGCGTTTGACTTAATATTGTGTTCAGAAGTGGCCCCTATTTGAATACGTATGTCCCTGTTTGAATACGTATATGTTTGAGATATGATTCGCCGTCGCAATCTTCGAACGCGAAGCATCAAAATGCTCGTGCTAGATGAGGCGGATGAAATGCTGAACAAGGGATTCAAGGAGCAACTTTACGACATTTACCGTTATTTGCCTCCTGGCGCTCAGGTCGTTCTCCTCTCTGCCACTCTTCCGCACGAGATTCTGGAGATGACCAGCAAATTCATGACCAACCCCATCAGAATCCTCGTTAAACGGTTTGGTTCCATTGATGTTGCAGAGCTTTATCTGTTATATCACATCTTCGTTCTCAAGAAAGGAAACATGACTACGGACATTGACTGCCGACTCCAAAACACAGTACTGTCAGGAAATTTGGGACCTATGTCGGTTCTCAGGCAAATTCGAAAGATCAGAACGTTTTTCTCGTCTTTTTGTTCAGTTCATGGATGGCTATCTAGCCCATCTTGCCAATAATAAAACCGCATTAAATGTTTCTTATGTTCTCGCTGCTCTGAGATTTGCTTAGCGTGCTAACCGAAACGGTTTTTGTTTTCCTTTAGTATGGTAGACTTTTTTTGCTGCTCGCTATCTTCTTTTAGCTAGCATTGATTAAATGATAATGCTGCTTAATTGCATGGCTTTCGTTCGCGGTCGTCCCATTCGCATAGTGACGCATAATGAGTGTTGGTGATTTTAATTTAGGTGTGATTGTGTGTAGCGAAAGAACGAGGTGAAGTCGGTAGTTCCATTGAATCAGCTGAGTCATACACGTAGTTAAGATTTCGTGACGGGTATGACATTTCAAATTTTCAGAAATCGTGCATGAACTAGGTGCCATATGGGAAAAAAATAAGGAGATGTTTGAACGGTGCAGGCCGCATCCACTCAGCCTGTGCACGTAACGAAAATCAGAGACTTGATACCCATATCATGGATACTAAAGGATCCCTTTTAGGTTTCGGGCCCAACAGTTTCCAGCACTTCCAGTTTTGCTGACAAGGTGCAGCCCAGGCCCCAATTTTCCTGAGGGAGAGAGAGTGAGAGGGAGGTGGGAGGAGGTAGGAGTAAATGGTGTTCATGGTGTTCATTTTATTTAAGGCGAGGGACGGTTGTTACCTACTGCCCATTACTCATCTTGTTGCGCGTATGAATGAACATGCGTGGTTTTACTTGAAAATGATGCGCAGCTTTTAGTGAACAGAAACACCGCTGAAGAAATTTCGAAAGCATATATTTGTGTTGTATAGTCTGAAATCGATCGTACAAAGAATGTGCTCTCGAGAATACTCGTAGAATATTTTGTTATATCGAACGATGATTATATAAAATGGCATGTAAACTACTCTGCTACATGCAGCCTCAATTGTATCTGTTATATGCAGACTGCGTTCATAATTATAAGGCAGTATACCGTAAAAAAAAAAATAAATTTGGTTCACAATGGAGGAAAGGGGTTTATTTCGATGTTTTCCGCTTATCAGGAAATAATTAATCGTCAGCGATTGTTTAACTGGAACCTCCTGATAAACCGAAACGATATTAAGTAAATCCGTTCCATTTGTGATTTGTTCGCATTGCAGGAACATCTCAGAATTTATGAAGTTTAAACGTTGCGTTTTAGAAGAGCGTAAAGGATATGTTATGGAGTACTTGCAGCACTTTAATTGGCGCATTGCAGTGATGAGTTGACACTCGAAGGCATAAAGCAGTTCTTCGTGGCCGTCGATCGCGAGGAGTGGAAATTCGACACGTTGTGCGATTTGTACGACACGTTGACCATCACGCAAGCAGTCATATTCTGTAATACAAGAAGAAAGGTACCTACTCACAAATCCAGTTTTGATCAGCGCGCCTGAAAGCAGTTCATTCTGTTTGCTTATCGCTTCGACAGTTGCAGAAAGATTTGTTGATGTTTGCTTTGGTGGTTGGGATAACATGTAGTCCTTGTGAAATAACTTTGTTTTCTGTGAAAATCAAAAGTAACGATACTTATTGCTAGAATATGAACGCTGCGAACAATATTATTGTTACCCGTTCCTTTCATTATTTATTGTCATTTCTATTAAGAATGAGAAATTTTTGTGACAGTACTACAGTCTGGTCTCTGAAATTGCTTATTTTTGGTATTTGGTAAATTATTTTGGTAAAAGTATTATTTAGTAAAAGCATGTGGAGAAATGATCGCTTCATTAATCGGTTTTTTTTATTCCAAAATATGGTTGAGTGTAAGGATAACGTTACAGGTGGACTGGTTGGCTGAGAAGTTGAAGGAAGCGAACTTTACAGTTTCTGCGATGCATGGTGATATGGAACAAAAGGAGAGGGATGGCATCGTTAAGGAATTCCGATCGGGAACTAGGTATGCTTGGCTATTTTTATTGCTCTTTGATCGATTATTTTTTGGGTATTTATGTTGTGTGACTAGAAGACCAGCGTATGGTATTTGAAGGAAGGAAATAAGGATCAGTAGGGCTTGTGAATCAGGGTTTAGGAAAATCTAATACTGATTATGGCGTATGGATTTCAAAATCGCATTCACATTCCGTTCGGTACAACTAATGCCACTGCGGTGGTAAACGATGTTAATGGTAAATTCTGAGGTTGTTATCTGCTGATAATAATCCCGATGTGTTATTATCAGGCTCATGTCCAGAATTTGACCTTATCCGCCGCAGCAGTAGGATTTTCTTGGCTAGAGTTGTCAAGTTCGCATTATTTTTGAAAGAGGAGTTGTCGAACAGCCGATTCCAATTGTGAACTGCCCACATGGGTAATAAATATGGTGGGGATTAGTCATGCAGCTAGCATTGCGTTGTTGAAATTATTAAATAAGTTAAAGTTCCTGTCACGCTCGTCATGGACGATAAATATTGATTTCTTCAGGTGTATACTATTGCAACTGTAATAATAATTTGAGGATGCTGCTTTTAGCCGTCTTCTGATATCAACGGATGTGTTTGCGCGCGGTCTCGATATCCCTCAAGTTTCTCTTGTCGTCAACTACGACCTTCCAAACAATCGAGAACTTTACATCCATCGGTTTGTGGTTTTTTATTGTAACATAGGTAATTTCGTTGTGGAGTATCATTCAACATATCGTATTCCGCGGAGATCCGCAGTCTTCGTCTTCATTTCACTGTGTTTGTGATGCAGCTGCTACTGTACCGCGGGGAAGATACGGCATCTTACTCTGGGAATTACAAATGTTGTATTCTTGCAAACATCTCTTGCGGATTTTTACGAGCATCTCTTCTCGTTTTGCTAAAGCGAGCTTGACGCAAATAATGGAACTGTTGAAATTAGAACCCCGGAAAGAAATTATGAGGCAAGACTGATTTGATTACATTGTTCATCTTTTGCAAAAGTCAAGCATTAGCAAAGGGTTTGTAGGGGGTTGGTGAAGAACAAGGAGGATCGCTGATAGGAGGCTCTGGTTGCTTTTCTTTTCGGCGGGAGGTTGACCTTTTTATTAATGATTCTGAAAGAAATGCTGACTTCTTTTGCTGATCCTGAATGTTGTTTCTGAAAGATTCCTAAAATAACCTGGGCAGCAACCGTCTGAGGATATTTTTTGCTTCGTTTCCTTATCAGGGCAATAATTTGAGAGGCCCATGTTTATCGGCTATTGCCGCATTTTGTCTGTGTATCTAGGATCGGTCGATCGGGTCGTTTCGGGCGCAAAGGTGTGGCAATCAACTTTGTAAAATCGGACGATATTCGCATTCTTCGCGATATCGAACAGTACTACGCCACTCAGATCGATGAAATGCCTATGAATGGTCAGTGCGTTTCTGACTTATCATAACTAGCACACTGAGTTTGTCTTAACTATTCCAGCTTCCGCGGTTTATACGAAGGCTGAATGAAAAATTTTTATCTTTTCTTAAATAGCGACGATGCAAAAAAAGAAATTGTGGCTTTTACCTTGTTGCAGTGTTTCATTATGGTATAAACTCAGTTTACCCCTCGGACACTTTCCAGCCGAATTCGGCAGGCGTCCAAAGAACGCAACACATTATATGGTTAACGCGTTATTTCATATGTGCGCCGACTGATATTATCTTTCGGCTTAATCAGTTTCGGCATAAATACGCTCATGTCAGCATTTACTGCTGCTGAATGCCGGCAGATTTGCTTTAACAGTGGCATAGGCAAAGGGAAGGAGTTCGGATTTTGACCAGAAGTGGGCATTCCTCTACGAGTTTTCGAAAATATATATATGTTGTCACTTTGGATCAGATTTTGTGGACCACAATTTATGGAAGATTTAGGCGATCCGCGAGTGCTGATGGTGCTAAAGACTTTGTGTTCAGATTTTTTAAACAGTTTTCTTAAGTTTTCATTGCTTTTTTGCGGACGTCAGCATGACAGCGGCGAGCTAGTCTTCAAGATTTTTAACATTTGTGTGTCATACCCTCCCCCTTTCCCCATTCTGCGATTTGGATAGAAAAGAGGTAGGATGTGTAATCTGAATCCAACTCAGCCATGGCCGCTCTGAAGGGAAGCAGAATTTGCTGGCGAAAGCCAAATATCTGCGATTCGCTCCACTCACCCCAAAATATTTTGCTTATCCAAAATAACAGTTACGGTTCGTTGTGGGACTGACGCGTTCAGCCTGTGATACTTTGTCAAGAGAATTCTGAAAACACATGATGCAGAATTTGCGCAACGCCTTTGATAAAGTGTTTCTTTTTCAGTGGCGGATCTGATTTGATGACAGTGGGGTGCTGCCGGGTACTCGATGTTGACCACCTCTTCGCAGTATGTTGCGCGATTTGCGCTAAATTCTCAGTAATCTTTGCTGCTGAATGCTCTCTTACGTGTAAATTTCTTTCACTCCCATCCCCAGAACTTTGTTTAGTTGCGTTTTTGGTTAATTTTGACTAGGAGGAACACATCAAAGATTTAGCAAGGTGGGAAATTTGGAAATACCAAGTCAGAGAGAGGTGTTGCTGATGAGTCGTGCACGGTTCTTAAATGATTTTTTTCAAGGATGGGAGGAGAGGCAGGGATCGCCTATGAAATTATTATTCGCGGTCTCTTCCGATATACAGCATGGTCGTGAGAGATCAGGAGTTCATATGCTGTCGCGCTGTTTTTCGTTGATTCTATCCTTTATTGTTGTTTGATCCATTCATTTATTTTTGTTGTTTCCGGATGTTGACTCCTTTCCATAATAACTCATTAATCACGTATTGCGTCAATTGTTTTATGACGGAGTGAATTTTTTGATTCTGTTTGAAACTCTCTTCTTGGTCCTAGTGATTTTGCTTTGGAACATTTGAGTAAGCATATCGTTGCTTCAAAACATCTGAAATATCGTGGATCAGACTGCGGAAGAGACGGACCGATCGAGCTGGATGAGTGGTATACGAATGTTATTGTTTCTTATAAAGTGCGGCGAGGAAATTTTTTTGGGTTGCGATTTCGCAGCGGAGCTGCGAAATCGCAACCCAAAAAAGCGTAAAAGTCGGCGAGTGATGCGTAAAAGAGGGGGCTCCTGCGGGAGCACTTTCATATAGTCAGTCGAAAAATTGTATCAGCGCGAGGGTGGACGAGGTTTCGGCGGAATTCAGCGAGTCGTGGATTATCAGCTTCAAGTTTGTGAAGCAGAAGTGGCGGTAGTTGACGCGAATTAATAAAGTGATGATGCGAAGAGCATGAAACTGCTTAGCCGATCAATCCATGTAGGTCCTGGGTTTGTGTGTTTTGCACATTTGGCTGCCGTATCAGAAGTATGATGGAAGCTATCGTAATGTTGGCATTCATCTAGAACGTCAGCGTGTGACGCATTAGCATCCATATATAGATTTCATGCATCGCAGCTTTGACGTCAAGCAACATTTTTGGATTTGGTTTGGCTAACAGCCAGATCTATCATAATAAACCATGTAAGACACTTGCTGTTATTCTTAGACTTGATGTGGGGCAGTAACGTCGATATTCAACCCATAGCATCTTTCTGCTGTAGAGGGCTTTGACAAGTTTATGGAATGTCGGGTAAAATAGAAAGGTAAAGGAACGCTGAGACTGGTAAAACAAAAGCCGTGAAAGCCATAGGCTCCACAAATGAGTAAATAGTAGTAAAAATTCGAAGAATCACTCTGGTAATTTTCTATAGACCCACAGGGACCGAGTGGAGAATACGTTACCAAAGTGAGATAAATTCCTTGAAGACGAGTGTTCGGACACCGTTGTTTCGTTGTTCATAGGCGACGTAAATTCGAGTCTAAAACAGATCCTTGCTGATAAACCAGTTAAAAAACGGAAATCTCAAAAACAAGCTGAAATATGTTCAGCATTGCAACACGCGCTAATGTATCCTCGTGAATGCATTCATCACCTTCGAAGATCAAGGCCATCACAACAATATTTTAATGGAGTCGGAGATTCTTTACGAATGATGCATTAGTGAACATCTGCTACCCATCAGAATCCTTATAAAATATCTTCTACCACTCCTACGCCCCTTTGTACATGTAGCAAAGTTTGCATAACTTTGATTTGAAAACGCATAGCAGTCATCTTGCAACAATTGTCTGACAGCCATATGAGCTGACACTATCACAGAACTCCCTTTCCGAGGCTTTTTGACTTCAACGAAAAGATATGTGCAGCAGTGAACGCAGTGACACTTGTGGAAGCAAGAGTAAGGAGATGCGACCGATATCTGCCAGTAGAAATTCGAAAATTGTTGGCAGAACGTGATCTTGTTAAGCTGGCTCACCGGTAGCCTAGAAATGAGGGCTTCAGGATAAACCCTAGAAAGATTAGAAATTTTGTGGGTAGTCGTCGACATGAGTTTGAGAGAAGATTTATCTCTCAGAAAGTAAGCAAGTGCGAAGGGAACCCAGCTAAGTTATGACAGGAGAGAAGTCGGACCGCGTCACATATTGGAATAAAATTATTCAACGACCATAGAGACCGATCGGTGCTTATGGTGGAGAAAATTCTGTCGAGGTTCATTCACCGAACGTGGAAGATTTATTGACAAGTATAAGCTTTAAAGCGATCCGTTCGTCTCATCGTTAGCCTCCGTTTACGATCGCTTTTTCTCCAAAGTATAAGCTTTAAAGCGATCCGTTCGTCTCATCGTTAGCCTCCGTTTACGATCGCTTTTTCTCCAAATCAAACAATGATATTCTTTTCGTCTCTGTCGAACCACTAGATGAAGCTGGCATGATCACTTGCATTGCTTCAAATGTTTTTAGGACCTCAGGTTGTGGCTAAGATATGGCTTGGAATTTATGACAGTGATTCTCCACCTTCTTTTAGCTCATTGTATTCTGCTTTCCACAGTGATCCACTTCCTCCTCACCAACATGGGGGAGTTTCTATTTTGAACAAAAAGGAATTTCAACGTCACTTTAACTGAGTCTTGCAATTTCCCTTTTCGTTATGAGCTTTTACGCACTGACTTCATTTCTAAATGTCATTTGTTGGCTGCGTATCGCGCTCCTAGCCGTAATGTTGCTGAAACTGCTGAAGCTTTTGGTCGTCTAAATGACTGATGCGCTGCTGACTTGTCATTTGTTATTGTTACTGATTTCAATGTTTCGATAGAATCGAATCATTGGTTTCAATGTTTTGATAGAATCGAATAACTGACTTCAATGTTTTGATAGAATCGAAAAGTGCATCTCCGTATTCATCAAATCACTCCGAAGATTTCCTTTTGGGGAGTAATCTTCTTAACCTCATAAACGCGTGAAGCCAATTGATTAATTGGTTAAGAGTGGGCATAAATATTATAATTCACTGTCGACCAGCGACCAAAACGCCATCCGTTTCCCTCTCAACCTCATCAGCCATTATCCAATTGTGATACCGTTTTACGATTATTTAAACGGAAAATGGCATGGTGCCAACATGATGTGCTGCTATTTGCCAGGAATTTAGGACTGGCTGATATTGATGCCAACGCATGATCTCGTTTTGTCGACCGTGCATGTGATATGTTCTTGTCAAAAATGTCTCATCTACATATTATGCATTCTTGTTTGTTCCAGTTACGGGAAAAACGATTTCGGCTGTAGTTACAACGGCTTGCCGGTGGCGATGGACAAGCTTTTAAAAAATGTAGCAGTAGGTACTGGCAGGTCGGAAAGCCTATGATAAGTATGCAGACAACAATGAAAAACATGTGCGGTACTCCAAGAATGTGAAATCTTTGTACAAATGTGTTAACGAGAAGAAGACGACAGAACAACAAATATTCGATGTTAACAAAATTACAGACGTCTGGCGACTTCGCGAAGGCGGAACTGGAATATTTCTCAATTGTTTTTGAAGATAACAGTAGGGTGGTCCCTTCCTTTGAAGTCCGAACAATAGTGACAGCAGAGGATATTCCCGTTGATGTTGCAGTCGCTATTAACGCTATCAGATCACTTAACGATGCAACAACTTTCACTTCTGTTGGCGTATTTTCGCTTGTCTTGAAGCGGGTTTCTCGCGGTTTTTGTTTTCCTCTGTCATTTCTTTTTTGGTTATCTCTCAGAACTTCTTCGATTCTTGGAAAATTTCAATATTCGCTCAAGAAGTTGCCGAATAGACAGACGACCATGCAGTGAAAAGGTTTAGCAGTGAATGTCGAACTCAGACTGATGTTGTGCACGTCGATTACGCTAAGGCATTTATCACTGCGAGTCATGAAAATCTTCCGTTTAAGCTCTCCTGCTGTGGTATATTGGGAAACGTTCCGTACCGGATTTGTTGGTTCCTTAGTGATCTAAGCCTTCGAGCTAAGGCGGGCGAATCGTTCTCATAATCATATGGCATCATTGATGGTCTTCGGCAAGGCAGCGTACTAGGCTCCACGTTATTTCTAGTGCGAACGAACGACGTCAAAGACGTCAAAGATGGCTTGGTGAGGACCTGTAAATTTTTTGCGGATAATCAAAAAATTTGTAGACCCATCAGTAATCCGCTTTTGGATTTTAGAGGGCTTCATTGTGACTCGGATCGTCTCATGCAGTGGTCGAATGTTTCGCATTTTGGTTACGCCATCAACAAACGTCAAGTGTTGTACGTTTGTCCTAGCATGGATACCCATTACGAATCGCTAATGTTTCGAATGAAACTGCTAGTTCCTTCCTTCCAAGATTTGGGATCATTCGTCGACGAATCATTACATTGGAACGCTCAATGTGAGCCAGTGACAAATCGAGCGTTCAAGGTGGCTAGTTGCACTATGGGCACTTTAGCAAAGCTGCCATCGAATATTAGGTTTTCATTTTCTGTTGCCGCTATCTTCTTGAATACGGTTGCGTTTTTCAACAGTTTGGTTAAAATTTTTGAAAAAAAAAAAGTATTTTCGGAAACATAGAGAGCGGAAAACGTGCAAATACGTTTCAAGAGGATAACATTTCGAAAAACGTTCAGTCTGAATTATGCTAATCGCCTCAGCTTCCTCGTTCTAAAATCGTTCTAGTATCGTCGCACTGAGTTACATCTCACGGTCTTTTTTAAAATTGTTGACTTTACTCTAATACTATGTTTGATTCAATGTTCACTAATTCTGAGCAACGTAATTTATCATGAGCTCACAGCCTTCAGTTGTTCCCACGAATGTCAGTCATAAAATCAGTTTATAATCCTTTTCCTATTCAGGTCGACGTCACAAATCGCCTGAAGCATTTGGGTCTCGGAAAAACCTGTGAGTTTGTGTTCGGTTGATAAGTGCTTTTTGTCATCGTGATCGTATGCTTTAGTCATTCCGTTTTACTTTTGTTTCTGTTCGTTTTTTATTCTATTTGGCGGAATAAAAACTTTACTGCTACAGCTTCTAATATTAAGGAGTGGAAAGAAGCGAAGATCAGGGCTGTATTCAAGGGTACAAACAGCGAACAAGAGCTAGCCTACCGTCGGCCTATCAGCCCGGTATTCTGCGTTTCCAAAACTTTGGGCGATGCATACACCCGCACATTTATGAAGCATTTGCGCCTTTCCTACCCATCTGCCAGCATACGTTTCTTCGGAGATACTTCGTTACAGTACCGCTCGCCGAGATATGTAAACAAACCCTCCTGGAGATGGAGAATAATAATCCAACTTCCACTGTACAGCTACATATCAAAAAGGCATACATTACTGTGAACCCATATATACTCCTAAAGAAAATCATTGACGGGGTAAATCCGGGTGATGAACTAAGAAAGCTCTTGTAGGGCTAGTTGGTAAAAATGGGAACACTAACGCGGGATGGGGACGAGATTTCAAACTGGAGATGAGCTTTTGCAGGCATCCCGTTTGGAGACCGCCTAACTTTTTTGCCTTCTTGTTTTCAAGCGTAAGTGAAGTTGAGACGCATGAGGAAATATTACGTTTCGCAGATAATGCGCAACTTCTGCACACGTGGAACGAAAACAAAGAGCCGAACTTGTCGAGATTGATAGAAGAAAATATGAAATTAATGATGCATGAATTATCTAACGGAAGCACTGCAAATATACGGGTCGAATATTTTCATCGTAAACTAAAATGCCACCAGCTATTAGACTCGATTTGAAGATATGCGGAGAAGAAATAACTATCAGTGATTGCGCTCGTATCCGTTTGTGCTTGTAGGTTATTTTACCATATGAAAGCAATAAGACAATGCATATATATGGAATGCATAACCATGCTAATAAACGCGTAGGTAATCTCTAAAATGAGACTATTTTAACCTACCACTGCGATAGGAACAAAAAAAACAAAAAAAGCAATAAGAACATAAAAAGATCATTCAGTCAGCACCACAATTCGTTGTCTGGTGAATGCTTAAAAGTACAGCAACGAATCGCAAGCTCTTCATTCATAGTCAGTCACAATTTCAAAAATTCTCCTTAGACGGGGATATCTTAGTATCGACTATTGATATTGCGACCAGTATTGATGTCGATGTCAGTATTAATTTTTATATTGTTTCCTGATAGTTTATTTTGTTTCTGTATAACGGGGATATTTCGAAAAACTCGCTGGCGTTAAGGAACGCAAAACACGATAAAACTGCGGGGATATTTCAGTATTGAGCATAAGGAACTTTAGCGTAATGGTCATAAAGACGGATAACGACTAACTCAGTGGGAATTTAAGCAGCGTGTCGACAAAAACGATCCACGATCGAATTAGGCGTCGGGGGATTTGCCGGACAAATTACGGCCAGAAAACGGTGCGATACCAAGCAAGTGCTTCCCTCAACGCAATGTTGCATTTGATGTGGGCAATGTTGTGTTGTAATGATTTTGCCATTCATTACTTGTATATTTAGTTTGATTAAATGAATGTTGAATGAGTGCTCTGTTCCTGTATTATGCTAAAGATGACTGTTGCCTATCGACTGAACAAGAGAATCGATTCGATTCGAAAAGTTTGTGGTGTATCGCATCAAAGCAGAGACGGTTCGAAGATGAGGGGCGACATGAACACAAACATGATGCTGCTGTTTTTTATGCCTTTTTTCGAGATCATATATCTTTTTCGAGATCCGCCGCCTTTTAGACCTCCTAATCGAGTGATATTAGTGGACGATATCCACTTACCAATCCTGTAGCTAGAGCTGAGGAGCGGACGCGACGGAATAAGCTAATGTCAATTAAGGAATTAGCATTACCTTAAATTAGCATTATCTCTTGTTCTAGCTGTAAGCCTGGCATTTTTCACAAACTTTTGAAAAACTTTCACTTCAGTTTGCAAACGGCAGCTCACGTCACAATTTCCAGCAGTGGACAACCTAAATGCTGCCAGTTCCTATTTCGTCGAAAATCTGCTAAATATGGTCGAATGGCGATTGACGGTATCTGCTTATTTAGACAATTGGAACGAACTGAAATTTCGATGAAGATTCAATTTGAAAGTGTCAGATAATCAATGAAACATTGTTGAACACTTATTTATTCATTTCAGTAAATGTTCTGAACAAAAATTTACATGGAAATATACATAAAATAGCGTTTCAACGTTAAAATGCAATAGATTACACGCTTCCGTCACAGGTAAATAATGCTTAGAAACACAGTCGAATACAGCTCACAAAGTTTGTCAGCGAAAAAAGGAACAAAACTCGATGACAAAAAAAAACGAACATCGATGTGGTGGTACTTTCTTTGACAATAGTCAGCACCCCAAGATTGTTTTATTCAAAAAAAAAAATGAATTCAAACATCGTCCTAACACTTCTTCCTTAAACTACTCTGTTGGCGTCATTTGTTGACACGGGAAGGGAAGAATCCCCTAACGCCTAAAAAATACTTCAGTTCTGTCACGCAAAATATATGCAAATTCAGATGATCTGAATAAACTGGCTTCAAAACTTGGCTTATCTGCATCGACACTAAGAACATGGCAACTAAGGATTTCTTCTCACAGCACTGCTCAATATCGTTCCAATTCGTACGCTAATAATTGTCAATTCGCTAATTGATATGCAAAGAAATTGTCAACATTCGCCTTATGATGTTATCACCTTTTCGCAATTTGGACGCTGAGCACATAGGCCAGAAGGCCAATTTGAACAATGATGAAAAATTCGATAAACAAATCGCCTATTCGTTGTTTACTTCCGTTACGAAAAAAAAACAAGCAGAAGGAATAATTTTTCCGTTAAAATATCTATTCTTTCGAATTTCTCATTGAACGTAGTGACATGTGAGAAAATCTGCAACAGAAAATCTCTGACGTGTTCGCTAAACAAAAAAAATTTACAGCACAATCGATATTTTCGTTTGCCGGCTCTCATAGAGGAAGTATATGATTGTATGCTTTAAAAACGGTAACAACCATTTAACATTAACGAATGATTTTGGCCCTCAAAATAGCTTTCCCAATTAATCCCTATCAGTACTGATAAATAAAATCCCTTGTTAGAATAGTCGGTTACTTTGCTCGATAGCACTGACCCGAACCGAAGAAATAGATGAACAAACAGATACTACAAAATGAGGAAAAAATAATAAAACTATGAATGAATCTCATTTTTCACAGAAATATAAGAAAATATTCGAAAGGAATGGTTACTTCACGAAATGCAGTACACATTTATTACCGTAGGGGGCAGCAAAGCAATGATCTCATCTCAGTTGAGCAGTTCAGAAACGGATCGCAACATTTTCGGAATCTATTTAAGCGTGCTGCACTTTCTATTCCGAATCCACTTTCAACTCAGTTTCCTCGACAAGGTTACACGTATCAGGAATCCCGAAGCCAATTCAGCGAAGAAGGTGATGTGATGAATAGGTGTTTACTTGCAGTTCTGCTATAAAAAATTCAGGGGAAATTTCTTCCTTTCGTCGCACAGAATTGATCGTAGCACGATTTGGTTCAGTTGAAATAATTTCCCCTCGAGACTCATCTTTTGACTGGGAAGCGTCCATTCTCTACCCTTCGACTACTACAGCTTTGTCAACTAACGAATTCCTGACTACAAACCTCGAGTAGAGTTGAATGTAAAACTGTTTTCTAACAAATCGCCATCAGCTAAACATTCGAATCTTCGAGGTCATCAACCTCATGTTTAATGTCGCTTGAGAACTACGCCGAACGATCACTTTGAAAGGTTGGGCGATGTCTGTGCACGCTTCTGAAGTTTGCGCAGCTCGGCTTTGGTCATTTCATGAGCTCGACGCTCCTTAAATATTTTATTTCACTTCACAACTACGGATACCAATCACAGCCAAGCACCCGCATATCTTTAAGGCTTTAATTAAGATGCTCATGACAGCAGAGGATAGCTAACAGAATTTTGCTCACTGGCCGTTGAACGTTTTTTGAAAATATGAAAGATGCGGCATAGCTGAATATGAAAAGACTGCGATTTTCTGAGCAATGAAATTGTCTGACTATTTAATTATTGAAAGCTTACCATAAAATTTCACTTCAGTCTGTGAAAATATCAGGCACCTTCAGAGGGTTGTTTAATGACTAATGCCAATGATGGCTTAGACTAGCCTAGAATCAGCATGAAAAGAGTTGAACACGAGACGACCTTGAAAACCTGGTCGGTGACTCTCATCTCTGAGATGGCTAGATGTTTATCAGTTAAAACAACAATTTCAAATCATCCTCTTTCTTTCTCCTTCGATGAACATTAAAAAAAAATTCACCATACGTGATATAGATGCTCCATAAACGCAACTAGCAAATCAGTTCACCTGGTTAAGTTCGATTCGAAGCGCTTCGACGACTGCCTCTAGTTCACGTTTTTCCTCAATCGCTTTTTGAAGACGCATCTGACATTTGCTCAGTTCTGGGTTGTCCAGAAAGGTTCGTATCGCGCTCTGCAATACACCATTTTATGAAACTTCTGCAGATCACAGAAGCGGTTCGATGTTGTGAGTGTAGAATGGAACATCAAAAGTTCAAAATGAACATCGATTTTCTTATCACTTTTGATAAATATTTGTTTTAGCGGTGTATCTTCTAAGAAAAAGTCATGAATATATGCTGCAAAAATTCAATATGCTATAGCTGATATCATCAAAAACTCATCATCTTTTTTAAGCTAAATCATCTATACACTCCTTTCATGATTGCATTCATATGCGGGGAAATGGAGATGGATGAGGCGAAGGACGGAACAAGGCGAATTTCCTTCCTATTCAAAAGAAGGTCAAAGGATAGGTTTCTTTTCCTCTTCTAAATTCATAATCTTTCGTGAGAAAAATCATGTGCAACTCTCTTCAGCTAAGTTATTTCTTACATCATTTATTTCCCCACGTGTGGAAGAAGAAAATAAAATACATCATTATTGATAAAATGCGCGTAAGCGTAGTTTGAATTCTCTGCAAGTAAAGTTTGAATTGTGTGTGAGTTGATTCAGCCAGAGTTGGACTAGAGTCTCACGAATTTTACGATAACCATGACTGGAAAGACCATTTTCTTAATTTTCTGTAAAACTGATGCTTAATCGCAACTGTGGCGACTCTCCTGAGATGAACACATACGAAATATTAAGAACCATTAGGGTAAACAATTTTTTTTCCTACCTGCTTCGTCTCAAATTCTTTCGATAAACTTAGCACCTCTTCGGATTGAGCCCGCAAGAGATGAACCTGAAATATGCGATGGGCGCATGACAAAACACATTAAATGTATCATTTAAATCTGCTTATTTCTGCATAGACTGATCCTTTGTTCGCAAAGCTTGCTAACATGATGGGTCATTTTGAATTAAGGGTATGTAACAACTTTTTTATATGAAGCGCACATAACAGAGCTGTTCGAGCGCGTGTTACGCTCTCGATTTGCTGCGATTGCGGATGAGGAAATATAGTTTTTGAAAATGAAGTTACATTCAAGGTTGCCGAATGAAACTTCAACACTAATTGCTCTTCTTTTGCGTTGAACCGCATACGAATAAACACTTGTGAAAAGGCATTTCATTGACTCAAGGAACAAATATTCAGATGATATGTACAAATCGCGAGAATATTGCGACTGTGGATTTGACAAATGAAAGAAATTTTGAACTCATGAAAGCTCCAAAAATTTCATTCAGTTGTTCTATTTTTCCCGGTGTCATGTTGCAAGAAATCTTCACTTCTTGGCTGCACTAAAACAAAAAGCAACATGCACACTGAACATATTAGAAGACATGCATGCTGCCAAAAAACGTTTCGAAGGGGGGCAAAATTGATTATTGAAGCAGTGGTTCAATGGATAGCAACCCACACCAGGATGTCGAAGCGCCAATGTTGGAACCCCCACTATTCATACTTCTGATTACTTCCATACCATCGATGGCTTAGCATATTGGAGTATTTCAACTCACATTGTACGGATTCCGGATTAATTCGCAGAGGTATGCATGCGCAGAACCACCTAGCCACTTTGATTTGAATGCTCTTGTACCGACTGCACCTCCAGTGCCTCTGAAAAGATCCATAAATAGCCACAAGTCCAATAAACTGAAGCATTAGGCCTAAATACGCCGTTTTTGAGCATCAGGTTGGACACTAACAAACCCTTCTGTCGCGCGTATGGAAAACATATGAGAATAATCACGCAAAATGTTGTACAATATATGATACAACACCACAGGTACTCCTCGAGTTACGGCGTTGATGCGTTACAACGTCTCCATCGTAACTTGAAAATATTGTAAGTCGGAAACTGGCCTAGCCTACCCATGAGTCTCATAGAATGTTGATCAGTGTGGAGTAGTACTGTGTAGTGGCATGTCTCACAACGCGAGAGATGCGTATATCTCGGCATCGTTCCCAACTTATCTTACAGCATACGGTGTTATGTTTTGCTTTCCGCACGGAACTTAAAATATTTTTACAAATTTGCCGTTTCGGTATTGTCATCGTAAGTTTGGAATATCGACACCTGAACCATCATAACTCGGCGAGCATCTGTATATCATAATATATTATATGTAATGTTATGTAGTACTGATGTGTAAAATCTCTAAATTCGGCAATCCAATTAAAAAAAACAATCATGCTTTACTTTTAGTGATATCTGGACAGTCCTGAACCGTTAAAATGCATTTTTAGTTGGGAGGATCAGTAATGTGAATACTGAAGCCAGTAATTTCTTCCAAAATTTTTTTACCTCAACAACAAAGGATAATAGGATATCGTTCGTTTTTATTTCATAGTATGAATTCATTAGTAACGTCAACGTTCGCTGCTATGTGAGTTGAGAAGGCGAGTCGTACGATACTTTACTGATCTTTGCCCTCTTCGATTTTATGGGTTTTTATAAAAGCTCATAGGCAAATTATAGGTTCAGACAGTTTATATTAATTGTTTTATGGGTTTATATGTTGCAGCTATTCAAAAGTATTATACTTTCTTAATAAATTAGGCGCTTCTGTACATTTGCATTTGCAAGGTTAACTGCAACGTGTTCCGGCAATGCTATATCATTGCGTCTCTACTACGTAATGATGGGAGAGTACAACTTCTTACGCATGTGTCTATCTGGTAGTTTCAACTCGAATATCCCATAAGCTAGAGTTACAAAATGTTGCAGCTATAATCTACATATACCCATTCTCAAAGCTACTCATCGATTTAAAGGTATAGACACATCACGGTATTATAAAATTTGCATGCGTTTTCCAATCGGTCGGATTCCATATTTGAAGAACTCAGCCATAGAAAAAATGATTCGCAAGTAGATTTATTCGAGCCGCTGAATCACATAAATTGCTATAAATTCTCATTATTTACGCATAGTTTACGAAAGCTGCTGATCTAAAGAGTGCGGTTGTCAAGGGTGGCTGTCCTACGGCCCGTTGGCATGCATCCCAACTTGTTATTGATTTGTGTAAGATCTCCCGTTAAATCTTGTTTAGCTCCTACAGTTCATACTTTTTTTAAACCGATGAATGCATGCACATTAAAGGTGTACGAAATTAAGATGTAGAGAGAGTCAGCTATGAAAAACGGTCGGCTATAAAAGCACTTTAAAGTTGGTTAAGGTTGTATGAATTATTTGGGTTCACGAAATGAAAAGATTAAAACGACTTATTTTTAACCAAACAGTTTGGACAAAAAACTTTAATTCGAGAAGCGATGAGATATATATGTGCAAAGAAGAGCAAACGTATGCCTATCATATAAAAAGAACTCACTGAGCGCAATTTGTACCACTGAATCGGTGATTTTCACGTCGTCGTGGACTTATAACACGAGCCGAATTAAGCTGAAAGCAACGAAACATAGGTATGTATAAATTTATGCAAAGCTTCTCATGATTGTTTTCAAATGATTTTAAAGGAGATAGTCCCTCATATCGTCTGTGTGAAACAACGGTTTCAGCGCTCCAAAAGATTGACTGGATCGCAGCATCCTTACAATTCTTCCGCTTCGGTCTTTCCTTTCCACGTTGGCCCGAAGCGCTTTAGAATTTCGCCTTTCTTTCACTTTTGAAATCGCCAAAATGGTCTTTTGTTATCTGCAGACACTATTCAGTGATGAATTCAGTCCCTGTGTTGCCTGTAAAGCGATTTACATGACTCGTGTGATAATCGTGACCTATACGAGTACCCATTTCAGTTTATGCGTTGTAATCTCAATCCGATCTAAAAAAAGTAAGTAAGGCGCATATTAAGATTGCCATAATACAATGAACAGAAGCTGATAGAAA
Organism: Toxocara canis; assembly: GCA_000803305.1. Taxonomy (NCBI): domain Eukaryota; kingdom Metazoa; phylum Nematoda; class Chromadorea; order Rhabditida; family Toxocaridae; genus Toxocara; species Toxocara canis. The sequence goes on along the minus strand of JPKZ01001381.1, from coordinate 124,134 downwards.
CGCTCTTAAAATCCCATTGCTTTTTGAGGAAACCAAAATACAATTACTTAAGATATCAGCAGCAAACGAAGAGAAAGAAAGGCGAGCAAAAAAACCACTTGAGCATTTTTTATTGGTTTTGTTATGTGTTCATCATTGCTGCTCATACTGCCTTGTGAACTCCATTCTTCCATTCGCCTCATCCATGTCGTTTTCGACTTGAACAGTTCTTGATAGCTGAAACCGTAAACATTTCTGAACGAATCGATCGTTTGTGGAGAAAAAAATCTTAATTAATATTAAATGAAACAACAGAAATCAACTATCTCGAACGCGTTATTACATAAAGACCATAACGCCAAATGGATATATACATTCACTTTAGCTCAATTTAATCATATTTGTCGCTTACTGCTCTAATAAGAGGTAGAGAACGTCTGTAAGCATATAATGTAAAACATAAGCCTGCAAAGTTATTTCAGGAATGGATAATAATAATACCATCATTTCATTCTGGCATTGATTACATCCATAGGTTTTGAACTAAACTTGTAATGAAAATAGATAATAAAAAATTTTCATTGCAAAAAAACAGTGTTACTGTAATTAAAAATTGGTGCAAAAATATGATTCGTAGTGAACCTTTTCGGTTGTTTAGCGAAAGAATCGGGTGTAAGCATAAGGTTTTCTTGTCCCCTAACGGCAGGACAGTGTGGATCTTCGCAACCCCGTCTCGGTGAACCATCTTGCGCAGGTGAAACCATCATCAATCGAAGTGTGGTCCTTTGTGTGAGCATTTGACACATCTCTTCATGACTCAACGTTATCACCGGTTGCCCATCGATCTAAAAAAGCGCATAATTTGGCTTCTCACTTCTGACCACGAGCTTCTTCAAAAGAAAAAATGAAAAATAAAATAACTCCTTGAATTAGGCTTCATTTTCTGCTCTAAGCAGTCTCGTTTTGCATTGCTATGAACTTAGTGCATGTGGACCGACTAACTGAATGAAGTCAGTCGCAGGGCTAATTACGAATGTCACATATTTTTTGCGGACATCAAAACATCTCTGACTTAAAACTTCTGTTTAACTGGCAGAAGACAATCGGTTTGGTTTAATATGCGTGGAAATGTGAAGGAACGATGCAAAAAAATCACAGAAAAAGTTTGAAGGATCACAATCAAAAAAAAGTAGAACCGAAAACAGCAGCTAAATAATACGTTTCACTGAGTGGTTTAAATGAAATTCGTCATATAGTATTGATTTAGTTCGCCTGATCGTAAAACAATTTAAGCGACAAAAGCGAAATAATGACAAATGTAATTTAAAGAAACGAAAAAAAAACTGCACTTACGAAACTAGCAACTGAATTTGAAATTACCTCAACAATACGTGAGCCTTGCCTTAATCCCGATTTCCATGCTGTCTGATACATTTCGACATCGGTCACCACACCCTCATCTTCGAGATGAAAACCGAGGCTATCGGAAGTCTTTGCCCTTCGAAAGATTATCTCTTTCGCCTCATCACCTTAAACACCTTAGATGCTTTTCGCTTGAAATATCTATCCATGCATTCATTTATTCCGTTTTAATAGGAGGCAATATGCAGAACGAGAAGTAAGATATCAGTTGCTAGCGACGAGTAAGTCAACTGCTTGATGAGGTATAGAAAATAGCCAGCCGACGAATGCGATCATTCAAATCTTTGATTTGCGGTGGGGAATAAATGAGCAAGCAAGAGCGCTTTATGACGTTTCGTGCTAAGCACGTTCATTAGATAAGAATGAGCACGGTACGAAGTATCGAAACTTTATAAAATTCTCCTTCTGGTTCGTTTGTTCCGCACCGCGAGTCAACGGTAACCACTATCAGCTTCAGCAGAAGTATAGCACTGTGTTTGATTGACGCATCAACGCGTTTCCGCTTTCGATTGCCCATTCAGAAAAAGAAGCGAACGATGCTTGCAATGGCAAAGCACAAGCCATTTGCTGCTAGCAGTGACTGGCTGTAGGCCGAGTCTCAGATGCAGCAGCCGATAGACGATGGAATACTTCGAACGAAAACTGAACCCTGCGTATCTGTTACTAAATCAGAAATGCTCATAAAATTCTAGAACTAAGTGTCGTAAGCACACTTAATTTAACGATGATACTAGGATATTTGATCGTACGGGATAAATATAACCTTTGGTGACACATTCCAGCCTACGAAGAAGAGTCATCAGTTCACGATCAGAGCTGTCTGTCGTACAGCAACGCATCAACAACATTTGTCCGTGGTCATAGTAAATTTTCAATCTGCAATTGAATTAAATTTCAGACAACGAATTGACGCATCGAAACTTTTAAAATAAGCGATAATTTCTAGTGAGATTTTAGCGTATGCTTGTCTTTAATCCTATAAATTCCATTCTTTTTCTCGATCATGAGAATTGCACTAGGACTGAAACTGTCAATTACTGCGTAGTGTCGGTTATTGTCGGTTACATAGCCGCCAGTTACAGGGCTACCATCGACACGCTACTGACTATGGAATTGCGTTACTGTCGGTTATCCATCATATTCAAGAGCCTGGTCATACTATTATTCACACCAGTCAATCATGTTATTTGTAGTATCAAGCGTGGTACGATCCACATTGAAAGGAAGACTGGTACGTAGGCTGGTACTTCTGAAGGCAAATAAAAAAGGGAAAAACAAAAAACTGCTTTTAAGAAAGTGCAAATTTGAAATTATTTAATCGCGAAGCTAAGCTCAAAATAAGTTTCGCTCAATATATTCCACCCGTAATGAGCAATACAAGTATTTGGCCCAATCGGATGAATTTATATTTAAACGAAAAGCTTAAAAGTGAGTAGTACATTTTTTCTGATTATCAACAGTGCCGCACTACTTCACTCAACGAGCGAGTACATAAAAATCATATAAGCAATTCCGTCCAGGTTCGACACTCCTTCAAGTGCAGCCTAGCGTTAGCCGACGGACCGTAGTTAGCTACACTCGCACTAAAAATGATGTTGTACGTGGAATGAGTGACCCCATATCGGTGTTAGCCCATCCGATGATCGAGTGAGTCGGAGTTGCGAAGATAACTGTTCCAGAAGGCTTCTCCAGAAGCACGATGGTCTCTGCAGAAACACCGAGCACGCAGGTGACTCTTTGGTTCATCGAGTGGTCGTGCACGTCGACTAACCACGATAACGCACCCCGTATACATTCACCGATCATCGGTCGAGGTGTCACTCGTTCTTTCCGTTTCACCGATCCAGCCAGGAAACGACCTGAATCACATTCATAATTACAATATGAACAAATTTCATCAAGCAAAAACGCAGATTGAAAGAACAGTTTAAAGTAGCGAAAATATTGAAAGGTTTTAGAACAGTTCCAGGGCCTTCTATTCTGAACGATCCGACGATATAAGAACCAGGAAGTGCTGCGTATGATTTAAATAAGCACGAACAGATAGATGCAGTTATTAAAAACTTGGTGAGATGTCCAGTCGGAGGCAGACAGCAGCGAAAGGAAACTTTATTAAAAGTATCATATATTCAGTGCTAAACAACAACATGAATTCTTCTAAAATGATAAAAGGTTTCGGAAACGAAAACTAAGCAGAATTTGAAAAAAATGAAATGAGAGGACGAAAATTTTGAACAAGGATGGAAACTGACTAGCAATTCTGGCCGGTCCTTCGTTGGGGTGGGCGCTGACGAAATTTTCGGCTAACTCTTTCAGTGCTTCTCTTCGAGTTCTGGCCGCCATCGCGGCAAACTTCTTAGAACGATGCACTGCATTCTCTGCGTTTATAACTGCAATGTAAAATAGAGCATTTTCGGTATTACTGCATTCGCCTCATCTATTAATAATAATAAAATGGCATCAGAAATGGCAAAGTGCCTCACTGGGGCAAACATTATTTCCGCTTCCCTTCCTTATTCCTGACAACAGTTCTGAATTACATTTATACTCATAAGGAAGTATGGCAGGTTTCTGCTCAAATTGTGATACTATTTGTTCGTAAGCACTAAACAATAAGCTGACTTTGGCGTTTCATGGGTACAGAAGTGGTAGTTCAAAGCTCCGTTTCGTAATTTTCGCAATTGCCATTTCGACTTAAGAAGCAGTTTTTTGTAAAAATCCTAGAGAATGACAAAGAAATGAAGTGATCAGAGTTTGCTCACACTTCTAATTCAACATACATATCAAATATTGCTTTGTCATATCGACAAATGAAAAAAAAATGACGCTAACTCTTTGTTAATAAGAAGTCATGAAATTGGGCGCATTTCGGATAGGTCGCACCGGCTGGCAATGGTGGTCCAAATGGTGGCACATCTTTTGCTCGCGATACGGCTATCCTATAAAATAAACTTTTAAAAACAACACCACATAAATTACAACAATGATCTATTTAATGGAAACAACCATGAAAAAGCAAACGAAATTGCCGCTTCATTCGCATTTTACGCTGTAAATTTATGTATGGACAAAGATACGTTGGGACCGTACATTGATAGCATACAGGCTTTGAATTTAATGAGATAGAAGCAGCATGGGTAACCAGTCTTCAACATTGTCGCGATTCTCAAATACCGAATTCTTTTGAACAGAGCCCCAAGGGTTATGGAAAGACAGAATTAATTAGGACTTTTTTTTCACCACGCTCAAATATGTAGGTGAAACGCAAAACGATGAGATGTTGACGAATAAGGAAAAAATCATGAAAAGCTCCCTAGAAGACTTCATTCAATGTGGTAGGTGGTTCTATTCAGGGGCATGTGATGGTAAGAAAAGCTGAATTAAGTGAACGTACGTGTAAGTGACATCATCGGTGCACGGTTGGTTGGCACGAACGATTATGAAGACGTGTTGAAAGTGAGAGCGTACTGTGATCGGACTGAAAGGCAGTGCACCTGGTTCTTGGAAGATCACCGTGACCATGTCGTTGCCGATGTGACGTTTACGAGCCAGCTGAAACATTTCTCTTCATTTGTTTAATTTTGTAAAGTAACAGGCTTTCATGACTATCACAAAAGTAGCCCGCATTATATAAGCATATATACATGCTTTGATATGGCGAAATACATATATATATATATACACTTATGTACACCGCCTTATGGCGCTATTAGAAAAATGCTAAGGATAGCGTGGTCAGTGTGGCGTCCAGGTAACCCGTATAAAGGTACTTCTTTTCTTCTTATTACCATGAAATGAGCATATATATATGGAAAAGAGGAAAGAAGATGAAAAGCGGCGATTTACAATTTTTAGGTGAATTGGAGTACATACTAAATCAGCAAATCTACTTTTGTGGCCGCCCACACCAGGACAACGACTACATAAAGGACGCTTGTGTCGAGCAAATGGGTGTAAAGTTACGCGAATAATTCTCATACAATCGACTGTAAAGTAATGCACTTGAGGCTCATACGGGCTTAGAAATCCTCTACAGCGAGCCATGAGACCCCCACTGTGTCAACAACTTCTCCCTTCCTTCCATCTCCCATACCCTCCCCTTCCTGTTCATAAATAACGATTTGCTGATAGTTAATGCAGTGAGAGGCTGCCGACTTCGAACCAATAATTTGATGAAGCTGGCGGCAAAATGTGATGGAAATTATCATAAGCTTATAATCGATTCAACATGTCCAACTGTTCACGATTATGAACACGTCTCTTAACACCGCAGATGACAGTGTTCTGATTTGAATAGCTTAAGTGGATAAATATAACCGCTTTACGAGAAACTAAATATCATTAGTCATTTGACTGATTCACTCGAAACTAAAATAACTCACATTTGGTAAAGCCAACCCTGAAGTGAGGAAATATTTGCCTTCGATGATCTAAAACTGAATATGAACAATCTCTTATTCAACCTGTTGCCTATTGCTCGGTGTAAACGGCAGTAGTGTAGAGACATGAAACATAATTTCGTGCGCTTGATACTCGGCGTATACAGAATGGGTGCCCGTTGTGTCACCACGAATATCGAGTCCACCCTTATATTGATCGAAACCCTTCAAACGCACTCGCTGTCCCACAAAATCGAGGAACTCTTCGAATGCCGGAGATGAGTTTTCTATAAGTGAAGATGTTTATGACAACAACGACAACAATTCTTTATTGACCATTATTGAAATCGACGCGCAATGTAGAGTTGTCAGTAGAGTATGCGACCGGTGGTGGATAGTCGTTATTTTAGGAACAAAATGTTAGCAAATTCTACGATGACATATTTTTTGTTGGCTAAAGTAAGCAAATAAATCAATAAATCAACGTTGGTGAGAGCCAGAAAACAATAAGCTGCACAGCAAAATTAGCACTCACGCACAGTGACTTGTGAACAGTTGTTCCGATTTAGATATTATATCGGCCAATCAGCATTCCGGCAAGTTGTTTTCGATATCGTTAAGAAAAACTTTAAAGCATGAATAAATGAGGGCTGAAAGAAAACATCCTTTGGAGGTGACGATCGAAACAAATCGAGAAGCATCGCAGTGCTTTCAGCAGATCTTTCAAAGTGATTCCGTCATACTATTACCAAAACGCTTTTGCAAGCATCGCTTCCATTTACTCTAACATAACAATGAAAGCACGGCAGTACTAAATGAATGTTTGATGAAGAAGCAATCTAATCCAATTTTTAAATAACTTCACGAGATGGTGTTTAAATGGCATTCCGTTTCAGGATTACGTCAACTGACCCGGGCATTGAATACACTTACTAACCATTGTTATACATTTGCTCCTCGGTTGACTGACCAGGACCACAATACATAACACCAACTTTGTACCTCGTGTATATCGGCTGCAAAAAAAACCCTGAGTCTTGAATTTTGGATCTTTTCGTTTCACTTCATAGGTAGATATTTCCTTTATGCAAACGCAAGAAACACAGTTATACACGAGAAATCAAATAGATCATTGAAGGTAGAGAATATACTACGACAAATCACTGTCATAAATCACAAGCAGAGCATAATCAGTTATGATCTATCCAATATCTTCTTATTTAGTGAATGCAGTTGCTCCGAACTTGATTATTTTTTGCCCTTACGTTGTATTCTAATTCTTGCTTGCAAAAAAAAACAAGTTCTACATTAGCTAATGAGTCGTTTTTTTTTGCAGCATACTATTATTAGCACTTTAAGCTGGCCGCAAATCGAACTTTTGGAAGTTGTGAGTCACTCTAAAATTGATTTATTATCCACAACAATATAATAAAATTTTTCTGCTGTTACAGTGGCACACATTAAATTTCGTGCAAAACGTAGCTGTTGATAAGCATCAGTGGAGTTTTTTGGTCATGCATTGCATTGCTTTCGAGAGCGTTCGATTGTTGGTAGCATTGTTGATAGCTAGTGACGCATGCGCTCTGCTCTGTAGGTACTCAAGAATGGTCGCTTGTCTGCTTTCATGTTCATGTCATCATCGAATGCGAGAATCTTAGTGGCCATGCATTGTTTTATTAATTTTTTCTCGCGTAACATAAGCGTCTGATATATTTTACTTGTGCGATCTGTAAAATGCAGATGCTTTAGAAAAAATTCGCTGGAAAATAGATCTACTCGCTGTTATCGAACACTCAATTTGTTTTTGCCGTATATTTCCTTTTAATACAAACTAGTGTCCCTGGCCATTTAAAAGAAAGAAACAATCGAAAAAGCTGAAATCCTCGCCAAGCGAATCGCACTAGATTTCACAGTTTTTCTACGATAAAAAACAAAATGATAACATTGAAAAATAAGTTTTTGCAGACTGAATAGTCCGACTAAACGAATAGTTTGGAGTGTTGAAAAAGCTTGGAGAAGGTTATGGGGGAACAGAGACTTCACTATATGGGAAAAATTGGAGCGCTCGTTGTGAATGAGACTGCATTAGCGTTGGTGACAAACAGAAGACGGAACGTTTCTGAATAGAAGCCCATTTTGCGTTTCACTTAAAGCTTCCACTTATCGCTTTCATGTGAGTATATATAATGGAAACATTTTAGAGATTTATTACTGTCGCGATTGATCGACAATAAGAAATGTGAAAAAAACCTTGTAGATTTCAAGGAGTTAAACGGATATGTGAACCGTTAAATTCAATTAGCCAATATTAGGGCAAATTGATGTGTATCAAAAAAATGCAAAATCGGCGTGGACGCTGATTCAAGGTTTTCGCTGAATAAGACCACATAAGAGGATATCAGAAAGGCGTGTCGGGTGAGCGCGACAATGAAGGGGGTCAACGCCGTAAACAGGCGCTGGTATTCATGAAGAGATGGCGCTATTAGAAAAATGTTAAGAATAACGTGCTCAGTGTGGGCTCTACGTAACCCGTACAAAAGGTACTTCTTTTCTTCTTATTACAGATTAACTTTAGGAATAGAAGCAAATTTTGGAAAAAGAGGATATGGCTTAGGGACAGACGGAGATTTAGAGATGCATGAGGATGGGAACTGCTGCATAGCAGAAAAGCAGTAAGTTGAATAGGCTCGTAGAGAACTTTGGCTTAATTCACAATCGGTAGCGATAAAGGCGTAAGTGATTTGAAGAGAGATTAAAGAGAGATTAGAAATCGGGCTATAGTATTTACGTGTGTTATGCTCAGTGTAGGATGTTTCAAAACAGTGCTTTGTCATGTCTTGCATATAGCGTTAAGCATAGAGGGCTCATACACCTTTCAACTGTTGAAAATATTCCCTTGAAGACAGTATAAGATTTTATTTAAGCCAAAATTTTGTCTTAATAGAGTTCTACATAATCAAATTGGCCCATGAATTCTCGCTTAAAAAACGAATTGTTGTCTCGATTTTTAATGCATAGAATGAAACTGGTAATGATGAATCACACAAATTGTTGCACACCTAATGATGTGGATCGCCTCAATTTAATAATAACAGAGTTTGTGCGCTTCAAAGCTTTACTAGTCTGTTTTTTTTGCCTATCTTTTGTTTTTTTGTAGGCTGATGTAAGCGGGTGCGAAAGGATCGAATGTGATCCTCACAAACTAAAAGAGATTTAGTTACACAAGCTGGATAATTTACCGATTTGGGACATGAACTCATGAATCGTAAAATATGGCTGCCGGGAATTGTCGGGCTTGAACAACTATACAACTATGGTAGCGGTTTAGTCGTTGAAATTACGACTTGAGTGCTTGAGCGATGAAAGGTGTTGATATTGGAAGATGGTGTAGTCCCCGTCAACACTGAGAAGCCAAGACAAGAATCAGATCAACTGTAGACGAGCAAGTCTCTGGCATAGGCGGCGTGAAAATCAGAGCAGTTGTGTTCAAAATTTCCGGAATGCGGTTATTCAGACGGTGCATGCGGTGGCGGGCAATGGTCGGTTCTGAGGCGATCGAGATTCTGGTATTGGTATATTTTAAATATTATTTGGCAAGCACACAGTTCCTAGAAGAGGTTAAGACCTTTAGATAATTCATCAACTAATACTCGCCCCACCTAGAGGTCAGTTTACTTATTTAAAACCTATGAACGGCGGCAGTTGCAAGCTTAAACCACCAAGGAGTCGGAAATTGGAGTCGGAAAATTAGACATGCGCCGCATGCTCACGCCAAGATGGCATATACGTGAGCCTTCCTTCGCGCGCCGTGATACAATGGGCACTGCTGAAGTACTGATCGATCTGACCTGCTCGTCGATTTTGAGCAGAAGATCTTCGACACGAGTGGACGGAGCGGCCGGTCGAAGGCATCCGAAATGCACCTGAGGACAGATCACGTCCAGCAACTCCTTCGTCAAGGACCGCATACTTCTCTGCTCGCCGCCGTCGGTTATCGCTTCCTCCGGCACCGCTACTCGAACCGTACGCACCTAAAACAATCAGCTGTGGCAACGCAAATTAATATTATCACAAGTTTTCATTGGTTCTTGGAATTTTATCAAAGAAATGTCCAGTCCTCACTTGATGAGTGCTGTCGAACAGTCATCAAGAAAGACAGCGGTTCACTCAGTGTCTACTCACAAACGATTCTTTCACTCCGCCTTTGTTCCCTCTCAAAAAGGTAAGTTGCCCGGTCTCCAAAGCGACCTCTCTAAACTCGACTCCAGGCTGAAGCCTCAATTCGAATATATTTTGAAGGCTTTTGCGTTCAGAATAGCATTCTCAAAGCGCTCGAGATAATGATTCCATTGTTGCGACTTCATCGGAACAAAAATACTCAAGATATAGCATTTCTTCGTGGTACTTTAATAAAAGTACTTTTCAATTACCATCTCTGTTAACCATTAGACGCATCGATCACCCCGTAAACAACACTAAGAAAAACTTAAAAATCTTAAAGCCTTCGAAAACCTTAAAAAAGGAAAAAGTACGAAGAGGTGGCTGCGGTAATGAAGCTATGAAAACGTCTCAGCATAACAGTAGCGTTCCTCAGATAAATCCATACAAGTGGCGTCAAATAATTTAACGACGTTAGTTCATTCAGACATGGAACCAAAACTTTAAGAACACTATGAAAGGAAGAAACAAATAGAACCAGCGCATGGGATCAGAGTTCCCAGCAGCAAGTTATGTGTACACTTAATCGTCGCCTTATTGACTTCTTCAATTAATGTACCCAATAGTGTATGGTTGTTTGAACACCCCATCATTTTCAGCGCAAAAACGTTTATCGCCTACTGCTAAAAAAAACAATCCCATTCAATTCTGTTCGGTTGCGAAAGACAGAGGTAGATTTATACTGGAAACGAACATCACTGATGCGGACGATCATTCTATAGATAGCCACTGAGTGCATTCCATCGGCTTCTTTGCGTTCGACATTTTCCCGAATCATCGACACTGCCACTGGACCAAAGTTCTCGTCCATTCCAAAGTAATTCGAATGTGCTATAAAAAGAGCTTTTATATGCTGCAGTAACGCCCTCAGTATCTTAACTGTGGGAAATAACACAGGGTTTATGAAAAATTGTTGCGTCTCTGTGAGCAACTATAAAACGGTTGTTCGATGAGGAAAAGTGCCCGTTAGACGTGGACAAAACGCTTTTGCAAAGACGCATTTGAAGTCGCTGTCATTGCTAGACGCATCGGCGTTTTTAAATCGCAACGGAAATTTTTTAATGCTTAACGAGCGCTTTGCATTGAAGAACATGTGCCAAGGCAACATAGTTAGTTATCAACATTGCTTAAATAACTACTCTCAATCGAAGTATATATTTCCTTCTAACGTTACATTTAAAAAAAAAATCTCTTGGCGAGTTAACAGATGACTTTATAAAATAGAAATGAACAGAATTGCTTTTTATAACCTTTATAACGGAATAAGTTATAAAAACTACTGAACATCGCATTCGCTAAACATCTTAGGAATATTGAAGCCATATTCTTAACATCTTAACAAATCAAAATGAGATAAGAAAAACCTACGCCTTCCTACGAAACAATGCCTATAATAATAGGAGCCAATATCCTGTGGTTCGATAACAATTTTCGGTTGACGTGCTGCACACAACCTTAAACGTTTTCATTTAGTATGACTGTAAACTCTTGAATTCAGCACTTCGTTAATTGGATCGAAACAAATTTCGTTCGATTTGAAAGCAGCAATCATAAAACGCTATGAGAAACATACTAGATATATGTCTTTATGAATTATTTGTTTTAAAAAGTCGAGAAGGACAATTTGAGCGATTTTTTTTCGAAACAGTGCTAAATTATTCGAGCTTTACAGCTGGCTGTGAAGGACGGGAAAATTTGAAGACTGTAACTAAACTGGCAGCAACACCACACCCCGGTTGAAAGCCATATTACATACCACTCGTTCCCTCCTAATTTCAATTTTTTTTTTCAAAACCTGAGCGCCCTGAATTATCACGAGGCAAACTGTCACCGCCAGCCAAACAACAACTAACGGGAGCAGTCTTACAAAAGAAATTCAAAAAAAAAACTCACTCAAGACTCGGCTTTTTATTGTCAGAGAAGTTTCACAGCGAGGAACTTCGCTATTTCCTACTGCTGCTTTTGACCTAGCCCAGTTACTGCTTTTATCCTATCCCAGTTACTGCTTTTACTCCAGCTGGGACAAGCAGCTTAAGTATAAGGTCCCATGAGTTAGAGTATAAACAGCATTACTTAACCTTCCACCCAGATATACGTTGCTGACGTCTTCGAGAATGGCCGATTCAGCAGCAGTCTGTTCTCGTTGCCACGTCTCATGCTCCGATCTCAATGCATCACTTACTATTTCTGGATGTCGCCGCGTTAGAGCTAATCTTCGGATCGGTTCGCCACCCAACTCATTCCTGAATGTGAAGTAATTGCTCGGTATAAGATTCGTTGTCTCAAAGATCGATGAGACGGATTTTATGTTTCCCATTTTTATCAATTTCACACTTCGCGAGTTTCGTGATTTCACAAATTCGTAACCCAGGGACTAGTAGTCCACCCCGACCGTATTTTTCCGACGGGAAGCAGTTGCTAGATATTTCCATTGGAGTTCCTCCCGCAACATTGCTCTCTATCGAAGTCCCTCCGATCGGTTCTTCCGAATAGTTAATTTCTCTTTACCTCACATTCTCAGATGCGGTCCTCGCAGAGAATCTTTTCTGAGTGACCCATAAATCGGGAATTAAGTCAACGCTGCATTTTCCTCTTAATCAAATCGCTCCCCATTACCTTCCGAAACCGTTCTTTCACGGCCGGGAAGCTCTCCCAGCAGAACATTAAAAAGAACTATCATGTTCTGAACAACATGCCTCGAGAAGAAAGAGGTGGACAAACCTAAAAGCAGGGCAGTTGTCAAGGAGATCGTTGCACTTGCCATCGCCGACGTCATCTTCACAAGGGCTTTGCGCCTGAGAGGCACCCGTAGGACGAGGTTCAATTGAAGTGGTAGGCGGGCCAAGACCCCAGGCCGCTGCCAAGCTCTGGCAGTCGTGATAAGCACATAATCGGGGGTAGCACGGCCTCCACTCACTGCAAAATCAATCCCATAGATTATTACAGAAAACAAACTTCTAAGAGTTGATGCATTTGTGTTTGCCACCTATACCAGGAACAACTTCCTTTCATTTTTTCCTGATTCAGATAAGACGACAAATTCAGATGAAGACAGGCTGCATACGGGGCAGCTCCACTTTCTGGTAGGACACTATGGGTGGTTATAAAATAAGCAACCCAAATGCAAAGTGGGACAAAGAGTGAATAATTTCTCGATTTTCAATGCCACTTCGCTGCACCTGTTACGCAAACGAGCCTCTCAGGAATCTATGGTTAATCTATGGTTACAATCAGCTATGGTTAATTTCAAGGTCGCTCTGAACTTCGAAAAATCGATTACTTGTTTTGGTCGATAGACATTTGTGCGACAACATCAACGTCACTGCTTGTGTGCGACTCATTCACACTATGCGCGTTGTTCGATGCAACCGCTGATGTTGAGGCAGATGCTCCGGCGAAGCTGTGCAAAGTACCTGAAACGCCTTGAACAATAAGCAGTGCGGTATTCCTGGTCGGTAATGAGAGTCTGGTTTATGAGCACATTTACGATGCCATAAAAGATTTGCATAAATTTGTACAAATGAAATGTAACAGATGGTAAAACTTGACCAAAGTTGTGTCAAAAGAAATAAGATGCTTATAAAGCATGTAGGAAATAATAGCGCTTAAAAAAGCGAGTAGTTTAAAAATTAGTTTTTCGGTGCTTCTTTCTACTCGTTATTACTGATACTGAGTCGCCCAGAGTGCTTAATATACTTTATGCCTAAATGTCTGTTGGATTATATAATGTACGACTTATTGCATGAGGGCTAGTTGAGCCCCTTACAAAGGGCGAAACATAACAAATCGACAAATAAGCAAATTACTAGATGTCATGGTGGTTGGGCTAGGCAACGCGCTAGATGCTGTTGCCGATCCTGACAAGGGGGCGCTTTTCGTTGATGTGCATGAAGTGGACGACAGCGGTTCACTATTGCCACCTGTAAGATGACTGATATACGTTTAAGAGGCATCGAGTAGTTTGAGTAATCGCAGCAACGATATCGACTGAAACGTATACGGAATAACTTTATTTGAGAACATACATACATATCAACTTGTACTCAGTATCACAAAATAAGACCGTCTGAGTTAGATAATAATTCGGATTAAGGTCAGCTTTTAAATTTCTTTCTATTTATGGTAAGGACGAGGACGAATTATTTAAAGCGGTTGAATAGTTTTTCGGTAACGGTTACTACTCAAGCGGCCCCCATACTAAGGATGATATAATAGATAGGTTAACGATTGGTAAACGAATTTGCGCAATTCTTTCACTAATCGCTATATGACTGGTTAATGGTTCATGATAAAAGATCTGCTCCAGCCGGGCTTAGACTCAGCGACAACCTTATGAGACTGCGAATGAAAATTGTGCAAAAGCAAATCACCACCAGGCTCCAATTCAGGCCATTTTCGTTCATCAGCGGATATTCTACCACCTTGAGTTTCATCCGCCAGATTCGAAACAGCTTGGTAGTAGGAAGACTACACCGAATGTGGAAGGTAGTGGATTCGAGACTCAATCACATGCATGATCTCCATTTGTCGACATGCAGTTAGTCAATTAACTATACTTCACACATTCCTAAACAAAAAGCATCATTCACATGTTCAAAAGATGCATTCATAAAAACTGGGTGTATGATTTCAAGCGAGCTTTATAGCGAGCTATATGCATAAAAGCTAAAAGCATGATGAAACCCCTGATAATAATTTAATGATCACAATAAATCGTTCATTTGCTTGAAACAAATTGTGAAAACACAAGGGTTCGAGAAGAGAACACTGAAATGTAATGAAATGAAATGTGGAAAAGAATACAGATAATGTGAAAAAGAATTACTGCCCTTCATTTTTGAAGATAAACGTTCCTCGTGTTTTCGAAATACATATATCAGCTACATGATAATCAGTTAAACAATTTGAATACATTATGAGATTCAAAAATTTAAAAAAAAATTTCTTTTTGCTGCTTCTGCCCATACTAAATATTATAAAGAGCCCTTCTCAATTATACGTCACTTTGCGCATTAAGTGAGAGATTTATAATGACTAGAAGACATAATATAGCACCCTGCCTATAACCACCTAATGGAAGCCGAAAAATTAAAGTCATTCTAAGATGAGTAGAAGAAAACTGCTGGTGCATGAAGAATTTAACGAGCAGGTAAGCTATATATGCACGAAGAATTTAACGAGCAGGTAAGCTATAGATACGCAACAAAAAAGTCGAAATTTTTGAGAGACATTTTTTTTACAGTACCTGGAAGATTTGGTACTCTCACATCTATAAATGTGTGCAAATTTCTGCAAAAGAAAACACTCAGACAAAAACGCAACCATGCGCAATATTACGGACGCATACTGATGTATCGTTTTGACGACGTATTGTTGCCTAAACACATCACCCACCGTACTTGCTAATCCGCTGACATTACTGAGTAAGCACTGTGAGTTATATTATGGGCCAGACGGGAATACGGACGTTTATAACTATTCAGGCCATCCTATTCACTGAAATGATCGGCTCATCCAAAAGAAAGGAGCAAGGAAGTAGCTGCCTGAGGAAAGCGCATCCCACAGACTTCAGTCGAAAAAAAGCAGCTCCCATACATCACAGCAAGTGCTCGTTGCGTGGCAATCCTTCGTCCCAATAGGGTGCTTCGGACGACGCGTCGCGCACCACCCGCTTTCCCCCGTCACCTCCACTCCCCCTTTTAAATAGAGTAATTGCGTAAAGCGTCGCAGTCCTCATCTTTTTTCCTTGTGTGTGTAGCATACAGACAATTTCCGCTTACCACCAAGAGCGACAGCCAACAATGAACCACGTCTGTTGAAGAGGTCCAGTGCTCGGGCGGTCGCACTACAGCACATGTCGGAAGATTGTCCTCCGTCCATGAGGGTGCGGCGTGGGCGCAGGTGCACAGTGCGGTGGTCTACGACTCCAAGCGTCTGCCTTTGTCTCTCTACAGTCGGCACTAACCAAACGGCTAACGGTGACACAAGCAGCGTGACGTAGAAACACTCGACAAGCTGAAGCAAAAAGCACTACTCACAAACAAAACACATAGAACCACATCGAGATGGTTCGCATCGCATAGCAACAAACGCATCCCAAACAACGATCCTGGCTGCCCTCCCACCTACTGAGAAACCGCAAACGAAACCATAATAATCAGCATGCAAACTGCATTTTCAGTGCGATTACTGCTAAGTGCTTGACCTCAATTCACTGTCAAGTGTCGGACTGTCACCAAGTTCGGTGGTATTCGAAAAAATTTCCTAAAATGTCCTTATCAGGGTGTCAAAAGTCACCGTGATAAGGATGTTTAAGTTGGAAGGTTCGGCATAAGTATATATGTGGAATCAGCCGATTCACTTTGTGCTTCAATTGGCATATATATGCTTGCAATCGTCAAACCCTTACTTCTTTACTACAACGTCTGAATTGTTTGCGGAGCTATAATACTGAAATCCGCGCTGTCTGCCTCGAAAATGCTGTAATAGAGGAAACTACTGTTGCGGACAAAAACCACATGGCCACTTGGTTGTTCTAAATGACGAGAGTGGAAAGGCACAAAGTATTTCGTGTAACACCCTTCTATGCTAAGCTAATCGAGGCACTGACGGCCTTACAACAAATGCCTTGATCTTCAAGAAAAGGAAAAGAAACATTCCGCGTCGTCCAATAAGAACATGAACGTGTGAAGAAGTTGAAAGGTTTCTAGGCAGGGAGACGGTGACCTCATTCGTTTTAACTATAAATATGGACAATGTACATTGTGCGATTTATGGAACGCTTTCCTATTGCAAAATTCAATGAACGATGGGTCAAAAGCTAAATTATAATTTCTTTTTCAATATTTTCGGCAGTGGGAAGTGCGCCATTGCATCAAAACGAGAGGAGGATACAGAATTTAAAATTGACCCGACGACCTCCCTCTATGGGCTACAAATAAAACAAGCTAATCCGTACCACTGTGACAAAGTTTACATGGACTTCTGATCGATTCTGTGCTGAGGAATTCGTAAGCTAAATGTTTTCCTTTTTTAGCACAAGGGAAGGATAATTCTGACGCACCTCATTCTCAAATGTTTTTTTGAAGGACCGAGTTTTGCTCTGTCGTGTCATTCACAGGCAAGGATATTTGCACTGATGATCATCCCTCCTTCCTCCCCCCCCCA
>JPKZ01001381.1:91595-101710 GCA_000803305.1 Toxocara canis | reverse complement strand
CTCATCTGAAGTGATTGAGTTTTTTATGGCCAAAAATTTTTGCCAGAGATCAATGAGCCTATTATGACACTAAATTTTTCGAAAATGCCGATGGGAAATGAAGACACTCGACAAAAAAAAAAGATACGACATGAGCCGACCACGAACAATCACGTCAGAAAGGTTCGCAGATTAAAAAAAAACTGAAAATTAGATAGGAAGAAAGGATAATTGCCCGATTGTGACACACAATAAATGGAGATGAAATAGCATCAAAATGCATTTGGAGAGATCGCTGAGCACGATAAACGCAAAGAGGGGATAGCCATATCACAACAATTCATTGAAGAACCTTTCAATTGAATGAGCAAAATCGTGACACACGCAAATGTTTCAGCCATTAACTGGCTTCATCTCTCAAATCAACATCACACCGAAAATAGTGTCGATATTACGAAAGCAACAAATTGCTTCCGTATCGCCGAAGTAAGCGAAAGAATAGAGTACAGAGCATGAGATAGCAGAAAGCCAAATTTAGCTGAATCTGTAAAACCTTACCCTGTAGAAAAGTGGTCTCGGGAATTATCGTCAATTCTGTCTTATTTTTTTCAAGTTAAGTTTATTACAGAGATCTTTTTGGCATCATGCAGAACGCGAGCTCACATGTACGACTGGACGTATTATTATTTCAAACGCTTTTAGCACCATTTCTACTTCAGTCGCTATTTATGTGATTTGTTAAAGCCTAGTCGGGGTAACTAATCAGCTTACGTCTGATAAACACTGCCAAATTTTCTTTAGCAATTTCGAAAAACGCTACTCGCGCACATTCGCTCAATATCACCAGCCTAAATCACACATGAACGTCCATATCCTCTTTCGCGATTGGGAAAGAGGAGGCTGGGGCGGGAGAGGCCGAGGTGGGGAAGAAAAAAAGTAGCTCGTAAACTTCGACACTGCTAAGCAGCGACCAGCAGCCGATAAGTCGACAGATACGGGAAAGAAGTGAAAATTTATTAAGAATAAACGTCCAGAGTGAAATGCCGTGCTTCTCTACTAGATGGCCAATTTGTGAAACCTTTCAATGGTTTATTCTAACAGCTAAGGCTACTTTTGTGCAAAAATTGTGTTGCGCAAATATTGCTGGAAAAAGTAGCCAGCTAAAATTGGCCCGAAATTTAGTCAGGAAATGGTGAAGTGCGAAAAATTTTCAAAAACTGCAGAAGATACGTTTGTTTATGATTTAGGTTCTGATAACTATCGAAATTATTGTTAGCGATTTGGCGGAGTAGGAATGTCCGCTGATTGGGAGCTGTGGGTGACCACGATGAGAAAAATTTATAAGTTAACTTAGAGGAATTGCCATAGCTTCTCTCCAACTTTGACTGGCGAGCTGGACATAAGATTTTTTTATCTTTCTGCTTTGTATTTTTACGATGATGGAGTTATATCTGTAGGCCGGGATCCGTACATCGTGCAAACGGTTATTTATGTGCTGAAAGCGAAAAGAAAATTACAACTTAATGCGCTTAACCTGACTGCTAAGCAATGACATAAAATACCGCAGAGCGTAGACAATTAGGAAATGATGAAACCGCCGAGATCGTTTCAGTTCTCAAAATTAATTCACTCGTGTCCATAACCAGGCTTTTCACTATCGGCTTACGTCAAATGCCGTCATGACGTAACGTATAGTCGTGATAAATCCGTTGCCATTCATAATGAAGTAAACTTGATTTTCGCTTTCTTCGACGTCAACGGCTGACCAACTTCCCCAAAGCGACGCAAAATTAGAAGACGAATAAACCAGATTGCTGCCAGCTATGTTGTTGGGCAACGCCAAAATAACCTCACTTAAACAAGCAATTGCCATTTGACGGCGAGCCTTGATCAGTACTTAAAAACATCTCCACAGCTTTTTCGGAAGTTGCCAACTTTGAAAGCAAACAAGCAAAGAATCAATCAAAACATGATAGCAGTGAATCGCTTCGAGCAGGTGCATATAAACTGCATCAGAATTAGCAACAATGTCACTTAGCAAAAATATGATGCGCTAAAACAAAAGATTCAATGTGCGAAGAAGAAAGAAGTGGTACACCATTGTTGAGGCAAAACAGAAAATACAACAAGAGTTTTGCATTAACCCACACTGCATTTGCAACCTTTCTGAAAACATGATAATCGCCTTACGTCAGTGTAGCTAACAACCATACATACAGTGCGCCACATAAACTTGACCTTCATACCTTCTCCATATGTTTGCTTAGATCTTTTGCAGCTTTCAAGCATTTAAGATTCATAAGACAAAACGGGCCAAGCGTTTTTCAACTGGAGCACCTCTTCATCTTTACCATTTGTTTTCAATTGCCTTAAGACACCTCTTAAAGTAATGTTGTGAGGGCAACAATCTTTGAATCATACAGCGGCTGGCGCAACATCTTTCAGAGTCCGAAAAGGTCCCGATGAAGTCATACTTCACAAAATCGGGTAAGGAGCGGAAAAAGTCGAGATCGGAGATTAAACTAGTCCGAGTCCCTTGCTATGACAAAATTTGCTGCACCAGACTTCTCGCTTTCACAGTTGTCGCTGAGCAAGCTCTCCATTGCGACCACCTACTATCCACTCACTAGTCATCCATGTAAAACAGCGGCTCCCATGTCGCCACCACCCACTACGCGCTAAGTGACGATATTAATTACCTAACGAACACATCTGTTTTCTCTTCGGAAATGTCATCGCTGCAATCGATTTTGATAATATCTTCCTATACTTTATACAGCTGTACGAATGCAACTTTAAGCCATCCAAGTGCAATTAGCAGATCAATCATTTTGTTAGGCAAATTAAGGCTTTCTCATTAGGGATAAAAAAGAACAATGGATCAGTGTCGAAGGCGGAAGCCTAGGAGTGCTTCAACTTGCATAGCTTAACTGCTTGGCAAAAAATGAAAAACTGGCGCCTGGAGAAACCATCTAACTATCTGCTCTACACAGGATCATTGATGAAAACATTGCATTGGTGCAGTTGAAAGACTGTAGTAAATCGTTTGCGAGAAAATCCAGTATGGAGAGGAATGCGTATGTCCTGCACATTTATTACCTTCATTGCCTGGACTGAGTTTCACAAAGCAAATAGCCTAGCAAGCACTCAGTCGTAATCTGGCATTAATTTTGGCGACTCATGCTCCTAAAACTTTATAGAACGAATTTTTTTAAAACAAGAAATGAAGCGCTGCAAAGCAAATTTCTAATTATCAGCTAGACAAGGACATTGCTTTGCTGAAGCTTACTTGCTTTATTTTATGCAACTGATATCTGTTTAACTCGTTTGTGGGTGTTTTTTTTCTCGTCTGCATATAAATCGGCCATTGGTTTTGAAAGGAGTGCGAATGTATTGCGAGGAGGAGGATTAGATGGAGCGGGAGCAATACGAATGCTATTTGTGAACTTGGGTAATGTCGTTGTACGGAATTGTGGGCAAGATAGTAAGCTTTCATGAAAAGCTTAGGTAATGGGCATTCTTTCAACTCACCCAGCACCATAATCTCATTATCCTTCTTTAAAAAACGAACTTTTTATGAACTGTAATGTGAAACCATAAAGAAGTTGATTTTGATGTTTTGTATGAGGTTTGGTAAAAACTGGCCGAACACGTAAAATCATTTATAAATTTGAAAAAAAAGCAGAAACGATTAAGATTTTTATGAGCTCTGATGAAAACTGATTAAAAGGCAGGAACAATCGTAGAGATAATTTCGACGAGAATCAATTCATTTCGCTAAGTCGTTAATGAGTTTTGACAAAACAAAAAGGAATATTTTGGTTTTCTAGAAATCAGAGTCGTCAAAGAGGCTTCCGAGAATTCGCCAGGTGCCGAACTAACCCTTGATAGGTAAGCGTACAAATTCGCTCTACTTCCAGTGTTCCCAATGGCTCTAATAAAACTAAGAACTCATTTTGTTCACAACAAAATTAATAAAATAAACACCTCAACTACAAATGAATTTATCCATGAACCATCGGATATTCGCATGCGAAGAGTCAACCCCTAAAACACAAAGATAGGCTATATGGGCAAATATTAGAACTGTGTGACTAACGAGCATACGTTGGAGTTAAAATTTTGTTGGATGAAATGCCTCAAAGAGTATTTCGACGGCAAAGAATCAAACAGCATTAAGTACTTTTAAAAATGGAAACTGAAAATGCTTAAGCCGCTAAAACTTATTCATAATTAGCGAGCGCTTAAAAAATAATTACATGTTTTGTCTTGAGAACTAAACAAATACGTTACTTCGAAAACAGCTCGGCGCGAAAAAAAGCAATAAGGGATGAAAACTGATCATTCTCCAAACAATTATCAAAACGCGAAATTGCGAATAAAACAAACAGCTATTGTAAAACGGGGGAAAACTTTTCCCAACATGAGCATAATGCTTTTTAAAAACATGACCTTTTTATGTGTAATATTTGCCCTCAAAGAACTCAACGAAATTACTCGTCGCTCTGAGCGATATGAGTTTGCAACAAATAAGCCGTACAGCATACCCGAACGGTACCACTTTGCATTCGAATCAACAGATATAAAGGTTAGTGAATGAGGCTGGCGCGATGTTTGCAACTCAATCTACGACTGAATTAAAAATGTGCATAAGTACGAAACAGCTGAAATTTGAAGCGCATAACTTCAAAAATCGAGAAGTAAAAACTACCCTGTAAGCGGGGTCGATAAGCTAACCGGATGCCTATTGGTCGAACACTCGATTACTAGAACAGTCGTGAAATCGGCAAAGAAGTGGAAAGTTTGAGAGAACGGCAATAATGAAAGATAATGAAAGATGCTGCATAGTATATATAAAATGCATCTCACCAAATTACATGGCTGATCAGTTTTCTCCGACTAGGAATGCCTTGACAGAGAGGCAAACATTTGTATATACAGCACACATGTGTGCTCTTATACAAACCGTGCCTGTAATGCGTTATTGCAACACAAAATGCAATCAGCACTCCGAATTGCGCACGTTTTATCGAAAACGCTTTCCATGCGCACAAACCCAAAACAAACTTAATCGAGCCAGTGAAAGTGATTTGAAATATGCATTTGAAAGGAGCGTGTCTGAGTTTAGTTATGCCCATTTCATTCAATAGGTTGGAACCTCTCATATTGTGTAATATTTAAATCGTTTTTTTTTTGTGGGAATGCTAGCTGTGATTTAGACAGATGTGGAAAGAATACAGTCTACCATTATTGCTTAGCATTTTCGACAGAACAACGAACTGGAAGAAATCGTTGAAGGTCTGCTGGAGCTGTTATCAAGCTGATAGATGGGATTCAAAAGTTTCCACAATCATAAAGTTGCTGTAATCGTCCGCACTAGATATTTTAAGGACTATATCGTTCACATATATCTACGTCATACGTAAAAGATATTGTCATCTGTTTATTTGTCAAAAATTTATAAGTCACTTTTCGAGTTATATATAGATAAAGGGTGCGATTCAAGTAATGTAGCGTCCTATTGAATTTTTGGACAGTAAAGGGAAGATTTTGGTGTCAATTTCTTGAGGTAAAGATGGGGTTCTGTTGATTTACTGTCTAGGAAGAAAGGAGATAATTATCGGTGAATACTGCGTCAATTTGCTTTGAATACTTCACCAGAACACCAAGGAAGAAAGATGAAGTAAGCTGACCCAAGGAATTTTGCTTTTGCACGACAAACGCACCCGCCCACACCTCTCAACGTTCGGTAACTGCAGCTCAAGACTGTAGCATCACTCAGCTTCATCACCCACCACACACTCCGGATCTGGCCATCAACAATAATTTTCCCCCTGGAAATTTGAGACAGAATGTTCGAAGAAACCGGTACAAAAACGATGAAGAAATCCAATCAGCTGTGAAGGTCATTTTAACTCACATGAAAAATAGCCATTTTTCAGTGCTTTGAAAGCGCTAAAGAACAGACGTCTGAAGTGCATAGACGTTGCAGAATGTTATCTCTAAGCAAGCACCATAAACACTTTGTCTGTATGAATGCAGGACTTTTTGACACCAGTATGCATGTCAGGCAATTTTCACTGACTGAGATTAGAAGAGGCGTAATGAAGAGAGATTGAGAGGAGCGAAACCTAGGGCGAATGTTATAGTTGCCATCCTCTTTTTCACGCTGCACTATGCTCTTGGCAAGCAGCGAGCTGGTAAGCTTAAGTTGGCATGTTAGGCTACAAGTTTCGTTCAAGAGTAGCAAACACCGATGTTCGGGTGCTCCGAGCGCGCACAGATCGATGGCCGTATTGCTTTGGGGCAAATATAATCATCCGCTTTCGCATGCATAGCCCTTTCGCGCTCATACAGCTACACACTTTTTCAAGTGCTCATTGGAGGGGTGCTGGCCGAGCGGCGAACGTGGAAAAGGGGTGGTGCTGATGTTGCCGTTCTTATCCAATCAAGTCCAGAAAGACATTGTTAAAAGGTGAGAAGTCTTTTGTTATCATAAGCAAATGAACATAAAGTAAGGATGGTATTTGCTAGGAACCGCTCCATATTTGCTTGAAGTTTTCTCAAGACCACATCCGCTCCACCACGTTCCTTTCGATTTTTGTGCAAGGATAGCGACGATGGCAGACGCCTTCCCTTTCTACATTCAATTTTTTGAAAATTACGATTCTCGGAATTCATTTGTCAGGAGCGCGAGAAAAAAAGAAGAATCATAACTTTCGAGACCAGTGATCTGAGTGACGCAGCGATAAACTGAACAGACGAAATAGCAAACAATTTTTTGGTCAAATAAATCAGTATGTATGTGGAACAAAATAAGTATAGCGAAAGTGAAAACTTCTTTTGACAAATATTTTTGGCAAATAAAGTAAAACTGACAAAGGCGGCACAGTAGTAAGATTGACAAAACTGACGAACTGAGGAAATCGACAAAAGTGTAAAATTGACAAGTCTTTTTAACTTGAACGCTAAAAAGGCGGAAAAGTTTTTTTGCGCTCTAACAGTACTGCAGCTCTCAAACTGCTTAACAGAGTTAGCCCTAAAACGCATAGACAACACTGCCATTGAGCTTACGGGTAAACAGCACAAGCGCAAACACATTGGTCATGCCCGCAATGAGACAAAATTTGATCAAAACAATGCAGCACCTTAACAGAAAAGGGTTCTCTCATAGAAATTAAAGAGCTGCTCAACGTCAATCGTCCGTACATTGCATTTCTTTTCTCTATTACCTGATTCTCATTGCTCAACAGTGATGGCTAATATACTCGTCCCGTATGCGCATAGCAACGTTACAGATTGTTTAGAGGATGCGAAAAGATGTGGTCGAGCCAACAGAAATAATTGTTGGTAGTGATGCTTCGTAAAAGTGCACGTTCTCTTACCGGGAAGGCGACCATATACGGACTCTTACCTTCTCTCCCTTCCTCTTCCCTCTCCAAAGCCCTCATATCAGAGCTACAGAAAAAAGCTCCACATTTTATGTGCAAAATCCGTATCACTACTGCTCTACAAAGGCCGTTCCTGAATATGGAATTCGCAACGATTACGCACCTTGCTTCTGAAAAAAAGAACATCGTAACCTTTTTTTTATCCCGAAATGGAGTATCTCCGTGTCGTAGATCGCAGGTTGCTTTCATCGACTACTGTAGTCATTATAAGTTCGCGTCCACCAATCGGAATGGGGTGGGGGAGGGCAGCAGAAGGATAAAATTATTCTGCCTTAAAAATGTAATATCGCATTGAGAGTGAACCTTATATCTGCTTCGGGACAACAAAACAATCCATTGAATAATGAGTGGCTTTTTGGTGTGAAACCTTACATATGGAATAACTTAATGGATTCCATATATAATCTGTCGCGCGAAACCGCAATTATACATTGCAGCGTGAACGCTTACGACTGCATGAGGTTTATGCAACAAGAGACTTTTAACTAATACTTTTTAAATCGAACAAACCAAAAATATTTTGCAACAAAGCCTGCTGGAGCAGCTGGTGAACACAGCGGAGAACTGAGTGGGATCTATGACCCATCCTTACGACACAAAAAATAAATAAAAAAATAGTTGGTGCAGCATGGATAATGAATGTGATGCTGAAAGAATCCACTACCATATGGTGAATCACTGTGAGTGAGAGAACTCGGCCGTTTCCGATAAAACTTTCGGCAAAGCAAACAAATGGTTTCGGCAAAATTCAGCCAAATCTGATAGAAATTTTCTGTTAGAAAGAAGCTTGTCCTTAGAAAGATGTTTATCGAGCACTTCATTCTAAGACTAGTCAATAAGATGTAGTTGTTGCGATTTTCTTAAAAGATTTTATATTCAACACCCTCAGTTGGCAAAACAGTCGGCGATAATACATTCTGAACACAAAAACCGAACGGACCGAAACATCCGAATTTTCCTGGTACCTGAAATAAACAGAATGCAGCCAAAACAGCGCCCACTGGCCATGCTTTATGTGAACTCTAACTTGCTGCTGTAGTTAGAGTTCATATAAATTTTTCTGGTAAATCGAACATTTCGCACCAAAGTTTTACATTTTACAGTTTGCTGAGCGTTTAACTAGAATATCACAGCTCACTTCGGGAATAACGACTTGATTTACAATGCTACACAAGGAGAAAATTGCTTGTTTAGTAAAACTAGATATCGCCAAAGCGTATTACCGCAGTGCTAACTCGAAAGTAATTTTACAAGAGTTTATCAGAGAGCTCATCCTCGACCCTACGCTGAAACAACTATTCAAAGACTTCCTCTACGAACGCCCGGTAGCAACATTCAACAGTGGTGTCCTTTCCAACTTTGGCGTCGCTGAAATCTCTCGAGGTGAAGTCTTTCCACTATTTCTGTTTCCTTTTTCTTGTCTGATCTCAAATCATCCAACCTAGACAACAACGTAGTAATGTATGCGGATGACACCCAGCTATTGTACTCGTGCCAGCCATACGCAATTAAGAAAGTGGAAGGAGCAGTAAAAACGACCTAATCGAGATAAATGAAACTCAGCCAAAACCAAAACAACTGTTACCAAATTCGACTCGCCCTAGACAACAGCTAGCTAGACCACCAAGAAAGACCAGCGGTATGTGAGACTCCAGAAGTCGACATAATATGGGACTGGCCTACGATTAAAAAGTCTTTCCGAGGTCATTTTGAAAAACTGGCTAAAAGTTGTTCTCCTCCACTTTTCAACATCCGAATGGTATGCCCATACTTAAAGCTTGATACTGCCACTTTCTTAGCTGAGCGCTTTGTGATAACAAAAATCAGACTTTTCTCATCGATAACAGAGACCGCGGCTAAGAAAGAGTTGGACTTTCTGCAAAAGACAATTAACAGTGCTATCTCAGTAATTTACGAAATACGCAAATTCAACCATGTCAAGCCATTCTGCAAAAGCGTTCAAATGGAGCGAAATAGAAACTATCTGATGGCACGTCGCAAGTAACGGCTGTTAAAGCAGTAGAAGGTCGAAACAGCAACTATCTCGACAAGCTAATCTAAAAAGCCACTCATGATAAAACAAAAAAAGAATATTATTTAAATGGAAAGTCGAAGACCAACATAGGACAAAGGAGATTTAAGTATCGCGCACCAACTTTCTTAAAGCTGAACCGAACCGATGAATCACTTTTCATCTAGCTTGGAGCTTCTCTCACTGCTATTACATATGACCTTTCTTTGAATTCCTCTTGCTTCCTATGCGATATTGTTCGACCACTCACTTGCACCATTCTCAATGAATTTAGTAAGCGCGTCAAAGGTACGTCATGCCTATCATGAAAAAATACACAATTCGATTCAATTCAGTTCAGTGCCATAAGGGTTTTTCTTGCCCCAGCATTCTATGCGCTCAACAGCAATATTCTGAAACTATGTTTGTCAATTTGGACCCGTCAAAACTTTGATAACGACCAAAGCGTGCCAGAAAATGATTTCATCTGATAACATTCGTATTTTTTAGAGCTTGTTGGGTTGCTCCGCAATTTAACCCCAACATCCCATCCTCATTCGCACGCGCTTGCTTAAAATCAAATGATTATCATCCTGTATGTCAGGTAGCGAACTGCATAAAAACATGGCAAGGACCACAATCCTCCTTCTTTCTTCTTTTCACTCCTCCCCCCC
>JPKZ01001381.1:4775-87363 GCA_000803305.1 Toxocara canis | reverse complement strand
GGGAGGGGTGGGTGAGCAGTTAAATGAAATAATGATCATAAAACTGTGGTAAACTGGTCTCTTGCAACAACTATTTAGCCTTATTATGTAGTATTACTCTTTATTTCTAGTTCTGTTTGGTAGTTGTGTTCTTTCCGCTCAAATCACTGGAACTGCTGAAGATACTATTGTGACGAACAATATTCTATAAGATGCTTCTTTTGGAAAGATAGTAACGAACTATCCAGCAACTTTTTATGCGACCGTGGATGCGCACTTTTACACTCTCTTAAACGCGTCGTTCAGACGTTAAGAAGACAGTTAAAACAATTCGAAAAAAATATAAGATGAAATTTTATTGAATCTCTGAGTTTTTACTATGATGTTCTATGCTTATGATCTCAAAGCGAATAGGATAGATGTTAAGGCCCAGAAAAGCTAAAAAATTTCAAAAAGTCGCTGGTTCATTTACAACGTTCAATTTACATCTTCATGACGTGACGCCATTTTGCTGTTTATTGTCATTCGTGTAGAAGGTGTGTTATTCGCCATCCTAGGTGGGCTTAATACGTTAGAATTCCTATCACGTGTCATGTATGCAAGAACGGATTTTCCAAATTTTCTTCTGCACTTTTGAGCCACTATTAAACGAGATAATTCATACTGGAAAAGTATCGCTCCAACCGAATCAATCTGCGCCTGAATTAATAGAGCGCATTGTCTCAGAATTTTTGCTCTTCACTTACTTACTGGCTGAGACAGCTTCAATGGACTCGGTAGTTAGTGTGTCGCACACCGTATAGGCACCTTGGATGGCGATTCGAGGCTAGTACTTCTCGTACTGAATTCTAAAGGTACATATCACAGCTGTTCAGAATTTGTAGACTTAATATTCGGTTTCGAATCTCCTATGGAGCTGCGCATTAACAAGACCACATTTCAGCTTCTTATTTTCGCCACTAACAGGTTGAAATCTTCCCACATTTTGGTCAGCACTAACGCTTTATTAGTTCTGCACGATTTTATTCGTACCAGGAGTCAACTTGTAAGCGATTTTAACACAAATCGAAACGAGAAAAGTCTTTGTCCTATGCGCTGGCCATAAGGCATTGCCTGCCCATACCTCGATACAAATTAAATAATTGTAAGAAAGAACAGACAGAAGATAAAAATATGTGTTTTTTGAATTCGTATGGAAAATTTTATTGCATTTGTCAGGATCGGGCGCACAGCAGCAATTGTGTTGCAAACATTGATGCTGTCAATCAAACAGAAATATGAGTATTTTCGTGACAAGTCTTAAAAAAATTTTTCAGATGTCTCAGTACTTCAAAATTGTGTTGAATTATTCTATGGTAGTAGTAGATTTTCGCTGCTTTTTCATTTCAGAACGTCATATTTTTCATTATTAGCGCATCTCTCCATTAACCCATTCCACCATCAATAAAGATGGGCTTTCAGCTCAAAAACTGTGAATAAGCTGATGATCTCATTGCGCGCCTTTGCAACTATAGAAATGCAAAAGGCGAGAATGGAAAACAGTAAGCAAATGCGAAGACTGATAAATTCCTCGGTGGTTACTTCGAAATTACCTTTTGTGAGCTATAACACGAATCTACGGAATTACAAAAGAAACGCTATTTGCAAATGCGATTTGCAATGCAGCCTTTTTCCTTTTCCTGGTAGACGTCATTAACTAAGAAATGGAGACCACTTCCTCCAAGTGACAGCGATGCATGCAAATATTTCACGCTGTTCTGGTTGTACGCATTTAAAAAGCAGGAAAAAAGGATATGACAAACTTTAAGGGAGTCAGAAAGGAGCGTATTGTCGAATTTCATTCGCTTGAACTCACTTAAACGCCTTGCTCATTTTTCTTATTTTTCACTGCCTGGAAAGGAGAGCAACATAACTCCTATTAAAATTCCTAATATATGAAAACGTGAGTTGAAATAGAGACGTGGTTCGTTAGCAGATGCCAAATTATTCAGCATAATTTTTTATAATGAATCTTTTTGGCTCTACAAATAAACAGCTCAAAAACACACACAAGAGAATCGTGCTGTCAAAGGTAACTAAACTGAGTATAGTGAAAGACTTTGGAAAAAATTTTGGAAAAAAATTAAATTTCTTCACTTTTTTCGACCTTAAACCAAAGAATATGAGCTATGGGCACCGTTGGCCATATTTCTGCACGATAATCCCATTTCAGCAGTAATTTTTCATACCTTGTAGTTCCTAAAGCTATCGACCAACTTAAAATGGAACCAGGTGGTCATAAGCAATAATCTCACGAAACATTAAAAATTGTTTTCCAGGTCGGTTATGGAAAATGCTCTGAGGCAGTAAGCAAGCAAAAAAGTAAGTCAGGTGCCTATCTGTTTGTTGACTCCCTCATAGCACCTCTTGCATACTGAATCAAAAAAATACGGGACATTTTTTCCTACCGCCGATATTACTTTGAAATATGTTTCTTGCAGCCGAAAACGTCCATTGCCAGAGGGGTAAATCGCTTTTCGTCCATTAGCGCATGCGTCATTAAAGCGGCATTTTAAAGAATCTTTATTCGAAAGCCTTTCGTCGGAACGTAGGTAACACGCTCGTTGTTTTAACAGCGCTCCAGCCAAATTACAGGCGAGTGGAATTTACTAAAAGAGGTGATTTTATTATTTTTCAATTTCGTGATTTTTTTGTTCGAAGCTATGCTACATTTGTTAAATTTTAAGAATGTGTTTATGTACTTGTGAACGGTTTTTCCTTAATTTCATCTAATAATTTTAAACCTTAAATTACTGCTGTGGTCTCAATCACTAACCCATTGTTTTGCATAACGTTAATATCGCACAGAGTTCGAAGCAGTAAAGGGCGATTGAAATAGCTGAAAGTGGCAGAGCTCAGATGCACTTTTGTCATTGCGCAATGTAAGCAAAACGAGAGGAGAACTGCTTACTCAAATTTGTAATCATTTGCACGAGAAAAAGCATTTGTTTATTTGAATCTAGCAGTGCAATGGCAACGAACACCAATTCAAACGTAATTCAGCGAATGTCCTTCCGACAGTAATTTGCTCTTTGCTTCTTTTATTAAGTCGACCTACAGCAGAAGTGAAGGATTCATGAAGACAGAAATACATAAATCAGAAGTTGCCATAGCGAGGAGAGGAGGTTGGAAGGTGGAGGGAGGGGGGTGGTGGGATGATGATAACCCCCACAAGCGATTCCAAAGGCTGCGGTTCTCTAACGAAACTGCAAAAGCGCATCGATGTGAATGAACAGTGGAATCACCGTAAGGGGTGGTAATGATTTGAAATTTGGTTTTCAAAGTGATATACTGGAAATGGTTGGCGACATATGGGCTTGTCTAATCCATGCAGAACACAAGCACAGATTCGTTGTGGCTTAAATAAGTTTACGCACAATATGATGCTTTAAAAAAAGGATATTTATGCGCCCTTTTTTAGGTTTGTTGAATAACTGGTAGAAAACCAGTCTGTTTGTGCATCAAGAGTCCATGATGAGTTGTATAGTGGCATGTGGGTCGAGTGCATAAGTGTTTGTTTCATGGTACACATGTCCAACGCAAAAGTAATTAAGAACATAAGTGGACTACGGAATGTTTTAGACTGATGGATTGTCTGAATGAATGACGCTGTTGTAACAGATTAGTCAGAGACCTTTATAAAGATATGCGTGATTAATTGAAACGATAAGTCGGCAAATTTGAGGTTACTCAGAAGGACATTATAAAAAGTGAAGAAAAGTGAAGCATAAAAGTAGGTAGAGGTAGCGAGGCAAAGTGAATCGCAGAAAGAAGAAGAACAGCTAGAAGGATAGTGGGAAGATATGAGAAAAGCAAGGAGAACAAAAAATCGGAAAAAAAAGAGAGGTCAAACAATAAAAAACGAAGGAAATGCGAATTTCATGAAGCAAAGATTTAGTTCGTATAACGAACAACAAGCGATAAAAAGTTGCGAGCAAGCTCTAAGCAGTACGTATCCGCATATATGAACAATTCAACAGCCCCCATGTTTTGATGCCTAGTTACAATTGTGAGGGACTTTCGTCATCATAATTCGTGGGCATTCATGAAAGTGATTTGACTTGAAATTGATATTTGTGATTAAAAGAATTGATTGCTTAGAAAATTAGATTAAACGTGAGCAACTGGAACGATGAAAAATGGGCATCACCAGTAGGCTGATCTACCTGCCAAGATGTAACTGATCTACCAGAACGATGAATTCATCTGCAACACGTACAATGCAATTGCAAGCCATTCATTTCAATTGTACACTGAAATTTTTGTGTTACCAGAAGTGTTTATAACAATAATCGTATAATATTTGCATAAATCGAAATTCTGTCGCTAAAAACTGCATGAGTTCAGATTCACACTTGGTTAGAAACTTTTTCTTCCCGACTTTTAAAATACGGTGAAAAATTTTCAAAGATTACTCTTTGTTTTTCTCCTTATACGGCATTAATTTTGCGTTAGCTTAGACACGTTTCATAGTACGCAGTTGAATTTTTAACTCGTTTTCTGTTGACTTTCCGACTTCTCCAACTTTTTGATGCAATACGCGTCTCTAGCACTTCACATTCATAGTGCAGGGAGCTCCTAACTATCGTTCCGTGATGAGTACTTGCCTGGAAATACTTTAAGTGGCGGTTTTTTTTGTGTCATTATCAAAAAGTTCATCGCATTATGAAGAGGATAAGGAGAAACTCAATTTTGGAATTTATACATGAATAAGATTCGAAGAAAACTGAAGGAAAAAGAAAACACCTAGGTGAACATGAAATGAACATAAAATACTACCGCCTACTGTCACGTTCAGTACTGATAGCGATCACTCATGAAGAATCATCGAAAGAGGATGTTAGAATTGAAACCCTCTAGTGACAAGTGATAAAATTAAAGCGCAAGCGTAGTTTGCCCTTGCCATCTTTCGCTTTCCGGGCAGATACTCCACTAGTAGGCGATTGCCAGCATGCTTTAGTGGCTATTTTTTGACTGTTTTGTCGCACATAATCCAGCGTTGACGGAAACTTTCATTTAAGGTTGGCTCGGACAATGTTAAAGGAAGTGGTTCGCAGGATATGAGGTCTTTTCGGTTAATTTACGCCCAAAAAGGTACTGCGCAATTGTGTGTGGCGACTTTGGCACTCTCGACGACTGCAATAAGGGCACCGCAGATATTTCTACGGGAAAGAGAGGTTGAGAGAGTTGGTGTTGCTTTGCTATTCCACTCATACATTCATTGCTGCTCCACTTTACTCATTCGGAACAAATTCCATGAAGATCCGTGACAGTTGCCTAAGTTCAAATGTCTTGGCGTATCGTAGTTGTTCCGTGTCTTCCTTTGCTATGCGAAATGTCGCCACAAAATTCAAAAATGAAAATTTCAAAAGCTGGCGCTCAGAGAGTCATCAGAGCGAGGGTGAACGCTTTTAAATTGCGAATTCCTCTCTTTGGTCTTTTCACAGGTAATTTCGAAGAAATCGTCACGCTGAAATTTTGGTGCGTGCTTCTCAAGGTTTCTTTAGATGAAGCAGTTAAAAAAACAACGAAAACTGAGCTGGCTTCTTTGCATGACTTTGACATTATGACAGTTCTAAGTAAATGATTATTTCAATGCAATATTATTTTATCGTCCCGAGGTTTCCAAGGACGAATCCATGCCCCCGATAGTACAACCACAGAGTCGTTCGGGAACCTTCTTCAGCAGATATGCGGCAGGCCCGATGAAAATCGGGTACGATCGTCAGTAATCGCTCACAAAGCCGAAATTACACAGCAATACGCTTTATTGCAAATTAAAACGAAATCAAATAACGTTTGCCGTTCTCTCTTCTGAAGAACTGAATCTGAAGCAGCCAGCGAGAAAGGAGTAAGTCAGCGTTACACACCCGGTCCGTTATTCGCCGATTACTCCAAAAGACCGATTCGAAAGCACTAACGGAATTTATCGGAATAAATGATTTACTTTTCAAGTGTCTTCCTAACAGCGCGCTCACGTTTAACACGTCGTTATTAGCAAGAATCCGCTCAATTCAATACTGTATATATGCATGATTACCATTTGGCTTTAATTTCTTTCGTGTGACTATCTGAAGTAGAGAGGATATAAGCGTACAGAGTATAGGTGGTATAGTTAAAGGATGCATTTTGTGCTACTGTATATGTAAAAGGTTACACACTGTGAAGGATTTAAGTGCATAGCGGATGCAGAAAGGACAAAGGTAATCGCACAAATTTTGCTGCGTTAAATGGAGCAATCGGAAGGAAAGGATTTAGCAAGGGCAATGATGGCTAACCTTCAAAGCACTGTTAATTTTCTTTAGGACTAAGTAAAATTTAAAAAAAACGCGAGAAACGCGTAGATTTTGTTTTAAAAAAAAATCTGAGAATTCGTTCAATTTTGCATGCACGAGAAGTCGAATATCATTACGGTAAAATGAAGTGCGAATAAATGTGAGAGTTCGTTCTTGTTTAGGTATGCATAAGTAATGAATGCTTAAGCAAACAAGAAGCGCAACAATGAAAGTGCAACCCGGTTGTGTTGCTCGGTCGAGTGAAACTCGATGAAAATTTTCGAAATTACGTAACGCTGCAAAAATCAAAGTGAAAGCCCTCCCACTCTGAAACTATGTAAATTCTAATTTGCTTCCTGTTGTGATTCGTACAGAAGGTATTCTGACTATTCGAAATTTCGACTACTCATAACGAGAAATGAACATTGAAGTATTTATGTGGTTCACAGAGCCATAGTAAGTTGTAGGGCAAAACTTATGTGCATTTTAATAGCTTCGACTGTCAATATACTCGTTTTCTCATTTACTCACAACAACACCTTCTTGCAACTGCAATGGTCTACTGAAAAAAGACCTTGTATGGTTTTACTGAGTAATTTGATTCTGAACGAACGAAAATTCTGGTGAGCTTCCTTAAACGGCTAGAACCACACATGACAATCAAGTTGTATAGAAGATATGAAAAAGAATCTGTTACGAGGTTATCCCCGTTGCGATACATATAAAAATGGCACTGAACACGGAGAGGATTCTGATAAACTTGACTAAGCGTGGAAATTGTATATGATTAAGAACTCTAATAAAAAAACGTGCTAACTTGTCGAATGACTGCAACACCATTTTCAGATAGATCTGAAAAAAAAAGAGAGAAAGCAATAAAAATTTCGCTAAAATCGTTTAAATATTTCAGCGAGAACGACGATCGTCATTGCAAGGCTGAGCAATGTGCAAGAAGTGCGCGTTTGAAAAAAGTGAATGCTCGCCCGCTGTCGCCATAGCGACGCGATTTCGAACGATTGTAGTACACTGCCAATGGGAGGGTGTGCGTAGGGAAACACATACCTTTTCTGTCTAGTGCAATGCATTATCTCCAATATATATGGAAGCTGAACGACCATTAGGTGAAACTCATTTCTGGTTGTAGAACGATGCATTAAAA
Source organism: Toxocara canis (assembly GCA_000803305.1). Lineage (NCBI taxonomy): Eukaryota > Metazoa > Nematoda > Chromadorea > Rhabditida > Toxocaridae > Toxocara > Toxocara canis. The sequence continues at coordinate 79,911 of JPKZ01001381.1, read as the reverse complement.
TAGAATTTGTGATGTGCTTTGCATAACGCATATTACAAATGCCAGCAACAGTTGCATTTGGATGTAAAGATAACTAAATGAAAATCAGTGCTTATATACTGTCTCTGCTATAGCTCAATAAACCGAAATGTCAGCTTAAAAACTTCAGCATCTGTCGCTCTATTCGACGCACTTCAAAGTTTTCAACATTTGCTATCTGCTTTACCCTATATACATATATATACATATACATACATATATATACACATATATATACATATATATATATATACTGTCGTCCACAACGTGTCGTCCTCAACGTGAAGTTAAAGCGTTAAAAATAAGTTTAAAGTAGACAAGTGTGCTGTTATGTGCTATAAATGTTTTTGAAAAAGAAGGGAATTTCTATGAATTGAGATCGCATATGGAGGGTTCGTTGGCAGAGCACCGTGTACACTTTTGAATTTCGCATATTCTTACAGCGCATTTTGAGCGCAATCTTTGTCACTTCAATTTTTTCACACTCAGTAAACTTATCTCTTCCTGAGATTTTTAGACACACTGCGCGCCATGTGCGATGTCGCCATAGATTAGTCGATGAATACTTGCTAGCAGTAGCAACAGCATAAGTCTCTTAGTTTTGTTCTAACCAGTTTTTGTTCCGATGTTTCCTTGCTTTGTCGGAAATTACTTCAAGAGTTGAAAAAGGTACAGCAAAGTAGAGGAGAGCTGAAGAAATCATTTGCAATTTTGTTATGCGTTTCCATACTGCAATTGGCCAATACATTCTAATGCTTCAAAAGCTTCTAAAAACTGCGTGTGTGTTTATTGGACAAGTTAAGAGAAGCACACGAACTGGAAGTGATGCGCTGTATTCAGTACTATTTTCATCCTAAATATACTATCACGATCACATTAATCGGGATTTTAACTTCCTCAACTGCATTTCTCAACTAGTTGTCACAGTTGGGTTTCAGGAGTAGCATTGAAAAAGCAACGCAAATGTCGACTTTTTTTCCTTCCAGTAGTCAGAAGGTACGCCTATAAAAACAAAGAGCGAAAGAAAATCCTAATCAGGTATGGCTGGGCCATTGAAGCAGTCATGATTCATGCAATATCGTTGTTTCGAGTAAGTGGTTCCTCGGTACCTGTTTATCTTTGTTTGTAAGTTGGATGACGTAATTGTAAGGCACGTAGTATTTCGAGGGCGCAGTTCTTCGGCATTATTCATTCGACTCACGAATGATTTGTTCTTAAATGTGTTCATTAATTCGCTGTGGTCGTACGCTCAAGTTCACATGCTCAAATGTTCTTTCGTCGATCATGCTTCAGCCAACTGTAAGCATTCCGTTTAGCGCAATGATACCGAAGAAAACTGTAATCGTGTAGCCTCGACGATTTCGGTGAGCTGCTAAATTTTTAAAGCTTCCTTCACATAGACCATTTCTAGCAAAATGGAAATAAAATCTTCTAATCCTAAGCTGATGTTTTATGTTTTTAAGCGAGGAAACAATTTACCTCGATGCATGAGCAAAGAATCTTTGCATCGGACAACTGAGTTGCCCGCAAATAAAGTGATGAAAGCGTCTTTCCATGATAAAATGACTTGAGCATCCGAAAAAGTATACATCAAAAGATTGCGGCTACAATAACTAACTGGTTAAAAAAGTATGCCTTAGGCACAGGAAAAGCAAACTTTCAGCACAAATATATTACTCAGAAAAAAAAATTTACTGATATCCGGTAGATTGTCTCATTTATCGTTCCACTGAGAGACTGAAACCGAATGAAAAAAGACTGCGTGAATACCGATGAATATTGTAAGCGGATTCGGCGGTTTAGCACCGAAGAGAACTTATCAAGTTTTCTTATATCCGCACTGTTACAATAGTAGTCTAGAATTAGTACCAGGAAAATCTTTTATACAATATGATCATCTACAATAAGCGTAGGTACCAGCACTGAACTGAGTGAGTGGGCGCTCAAGAAAGTTACGATTCGGTAAGCAGTATTTTCGGAAATTACTTGTTTCATAAAATTAACAATTTCTGCAAGCAAGTATTACTTTAGTTTCACTCCAATTTGAGATGCGGATTGCGATGTGCGTGCGGAGTCCGTGATCTTTATCTTTATTTAATCCCACTAATGAGACAAATGCATCTATTATTGAAAGAATCATTAGAGATGATAAACAACTGGCTAATCTTCCTTTTTCTTCATTTCCATCCACTTCGAGAAGTGAATAAGAGCTAGTGAGCAAGTGAGAGCACTTTGTGCAACATGTTTGTCTGCACAACGTACTATCAATCGCTCAGCAACTCTTATTCATCTCTGATTGCTGACCACTTCAAAAAAGAGCAAATCTGAGTCATTCGAAAAAATAAGCTTAACTTTTGAAGGACTACCAAGCGTTTGCAATGAGCAAGCGATCAACATCACTTTCCCGAATCAATTTTATGCTGAACGCTCCTGTTTGAGGAAAGTGTTTTTATATCATTTGTCTCTTGATGATAATTGCTTTATTGTAAATTGTTTGACAGCATTTGAAACAGCGAACGACTGAAGCTGCCATACAGTAAATCATTCAGCCGATTAAACAATCATTCGTCCGCAGTTTTGCATAGAGCGTTTTTACATGAAGACCGGGGCAGCAGGTATGAACATCGATAAGGTCTGTGAAGTTATTGTTTGAGGATGACTTGGGGGAGTGAGGTTATGGAATTCTCTAAAGTTTTTTCAGAATGACTTCTGGTCCAAAGTAAAAATACGTTTTTGCTTTGAAAGCGGAATTGATTTAAGAGATGGAGGGTCATTAGAGTGAGGAATAGGTTGGGGAGGGGGGATCGGGTGTGAAAAGCGTTAAGATGCTCGCGAGTGGATCCCTCAACGCACGGACAAGCGTTTTTGTTGAAAGGAATTTGGCAATTGCTTTTCAGTGTGAGAAAACGGGCAATGGTTTGACGCTTGGAAGCCGCTTAGCAAAGTTGGAGTGAAAAGCCTCTTCTCTCAAAAGAATCACACTCATTCATAGCGTCACATTCTCTTAGAGCGCAAATATCATTATCATAGCAGCATACGATCACTACTTCGCTACATATTAATGAAATTTCGAAAAAAAATCGTTGTGAAAAAAAACAGTTGCATTTGTACGGGCTACAGTGTTGGAGGTTGTTTATAGATCATATGACAGTTTATAGGTCAGTGGGCAAAAAAAATTCGTTGCAACTAAAATTTAGTGAAGATTGAATTCATGATGAACCTAATATTTATTATGTATTTCAAACAACTTTGAAAATCAGCAGTTCACCCGATTTGGGGAAGTTTGTAAAATTCTCTAAACTTCCTGGGATCAACTCAACATCATATTTAAAAACCGTAGCTAGGAAACGCTAAAAACTGTCACGTTTAGCGGCTGATGAAGGGTACAAGTTCGACATCCTCTGAGTTGTTCGTGATCAAATTATTACAGCAATGCGAGAACCTTTTACGAAAAAAATTTTATAGCACATGAAATTTTTTTCCGTAATTTTTTTCCGTTCGACTTACCTGCCAAGATTTTTTGAAGAAGAGCATATATCTGTGATGTACGGCACCATATAGCTGCGACAATTGCTGTGAAATAAGTGAGAAATAATCAAAGGAAGACAGAAGCATAGCATAAAACGAGAAGAAAATTTCAGTGTCGCTTAGAGAATAGAGAGAGACTTTAAAATCACAACATTTATGCTCCTTAAAAATCATTCGAAAATGGATGCAACAAATGAAAGTTTTTCTTAGGTGTCACGACAGCAGAGCCCAAATGCTCACACATTACGCTGCAAATTTTATTGTCTAATACCGAAAAATTCAAAAGCAAATGATAACAGTAAACAGCAACTGAAGAAACTTACCAGCAACGCAAAGTGCTCGCAAAGCGGTTTTTTTTACAGTAAGACGATCGATATCTAGAAAAACTGAAATTTCTTACAGAAAATGACAGAAGGACTTGTTTTTGAAGTGCTACTGGACGCCTTAGGGAGGCGTACAGTGGCTCAATTAATCACAACCAGCTTGATGTTCGTATTTTACATCCTCATCAGCGTGTCTATCAGTTAGCCTCAATTAGGCAAACGTTTAGGCCAGTACAATGTTGATGGGTTGAACAAAAAATCGTTCCGTAAGCCGCGCTCGGTGACACAGCGCATTCGGAAATTTTCGGCTTACAGCCTCGGAAACAAAAGGAATACATCGAACAGGATTCGATCATTTGACGTTACGTTTGGAGGACCTAAAACAATGAGGTCAGAGGTTGCGAGCCTAACTTATGAAATGGAGCCCACAAGAAAAAACGCATCACTGTTTTAGGAGCACTCACTTTTGTATTAGAAATGTTTCGGCGTCGTTAGAGATGATTTGACGTTAGAATGTGTGTGTGTGAATTATGATATTCTTATATGCGAAATGCATTTCTGCGAACTTTAAATGAGCCAGTGAATTTCGAAGCGCTTCACCTAGTAGGTTCATTTCTAATTTCAGAGATATCTTCATTTGAGAGTATCATTTTAATATACAATCAACGCTATTTACCTATAATCATTTCGATTGCAAACACACCTAATGAACGAACGAGATATACATTTTGTTAGATTCTTGTTCAGCAAATTTCGTTCGATTCAACAAAGTGAATTTCGAATTGTGATTTTCGGCCACTCAAACAACTTCTTTAGTGTTTCTTTCTTTTGCAAAATAAATGCAGTAAGCAGCTACGTTTAAGTAACATACGTTTAAATAACAGCAAAAAGTCATTTGGAAACATTTATTAGTTGCTGCATAGTTTGACAGTTCTCTAATTGCGCACATAGAAGATAAGAGGCTGAAGAGGGTGTGGTAGTGGTAGCTAAAAGCACTGCCAACATTGAATTTGCACTGCGAAGAATGTACGAAATAATCGCTGATAGTGAGCCAAGCTCACAATTTCAATACCTCCACCCTCCGCACCCACCCACCCCTCCCTCCCTTGCACTCCCATTCTTTCGGTTGATATACAGTTGCTAGCACCTGCAGAAAGAGGTGACTGTTTGCAGCTGCCGTATCTGTAGAGCTAGAAACATTGCATCAAGTGCGCTTAGGGTACGGTAGTAGATAAGTAAAGATGGTTGCCGCGGAAACGCACTATTGGGGGTATATGTTGCGAGAAGCGGTGTGGGTTTGATTATGTGGCGCTCGAATTGCGCTTGTTATGTGTTTAGCAATCCGACGAGAAGCCTACTTGATTGAATTAGCACTCGAAGCGCTACAGACCGGACCCAAAGAAAGCCATTTAGGCAAGCGCTCGTTATCCGGTTGAAACGAGCCACAAACAAGCGCTCAGTACTTGCCAATCTTTGCAGCACAATAGTCGCCTAATCGCCTTTTGTTCGTCCGTTTGACTAAGCTTAGTCAAGCGCTGGCAAGCTGATGCTGGTAAGTTTGCTGGAAAGCACATTGCGGTTAGGCATTCGAGACGGCGGAAGAATTGAAGTCGTCGACTGGTGTGCTCCTCTCTCGTCGAGCAAAGGGCCAATCAGCAAGCTGAATGAGATGCTTGCCGAACCACAACTCGCAACCGAATGCAATAACGCACACACTGATTGCTGTCTCCTGCGGTAGTTGCCTGCCTGTCCGCCTGCCTAAGTGACACGGAGTGGGAGTGCTCCTATTGCATTCTTCCTACGATCGCCTACCGTCGACAGTCGGTGGCCGCCCTCATCCGTAAGTGGTTTACGACCAGGTTGTTCTAGGAGGGATAATCACTTCAAGCATTCTTGTATGCCAATATTTGCTTATCACCATTAGGTTCTATCGAAAAGTGCAAAGTATTTAAGCCTTCTCGAGCGCTTGCTTTGCATATGCATCAATTCACCGCTTTTTTTTTTAAAATGAAAGCCATATCCCGTACAATGGAAACAATGGAACGTGTCTGGACAGTGCAGCATTGCAGCCGGATTCTATAAGGTGCTCTCCAGCAACAAGTGATCGAAGCTACCGTGAAGGGGGCCGGCGATGAACTGAGGATCGAAAATCTGGTTTGTTCGCCGCCGATGAAATCATATTGAAAAACTGGGGGAATTTAAAAGTAAGATCGGTGAAGCATTCAAATTCTAATCGAACTCCCTGGTTGATGGGGAGAGAGCGAGGGGGGCTGGGGCGGAGGTCGTTTTGGCCAGTTGTAAAAGCGAAACCGATCACCTCTTTTGCTGCATGATAACAACTCGGCGCTGCAATTTTGCAGTTAAAGCAAAATACCCGATTGGGTGTCACTTTATCTGCATCAAAGCGCTGTCGGGTCATTTGCGAATCATCCTTCTAATTTCTGGTTTTACACATCTGTTGGAGGGCGTTTGTGAGAAGGTGCGAGTAGGAGTAAGTGGGCAAAAAGGGGCGCAAGTGGGAAGCTGAGCGGATCGTCGCGCCTTGAGAGGGAGGGCGTTTCTTCAATGGCGTAGTGCTTAGCGAGTTCGTTGAAGAGTTCTTGAACCCTGGTCAACTATTCAGCTATAGCACAGATGTCTTTTCTCAGTGCTCTTCAATAACAGCCATTACACTCTGAGTGCTTGATTCTGAACTGATGCCGCCTGATCGTATTGTACCTTCGATTTTTTCTGAAATTCATTTCATACGTCGCTAGATGGTTTTAGGATTCTTGCCCAGAATGCAAGAAGGGGGCTATTCCCAAGCACTGTTTGGGGATAGCCTGTTCTAAGCGGTGCAAATTTTTCAGCACGTTTTCTTTGCATGTCATTATGATTTGTTTGAATGGTGTTTTTGTGTCTCGTGTAGCTTGTGAAACGCATAAAAAGTGAAACATCTTTAACTTCGCAATTCCCAAACCCGTCTCTCCACGGCAGTTAAAGGTTCAAGCAGACATTCCTTTGAACTGTATCCAACGTATAGATTGGTCTATCTGAGAGCATTTAACAGAAAAGTTAATGGATGTAACTGCAGATGTGCTCTTTCTCAGATGATGACAGACAAATGAGTGCTTATTTTGTGGTGGATTTCGAATCTGGCAAGCATCTATCGTTTTGTTTGCCTAGAACAATGAAAAGCATTTTGTTGCAAAGATTGCTAAACAGAAAGCAATATTTCGACACCAAAAACTACTGCAATGAACGAAACATTTTGAAGCATCGAAATATTCAGAAGCGTGAAGTTTCAATCAGCTACAAAAATGTTTTCATCTAATTATTTACAACCTACTTAATACGATAAAATTTGAGAATAACCGAAAAGGAGTGAATAGAAACGAGTGCGACTGCTAGTGTTTAAATCGAAACGGAATCAAAATTTTAACGGTCCACGCAAATGATCCCACTATGAAACTGTGATCGCTATGCTGGCTACTTTTTCGTCAACTAGTGAACAATACGGGTCGCTCTAACTTCTTGTACTCTACTGTCTAAAGCTTTCATTTGTCAAATGAACATTTCAGACAATGAAATCATGAGATGGTGATATTAGTTATGATAGATTATGCACCATACGGCCTTGAGCTGTTCTTATGGATAAGTCTTTATGGGGGAGGGGGTGGGGTGGTAGGTGGTGGCAGATAATATTCAAAATGTTTGTATTCATCACCGCCTGGACATCATTAAACGTAATGTGCCGAAAGGCCTTTCAAAAACTTTTTCAGCGACGAATTAACAGCTTATTTGTCGCTCGGGGTAGACATTTCTTTTTTTTTTAAAAAATATTCTTTGAATCACTCTGGTATCTGCCTCTTCAAATCTAAGAAAAACTTCTAAGGTGCCAAAGCATTAGCTTCTGTAGGGAAAGTGGCTGCATCAACATTTTCAAGATGATGTTGACATTGCATTTAGTGTAAATGCAACGAATGCTACTGAAACTGTTTCATCCCTCTTTACCTCTCAGATTCGCTTATTATTAGTACCAACAATCTCTTCCAAATACGCTTTGTTTTGATGAAAAGTTCCAACCGCCTAGAGTTCACAGTGTTCTAAAGTTGGGATTGTATGACGCTGAAAAGAATTAATTTACTTTTATATTGTTTTGCTTCCATATTTTTTAGATCGTCATATCAAGTCGTCAGTGACATCAAGCGTCGCGCGTATGTCCAAAATGTCATGCCGACAACCGCACTTGTTCTATAAGCATGAAAACCGCAATAGATTATTCTGTAGCTATGTATCTGTGAGGCTATCATGAGCTATTCGTTATGCGATTAATGTTTCGTAACTGAGTCTAATTCGCTACAGCTCAAGCTCAGTGATAATCGTTTATATTGTGGCAAATGAAAACTAAGCTGGCGAGCAATGCTTGAACTCAAGAAAGCTTCTTCCTAATCGGTAAGGGAAAATTTATAGCTTTGAGTCCCACTTGAGGTTCGCTCACCATCAAACGAGTAGGGTTACTCGTGATCCTGCCATCAAAATTTAGCACATCACCTCTAACGCTCGTATTTCGTGGAAAACAAGCATCGCTATTTAATTTTACTCCTGTAACGATTTCTCAACGGCGATTTCTCTTTTTTTTTTGTAAAATAATAACCAAGCTTTCGTCGTTGATATCAAAATCACTCCATTGTTGCGAAAGCATGAGTGAACCCCGCTTTCATTGCTCTCACTGTATCAGATAACCCGCACTAGAAGCCAGTCAGTCATCTATAAAACACCGCCTTAATAACGGCAGCTCCTGTTTCATTTCAAAAAGTCGAAAATCAGCTCACCTTATAGACCTCTTCATTTAATGAAAAAGGAAGATAGCTGGATGGGTCGTAGCTTCACTGTTATTTTATTGCTGTGAAAAGAGATGGACTGTTCTGTAATGTTTATAGCGATTTCTATGGAACGAAAACGGCAGAGATAGCCGGTCATTTTTAGAGTTAATGCGGTGATTTGTACCGATTTTTCAGCTTTTGGCTTATATTGAGCTGAAAAAAAAGCAGCGTCTCTCATCGAGCGTCTTCGACAGATCGGTACAGTAAACAGTTTCAATGCCACTATTTTGTTGATAAGAACGGTTGTCGTGGTTTTAACTCCATTTCGTGGCCATCATCAGATGACCAAATTTTGCATTGTTCTTGCCAACACTCTAGTACACGTTTTGGTAAATAAAAAAAGCATGGATTCCACATGAAAATATGCAAAAGAAAATGCAAACTGCAAAACGAGAAAAAAAATGGGCATTGCTAACACATGGGTATTGATATTATCATTAAAATAGTTTAGGTAGCAGTATTTTATAGCTCCATATTCGGTCATTGTTATTGCTCTCAGACGCACAGTCACAGTCCTTCGAACTACGATCGGGCCTCAAGTTGAAACGTAGTCATTTCAATATGGCCTCGGTGCTCCTCCTGCTAATGAATGTCCGCTCGCCTTTGCGAGCTAGTAGAAGCAGCATCGTTTCAAGAGATTCCTCATCGACTAATAAGAGGATGGGGTGACGCTAATCTCTGTCATTCTTGAGTGGGTATATATATACCCATAACTATATATATACATATATATATAATATATATAGTTTATATATATATATATGCTTGTTCGTGTGCGTGCGCGTGCGCGTGCGTGTGTGTGCGTGCGTGTGCGTGTGTGTGTGCGTGCGTGTGCGTGTGTGCGTGTGCGTGGGTGTGTGTATGCGTGTGTGTCTGCGTGTGTATGCGTGTGTGTGTGTGTGCATGCGTGTGTGTGTGCGTGTGTGTGTATGTGGAATGCAATTAATGCCGCACATTATTGTTTCCCTGTGTTGTTGCTCATCGCTCCTAGCTGCTACTAAACAGAGACAGTTCGCCCTTTCGCGTGTGTATTCTTGGTGTTGTTCGTGCATCGTCTTCACCATCGCCATATATTTGTCGTGAAGGGCTTTCGAAAGAGAGAGCCGACTAGATAGCTAGCCAATCGAACAGAAGCGTCCTATTGAGGCGGACAAGAAGCCTCACTGGAGTGCTCTGATGGGAACACAACCCAACCATGATACGGCTTAGCTGTGTGCAAACCCTCATTCATTCGTCTTTCAACACTTACTGTTATATCATGCCTCAGCCGTCGCTTCTTCATCGTTGGTCGTCAACAACTTCTTAATAGAGCTTCATTTTGTAGGATTGTGAGGAAACTCGTGATACTTAATGTAACGAACGAAGAGAGGAGGGGGTAGGGTGGAAGAAGAGTCATAAATCATATTACAAAAATCAGTACCGTTTGTCTTTTTACCTTTCTTAATCGGTAAATGTTCAAGTTGGGTACTAGAACAAGCAGCATACTCTCAAGCACATTGCACCGTAAAGCTTCGCTAAATTGTATTGCTTTTTTTCTGTCATTTTTTTCGCCTGTCAATCGTTACACAATGAAATTTCTGCGTTACTATCTCAGATACAACTACTGGACATCAGTCTTCACTAGGTTTGAGGTGAAGGTTCTCTTCCTTTGATGGGTTCTCTTTTTGGGAATGATTGGGAATTGGAACGTGTATGACTCAACAGGGCGAAAGAATTGATGAAGGAGTAAAACTGAATACACTCAATTTTTTCGAAACGCGTCGCAAGATAGGCTGTACTCAGGTGGTGATCTTTTCCCAGAGGAAGCTCGAAATGGTAAAGCAGTCGAAATAGATTCAATATCCGTTTGATATATCCTTTTGATTATTAGATATCCGTTTGAAGGATTTTCTCTCAGCTACTTGCAGATTGAAAATTGGTCGTGTTAGTATTTAGAACTTTTAGAACTTTACCATCAATAACAAAGAGACTGAAGAGAGAGAGAGCGAGAGGGATCTTCAATATCCTAACTGCTTTGGGAATGTTTAGATAACAACTGATAATGTGATTTCTTCTCACAACATCTGGATGATCTTTGAGCTTTCGTCACATTTTTATTGAAGCCATTGCTTATTGAGCTTGCATTGTTCATTGGTGTCTATGCAGCAATGTTCGCTCTTCATCATGCATGTCCAGTGCACACTGCTTTCGTCCAAGCGACCACAAGAAGCGTATCATTTACCCCTTGTATTTGTTATTTTAAGTGGCAGAAGTGATTGAACGATAAGATGTGATCAGTAGGATCCTTAGGTGTAACTTCGACGTAATCCAGTTGCTGCTTACATCAAACTTTTCTAGGGTATAATATTCGCAGAAGTACAATAGCATTGCGAAGTTGTGAAGTGTATAGAGTAGCAAGAAGTGCATGAGATATCTCAAGTACCATAATCCATGAGAGTGAGATCGATGCGTATTCCCGTAGGAGTTGGCTGAAGAGAGCCATCTCGTCTCGACTCTCGAAACATCAACACCACTTCAGGCGTCGGCAAATGATGACACTTCAATTCAAGATTATTGCCTTCATCAATTCTGAATGCAGAAAGTAGTCAATTCCCTCTAACGCGTCGCTGAACGATAGTCGGTACGAACTTAACGAACCGTTGCATACCAATCAATGTGGTAGATCTCTTTCAGCACGTCTTCATTACCGTATCGTGGGCAGGCGTTCTCGTTTTCAGCTCATGCTATTAGTGTCGCATATTATTAGAACAAATTGAGCTATGTGAAATTGGGATCGGAATGAGAAAACCGTTCAGTTTAATAGATGAAGATCTTCATACAGTTTCCGATTTCTTTCTATTTCGATTATCATGCCTCACATTTATGTGAAGAGCAGTTCAAGATGCGCTGATAAATGGACAATTGTGAAAACTGCATTGAACGCAGCATGGGACAGGAATTGATTTTCACTCATTGTTTCATTTTTTCTACCAGCTGTAATATCTTGGGGTTGGCAAATTCCATCTCATCCTCTATCAAAATTGCATTCGCAAAAATGTTTTTTTGCGCAGAAATACCACCGGTCAAGCTTGGGAATTGCATAGAAATGTGATGACAGATATATTCCAAATGGATGAACGAGCGAATCTCTCGTACTTCATAGGTTGGGGTCGGTTACGGGTTGAAAAAATATAAGCCTAAGCGTTTGAAAATGCATGACAGCAAAACGAAAATGCATGACAGCAAATCGTTTTAACATGGTTGCTATAGCAGGTGCGCAAAAATGTCGTACATTCAGCAAATATTTTTGATTTTGAGCAAATTTAAATTGTTAAAATGTGTCTAAATTGCGAAAGCTGTTAGAGATTTAATAAAAGAATGGTAAATTCGATGAATGATGAGAGGCGGAAGCATGTGTAGTTCATATCTCTTCTTTGCAATTCAGTGAGACTGTCAACTGAGGAAATCAGCTAAGATCTCAAAAGTTTTATGCGTATATGTAAAGTGCGGAACTGCTTCGGGGAAAGCTAACCGGCCAACATCTTTAATAGTATTGCTGTATTAATTTTAATTTTGAGCGGTTAGCATTAAAAGATTAATGCTTATGTTTTCACTCTTCGCTTGCCTGTTTTCATTCCGAGTATACGCTACAAAAACCAGTGAGTTTCCTTACAAGTTCTACTGTTTCAGGTAATGATTTCTGATCTATTGCGTGGCACGGACGCTTCACCGGGTACAAGTCAGCGATCTAAAGATATTGTGGATGCGACGAGTGAAAATAGCCGGGCGGAATCGTCGCATGCAAAAGATGCTTCTTCTAATGATGGTACCGCATCGACCACTACCAAAAAGCAATTGTCCACACACCGCTTCTCAGTCACCGACATTCTCTCACCGTTCGACAATATCGGTACCAATAATGTTTCTTGAAAATTGCACTTACTTATTTTTAGGAGGGAAAATATTAAGAGGCCTTCTGAAAATTTTTGATGTTGGACGAGACCATAAAAAGGAGCATATATTATTGGCATTCGAAGGCCATCCCTTATGTGCCACAGAAAAGAGACCCCATAATCGAAGTCTGTAGCTCATATAGGCTATATAATTTTTCGTTCTTAGTAGAGAACTGTCAGCCTCTACGGAGTGATAGGGATAAAAATGTAAGTATTCAGCACGACAGGTCATGTTGTTCAGCAAAGAGTAAAGTAAACATTAGCTGCATGGAAATGATAAGAGGCTGTCCTTCAAGCACGCCGACACCAGCTTGCAAATGCCAATAACATACTTCGCAGATCCGATTTGTGAGTTGAAAGTGTATGCGACAGGTGGCAGCATATCGATGTACTTCACGCAGACAGATCAACTTGTGCTGATGCATTTTTGATACCGGCGCAAAAACGTGGAAATGTCGTGAAGCCTACTGCGTTAGTTGTGCTGTTGCGTGTGCGGGGCAAGGGAATAAATAAAGTAGTTGAGTAGAAAACTTGACAGAACTGGATCGAATGTATGCATTTGACGTTCATGTTAGGATCGCACTTTAAGGATCATTATGCTTAAGTGACTACTCTAATGACTCTCAGTCATTTTGGCTTTTTCTAGCATCTTGTGCGAGAAAAGATGAATTGAACTGTGGGCAGATAAAGACACTGAAACTGACACATTCTGTAATGTTTTTGCACTGCTTAATAGCACTGGACTGTAGTAAGCTAAAGCACATGACCTGTAGCCCCATATCAGTAATATCAGAAGTGTGGTTTCCAGTCACTGCCTTCTTTTTTTTGGTTTGGCTCACTGGCGTATGCACCTGTCGAGATGACACGGTCATCAGAGATAGCGTAGTGCGCGGCAGTCAGCGTATGAATGCATAAGCCTAACAGCGGAGTGCGCAAGTTCTATTTCTAACTGCTCTGTGTATTTATCCCTTCCTGAATTTTTTGTAATACTAGCATTAAAACCTATGTTCGGTAGGAACTGATACCTGCGCTGTTAAGGTTCTTCTTTTCATAGCTGTGAAGTGAAAAATGGATGTTTTCTATGGTCTAGGACTTTAGGCGTGTGTGAACGTGGTTATACTGCCTCTTGAAACTTATCTCCATATGAACTTGTTGAATAATGAGGAATGTGTAAAGTTAGCCTTTAGCGAAGGAGATTAACGTCATTTTGGGTTTTTTTAAGGCTGGGAATTCTGCCTTTTCCAAAACACTATCGCTGAGCTTCTGTTCTTTTCCATACATATTTATGAAGTCCTGCCTCCTTTCAAATGCCTGAGCCTGTAACTCAATGGACTACATCATTCACCCAAAATATATGTGTTTATAAATATCGATAAATGGTTTATGTTGATAGCAGGTCCCAATCTTGAGCTGGGCCCATCATTTCATAAGTCGTTTTGTTCGCCCGTAAATTACTCATTTTTCCGATGTTGCTAAGTTCATTTACTGTCAACGAGTCAGAACTGTTCGATTTGTCGTTTCGAATGAAGTAAATAACTAGTCGAAGAGTGAGCATGCAGACGATTTTTAAACGAAAATCCTATCAGGCAAAGCTTTGGATTAGTTTTCAGCTGGATTCATTGTAGAAGGTTGAAGTATGCTATAGATTACAATATATTCTTTGAGGAGTTTGAGTAACCATGTTGAAGTGTGAGTGGCCAATTGACTGAAATAATGAACAAGTTTTTAGACTGTGCTAACAATGGTTCAGCGACTGACATAGCCAGCTTGTGCTAGCTTCTTTATAAGGGAAAGCCAAGAATACGTTATGTGCTCTTACATATAGAAGACATAGTCCAGAGAAACTACAAAACTGCGTAGTGAACTAAGGCATCTTTGCTCGTTTGCCGGAAAATGCGATCGTATTTATGAGTCTTCAAAATACGGGTTATGTTTAGGAGTATAGGTGGTAATGGGCGCGAAAATGTGGTGGAAAATCACATTCATAATTAGCAATTTTTGTGCACGTATTAATAAGAGAGGGACAAGAAGCGATAAGGGGAGTGAGTGGTCATCTTTATTGCTGTGAACGAGCAAATGGATTGTCAAAAGTTAAAAGGTTTAAAGGTTCGGCAAAATATGAAGAGATGAAAGAAAAATAGAGCAGCTCGTCGAAAACTTACTAGCTGTGCATCGCCCCAGACGAACCTAATTTTGCTTTGAAAGTGAAGCTACCTTCTTGCAATATTAAAGGAGCATCCACCGAAACACTCAAACTGCAACCTACAACAAATTTGTAACGCTACACGGTAACGATTCGGGTGAACTGAGGTGGCAGCATTTATAAACATAACATCATATAAAGGGACTGGATTTGATTGAACTAGAACATATTCGGTTTTAAATTGCAGTTGCATTCCGTTGTGGCGTTGAATGAGACAGCGGTTGATTAGATACACAGTCCATTTGGAAGTGAATTGTTCATATGACCGGTCGGTTAAGGTGATGATGTACTCGCGTTTACACTGTTTTTATTTTCAATTTATCTAACGTCGTGACGAAGACGACATTGTGCTTGGCTCCTGTGTCATCCATAAACTGTATCATCCATAAAAACAGGTGCAGTTTTGTTGACCATGAGAGGCGATGTGTGAGCCAGGTTTTAAACTTCCTGCTGCCAGTAATAACTCAAAGTACCGTGTAATCTAGGGTGTGTGTCCCTTTCCCCTTTCACGAAAATGCACGTTTTTCTGACTTGCCGAAATCTCCAAGCCCTGAGTCCCTTCCATTCCCTGATATTTTTCATTGAAAGTTCTTCAAGAGTAGAGCAACACAAAAGCGCTTAGAAGACCATACGCATGTTTTGATGATGGCAAAGTTTATAAACCCATTCTGTACAAAAAGTTGCGTTACAACGTAAGATTAGCTCCAGATGAGTGCGAGCAGGTGTATGAACAGGCCACCGAGGTACTATTATATGTTTATGCGACATTTTTGTCGTGCGATATCGGTGCCTTCGTGTCAACTGTCACACGACCACCAAGCAAAAGTTTTTTTGAGTGAACTGCGCATATGGTCGTTCAGTTAAGTGAAAAAAACGAGAACGTTAATGGTTGGTTGGTAACGTGACTGACAAAATGATTGTTTTATTTGTTCCTGCAGTTTGTGGCCTTGATGTCCTCTACAATTTGTTATAAACACAAGAATTTAGGTGCCAATTGGATCCACCGATGGAATTATCAGTTAATGAGCTAGAGAGTGGAAATTAAGATTTTACAAGCGAGTCGAAGCACAAAAATTTTTTAAGTTAGAATTGGTTGCTAGCGATTCATGTTGGCAATATGTGACCATGCATATGTTAAATAAACCTTGTTGTAAGGTTCTCAGTAAATTTATTTTTGATATCAAGTTAAGTTTCTGGTCAAAAATTTTGCAACTGAACTTTCATCGATATTTGCAATTTGATCAATGAGCTTCTTCTGCTATGATTTTGCTCTGGATCGCCACAAAAATTCTCAGTTTAAGGTGAAAGAGTTTAAAATGAGCTTCATCTGTAAAGCAAAATAATCGCAACGCTAGAAGCGCATTGTTTATTTGCAATTTTTGCATCTGGTCTATGAAAAACTGCCAGTGCACCTAATCGATGAATAGTTTCGCAGTAGGATCCCTGATCTGAAAATATATGAACTCGAGAGTGTGCATACACGCTAATACTATATTCCCGTTTGCGAAGCTAACTGATGCTCCGCATCTGTTATCACAAAGCTCGTTTGCTTGGAGTGTTTGCAAGAGCCGTTGAACGAACTGGATTCGGTTCCACTTATGAAAATGCCTAAGAAGCTATTACGAAATGGTTTTTTTAAGCTTACACGGTAGAAAATAAGATGATAAATTCAATAGAAAACGTTTAAAAGTTACGATATACCAGTACCAGTTACTCCGCAAATTACCGTGATATAATACAAGGTGTGTAACCTATAGTCCCTATATCCTTGATTAACCTGCCTTCCTGTGCTAACTACAACTAATCCATTTCTTTACATTAAATTTTGCTTTATAGCCCTACTAGCATTTCATTATTATCATAGCTTCCACATCCAGTAATTTATGCCTGACTGTACGCCAAAATTTGCCTGATTTATTTGGTCGTGATTATCTCAAAGATGATGTAGCCTCGGGAAGCCTTGAGGTCGCGGGCCTCCGAAACCAAATTCACCTGCGAAAAGAAACGGCCCAGAAGTACCTGCTGTAGCACTTAAGGGCGATAAAAGCACTTTTTAGCTTGTCGAATACATCAGATGTATAACGCTTAACTGCTTGCCTTCTTCATCAGAAGTCTGTCCGCGCAAGCTAATCGCAACAAACAAATGTTATATCTTCCTATGAGACAGCTAGTGTAGATTAGAAGTCATACGTTGGGCTAGGAGGGGATTTTAACTGTATATGGACATGCGGCTTTCTAGTTCAGGGAGGGGTCATATGCCTCGCAACCACGAGTAAAGACACACTAAAAGCGCCAAGAAATTTAAAAGTTTTGTCATTTTCGTGCCGTTTACCCATTCACATAGTGACCCTAAAATTCGCTCCTTGCTGCTGTTTTCCATTTAAAGGCATTTAAAGTATGCCCACGAAATTTCGCTCATAAATTTTGAATGGGAAGTAGTGGTTTGCACGAACGGTTGAAATTCGAGAGAAGGTATGTAAATATGTGCATTTCATTTGAAATGCTTCTTTCTGTAGTAAAAACTCCATTAATTGTATTAAAATATTCCGACTGTAGTAAAAACTCCTATTCTCGAACTCTGCAGTACTTTGAATGTCGAAATAAACTAATGGGATTTAAAAGAAGCAAAGAAGCAAAAAATGGCCTCGTCTCGAAGATATATAACCGCATCACATCCATTTGTGATTAGCCTTTCTATTCAAAAACAACTGTTGGAATGGCCAAAGATACCAACATATTTCACTTTTTTGTGCACATCTTGGCTGTACTGGTTAGTGACTTTAAAATAAGCCTAGAGCTGAAGCTGAAATTGCCCAACCACTACCATTTTAAATTTTATCACTTTCGATTCAGAAAAACCTACCCTGGACTTATTACCCACATAAAACTCGATCTCGAGCCGTAGAGATTCCAAGACCCATTTCACGAAAACTGCAAGTAGCAGAGGAAACTTGAAGTGTTCTCGATAACGATGAGAATGATGTTCTCGAAAAATCCATCGAAAATTCTTTTCGTGCTCGTATTGTGGTATTCTTCATGGAAAATTTTTATATTTTGTGAGGCACTCGAGAAGAAATCTATAGCAGAATTTATAACATTATTAACTTAAACATGTAGACGCTCCTACCGTCCTTCCTCTCAGCATTCGAAACCCTTTCTCTATTAGTGACTGCCATGTAAAGCAAATGGACCAATAGTCAGGTAAAGTAAACAAATGACAATGGTTGTTTCTTAACATCCCCTTAAAGAACTAAAAATTGCAAATTTTGCGATATTCACTTCTTTGAAGGAGCCCGTACGTACTGCCCACGAGTATCCGGCCTTACCTATGTTTTAATAAAGATTAGAAGCGGAAGTACTCTGGAGATTTGCACGAACAAAAAGTGTGAAAACGTCAATCGGATGCGGGTGCTCGTCGAGATTCCCTCGGCAAACGTTCGGCTTTTAGTGTCATTGGCGTAGCGGTCGATCAACACAATAGCGCCTCTCTGTGCGATCTTTTGCCGAAGGTGGTCGGCCTAACGTTCATCTAATGCGCGACACATTGTTCTGGGATGTCTCGTGAGAAAATTAGGTAACTTTGCATGCTGACGAAACAATAACATCATAAGTGACCGCTCGTTTCGAGCACTGTATGTAAGAAGCCTCTTCCAGATGACACTAAAAGCTTCTCCTCTCTTATCTTGTTTCAGTGGCTTCAATAAGTGAGTGCACATTATGCTTATATACCTCGTGACATTTCACGAACTTTCTAAAATAAACACATAACGTTCAGAAGACGCATTTACTTGTATATTGAAGAGAAGACTATTGATAAAAGTGGAGTGGAGTGCATAGTTAATTGAATTTAACTTTCTTACTCCTATGTTCCACGAATTGTTGAATGCATCGCAATTCTGGAATTGGCGTTGCAGATTGTCAGACAGGAGACGGTTGCGAACTCTAATGAATGTTCGGTTAGAAATTTTGCGCCTTTTCGAGACAAATGTTCTTCTCTGAGAAGAGAAACTTTTTCCAGGGCTTGAGAACCGGAAGCAAAAAAAGAGACTGAAGGCAAAAAAAAAATGATATTAAAGAGCGGAAATAACAGTGGCTGTGTATAGAAGGTGGAGCAAGATAAAGAATTTAAGAGATTAGGCAAGGATATGCCATCCCTTTTGTCTCGCTTATTTATTTTCTGGAATCTTCGACTAAAGCAGAATATTTGAGCAAACTAAGCATTTTCGTTTGATTTCGCTGCTCCTTTTTTGACGAAATTTTCATTTTGCTAGCGAGACACCTGCAGTTTTCAAAAATTTCCCGAATTTATTTCAACCTTGAAGGATGCTACACGCTTCAAAAGGCAGGTTCAAAGTGGAAACATCTAAGACTTTCCCCAGCTGATGCATAGTTAACTAACTACGACTTTTCTGACATTCTTCTCTAAAGCTGAAAAAGAAATACCGCTAAAATTGCAAAAAAAAGGGGTCTGAGAAGTGGTGAAGCCAGTTTTCACTCATTTTTGGTCAACGTTACTAGTAAACAGTGCATGTCTCCTTCTTTTCAAATTCACTGCTGGTGCAGTGTTAAGCATGGCTGCATCTTATAAGCAGTCTTTTGCCGATTTGGCGGAAAATCCGCGAGTTTTCGCAATAATTTTAGATGTACCGTGACAAGGCAAATAATAGTCGCATTCACAACCGCAAAACAAAAATTTCGTCTCTCCGTTTTTCGATTCCGATATCTTTCTTTAATTCTACAACGATTTTTTGCAAATCGAGAAAAAAAACTTCGGCAAGCAGCAACGTACTGACCGCATCTGCCCATGCAGTCGCCAAATGAACGCTGTGGGCTTGAATGTCTTTCAGTAGAATTAGGAAAATCGTACGTGCTTATGAAAACAGTTTAAAGCATCGTCTATAAAAAGCTGTATTTTTATGCGATTTTTAATCGATCATTTGTGCGACTTAAGAAGAACACTCAATGGTTCCCGATATGTTCCAGTAGGAAAGACAAAGCTTCAGAAAAACCAAAACTGGGAGTGCTTTCTTGACGAATTTCATTGCCTGCTTGAATACAGCAAGGTTGGTGGCAGATTGGGAGGGACCGAATCATTCCCGTGTATTTTTTTTTTGCAGTTGCCTGTACAAGAATAAGACCAATCGGGTTTATCAAGACAGAATCGATAGGTCGCAAAAACTAATCGCTCTAAGAAAGCGTTCATGAAATTAAATGATTATATTGGTAATCTTATACTTTTCATTCTTTAGTCACCTTACGTTGACATTGAATGAGCAATTTGTTTCTTCCTACTCGGCCATATTCCCTCGTGTGTTCGATCAGTCACTGGAACTTTATGAAACCGCCATGAAATTCATTATATTTTTTGGCATATCCGTCCCACTGTGCTGCTGGTGCCGTTCACCCTAGTGCACTATTGATAAAATCACATGAAATCAAAAAGCATCAATAACTGACTCCGCAAACATCTCGCCAGTTTGCACCTTCGTTATACAACACCATGCTCGCAACGTAAATGGATCTGGTAGTTTTCCAATTCGAAGAATCTTCAATACCTAGCTGACTCCAGCGATTTCACCTTTCTTGCTCTGTATGACTGCAAAACCGCAATCATAGACAAAGCTCCAATACTGTTTGCGTTCAAATGTGACCTTCATCACTTTTAATACACTGTTGATTGCACAACTCCAGAAATCTGATAGAATGAGCCGGATTTCTGGAGTTGCCAAAGGAGTTTTATTTTCACAAAGCGATGCACAAGGCTCATCAAAAGTTCTGATATATCGTTTTCATCAAATATGGTAATAACAGAAAACGATAGAATTTAGTTTCCTTTGGACTTAATAAGTTCGTTTAGTTCGTCGGCAATTCAGCTTTGCCATTACTTTGCTGCAACGGAACACAGATATCACCGTAATCGAAAGTTTTCGACGTGGATGTGCTAGAACTTCTGAAGAACTCCTCGAAATAAGTTCCTAAGACATCTTTGAATCAAATATCAGTTCATATTGATTGTCCTCGCTTGTGCATCTTTGATTAGTGATACTTATATGACAGAATACATAACGTTACTGGCCAAACAACAATAGCGATTCGCTCCAGAACTGGACATAAACAAAGGTTATGAAAATTTTGCGAATAGGAAAGAAGAGATGATGTGCATGATGCTGCATGCAAGAGTGGGCTGTTGAAACGAGGATAGACGTCGAAACAAGGATAGGCCGTCGAAACGGGGATGGGCCGTCGAAACGAGGATAGGCCGTCGAAACGAGGACAGGCCGTCGAAATGGGGGGCGAGGCTGTCAAAACAAGCGAAAATAGGGAAAAATATTGGAAAAAAAAGATACCAAGAAAGGTCCGCGAAATAAAGGTCGCACGATAGGTAAGTCAACATAATAAGCAAGTCATGTTTTGAAGAAGTGGAAATGTTTGTCCATGCCTTCTCTCGTCTATGCGCAAACGAAAACTTCATGCAACTCCAAAAAAGTTTTCGGGAACCGTTTTCTTGCAGTGGCTGGTTTATGAGTTAAAAATCAGTGCGCATATCTGAATCCCTTCTCGTCAGTTTTTAACATCTAGTGGATGGTTTTATGACATTAATGACAAATTTAATGATCTGATTTCATTTATGAGATTCTTATAATTTTTTCACTGTCGACATGTAGGGAGTGATGTAAAGTGCCAGTTTTGTTGCAGTCAGTGATCAGAAAGCAAAAAAAAAACATTATGCGATTTTCGTCCAATATGAAGAATGTGAATAAACGAATAATTTGGACTTAAAAAATAATTCCTAACATTTCTCATTACTTTGCTTCATTTCGCGGACGCTCACTTATGTCACTCAAGATGGCAATAACAGATTAAAGTGAGAAAACATTCATATTGGCGCGATGGTAAATCGTTCTTGGCGAAAAAGATCACAGAAAACGAATACTGTCGACAAGCTGTCAAATTCTTATAGCGTTGCAAAGTCAAAATTGGCACAGCAGCTACTGCTGGTGCATCCGAACAGAGATTAGTGCACCTGATCAATCTCGAGCAACTATCGAAATACGTCCTCTTCAAAATTAATTGATATTCAGGGAAAAAATATCTTCTTTGGATTGCGAATGCATAACTGTTTTGTGGCTCACATGCTCTGACGTGGACAGTTTAAACTATTGAGTTATATCCTCTAAAATTGAAAATCGGGCGATTTTTGGGGCTGTAAGGAGAGTATCAACCATAAGGCTCGCTGAACGCGAATGTTGACGTTTTTTAATGGGATTTCTCAGCAAAAAATTTCCAAGATTACTCACGTTGGAGATTTTTAAGGCGATCAAGCCGGTCCAAAGCAACTGATGTACAACAACGGTTTCTGCTTCTTCCTTCTACTTCTTGGACCTGTAAGCTTCGTGTCTATATATACGCACACCACAGCTATTCAGTCTTTTCAATCTAAATAGCGTGTTCTCTGCTGAGGCGAGTATTCCGCATTACAGCAAACGAGGTAGTTTAGTCATTATGGAGAATTATAGTTCTAGAGTTTCTACAGACTTGTGGGTGGGTTTGTTGGCCGGCAAAAGTGGGAAATGAACTGAAAGTTGATACGCTAAGCACAAAGATTTTGCTGTCGCTTGAGTTGTCGCCAAGTAAGGTACTACTGAAATAGTAAAGAAACGACAGGTATATTAATTTTTTCTTAGTCAGAGGCCTATCTTAACTTTTAACAAAGTAGAGCCAGCAGTTTTGTTTCATCTACCGTATGTGGTAAGGTTATTGTATCAGCAATACCTTTTGTAGACAAATTGAATTGTGTCCGAAAATCTCAAAACGCTTCCATTCATTAAAATGAAATCTCACAAGAAGATTTCTGCACTTCGATGAACTGTGATCAGTTCTCATATAATACTCAGTTGGATTAGTCTACTTATTGAGCGTTCACTTCGCAGAACAACTTCTTAAGTGGCTATCAGCTCACCACACAAACAAATGAGAAGTTGTCGCCAGTGTTAAGCAATTCGCTAAAACAAAACTTCGATTGCTAAGTAACAAAAACGACAACCGCATAGAAGTTTTTAAGTGTACCAGCTTGCGGAATGTATGAAAAGCAAAGCTGAAACACTCACAGTGTTCGTATTTATGAGTGTACCTTTTGCCTCTCTTTAGAATTGCGAACTTTAAGCACTAATATTTCGGTGCAATTTAAACGATTCAAAACGAAATTTGTCCATCGAAATGTATTGCTTTCAAGCTAACGTATAGAGTTTATAATGCAAAAATTAAGCAAACTTGAAATGGCAAACCTTACGCAAGCCAACAAGATGCACTCAGATAAAAGTGAACATTCTTTTCGATCAGTTACTGTTATGTGGGAAACCTATTTTTTTCTTCGCTTTGAAGCATTGTATGCAAAATGAACGCCAAAAAGATAGCTGGAAAACTTCGGCACATCAGCGTTTTGATTTGTGCGGACTTGTCGATGATCGTTCGTAATTAACTATCGTCGACTACCTCCAGTGAGCGAACTATATCAGTGGATGAACGGTAACGATTCGAATTGGAATAGTTTATTATTGACTTGATATATGAACAACGACCTTGACGTCTATAACAATTACTGAGCAAATATTCTGTCACGCAAACTAGTCAGTATGAATTTCGTTGCTGGCGTGCTATACAACGTGTTGAAGTAGTAGGGCAGAACTGAAATTTATGTGTTTTGCAATCAGAGACCCTCTCGTTTAAGCATACACTCTCTGGACTTGACCAATTTTGTCCGAAACGCAACGTTCATAAGTTTTCTTATAAAGGCAAACAAACAGCGCAATGCCATAAACGAGTAGCAGTCGGTGGTTTTTATGCTGGTACTACGCACCGTACGCAGCACCGCTTAATAGAACTGGAAGCCAACCTTCCTATCAATGAATCATATGGTGTGAGAAACTTGAAGTTTGCGAAAGGAAAACCAATTTTGTCCGAAACGCAACGTTCATAAGTTTTCTTATAAAGGCAAACAAACAGCGCAATGCCATAAACGAGTAGCAGTCGGTGGTTTTTATGCTGGTACTACGCACCGTACGCAGCACCGCTTAATAGAACTGGAAGCCAACCTTCCTATCAATGAATCATATGGTGTGAGAAACTTGAAGTTTGCGAAAGGAAAAATTTCATTTAAAAACTCAAAAAAAATACTCTTATTTGAGCGAACCCATTATCTATATAAGCGTTTCTATCTACTAGAAACTATGAAAATTTCTGACAGCGCAATTCCTTCTTTTAGGATATACGGTCACTGGGGTTAATTTTGTTAAACTTTTATAAACATAGTGATACCAACCGGCCGTTCCGTCCAGTGGATGCCGAGTTTATCGATGACATTGAAATCTTGCGGCGCTAATTATGCATGAAGGCTAAACAGAGCAAAACTCACGATGAGCAACAGACGTTTCAATCTATGCTGATAGAGTGGGAGCAGTGCTCATTCTGCGAATCGCTTATATTGTTCATGCCTCCTTTCTCACTCCACAAGCATTGCACATCAAGAAATGATTGAAATAATTGTCGTTGAGTGCAAATGACGAACTCCGGTGATCGCCATATTTTGCAAAAATCAACCCTTGCAAAATACAACTCGATTCGCTTCCACTGAATCACCCAGTGTGTTGAATCGTTCATCCAGAAGATACGCTTTACCACTTCGTTTCGTTACTGTCAACTAATATTTGCGCCGAGGTCTTTTTGAATTCTTTTTTTTTCGCCATTTGTTGCCTTTTCCCAACGGGATATTCTCTTAGCAAAGTCGTAAATTTTTGAGTAGTTTTTTTACATCTAATCTTTCAAATTTAAACAGCGTTCAGTTGGACTATATGTACCTCGAACAGTGAAGTACAATAAACTATTGCTTTCGATAAGATTACTCTATCATAAAGTGCACATCGACCAAAAATTCACGTAAATTTTTCAATAAGAAGAATAAAGCGAATATAATACTCATAATTTAAGTCCACTTTTTTATTTAATATGATCACTGAAACATAAAATCAAATGGAAAATACCATAGTCTCTTCTGGATAACATGATAGACTATATTTATTGCCAAAATAGAAGAAAGCAGGGTGTTGCAACATCGAAAGCGCGCGGGTCACATTAATTGCAAAGAACCCTGTAATTCCGATTTTGGCTGTTGTTCGTAGATATTCGAAGCAGCTGAGAAAATGCTTTCGTACAGTTTAAATTGGCTGTCTACATGAGCACATAAGTATTATGTAGTCGTTTAGCTGATGTGACTACTCGAAGAGTGATTTGTATGAAGAATTGGAAATAGTAGGTGCGCATTCAGACTGTTGTATGTAGCGGTGGAGAAATGTAGATATTGTTCACTTAAAGAAATTGGGGTGAGCTAGTAATGTAAAGGTGCATCTTAAGTGGCAACGTCATGACAGCTACTAAAATGGAAGTCCAGCACCTTTCGTTGATATGTTGTACGGTTCAAATTGTTTCTTACATTATTTGCATTTAGCCAAATTTATTAAGCACGTCGAATTTCGGAACAATAGTATCCACTGCTGCTTCGTATGATTCTTCAAAGATTCGATTACGTTTTATAGGATTTTCAGGAGGATTTTCCTATTTTATTTCCACAAAGCCTACTTTTTGCCGTTAAGAACTCGTCAGCTAATCCAAAAACTTATAAAGTGACATTGATTTATTTCTAATGATTTTTCAGTGTATGTTCATCATCTATATCAAAATGAGCGTTCGAAATTTGATAGAATTTACCCAATTCGTCAAACGATTAGTTCAATCCCGTTTAAGATCACCTTAAGCGGACCGCGTTTATTTCAGCCTTGGACAACGTTGCTGGACAGTAGCATGTGTTGCACTGTGTAAAGGTATCCCCAAAATTTTCAATGAATCTGTTCTGGGCGGTACGAGGTGTTGGCGTTGTGTTTACAAAGCAGCACACCTAATACCGTAACACACACACACATCAGGTGAATAATGTCTCATCCCTGCCTGTGTTAACGTTGCTGTGTGCGTATGTATAGCAAACTGGCACCTCCATCTCGCAATATGTCACCAATCGATAATATTTTTTTCATCTCTCCTTTCGAAGGCGATCTATCGCCTTTTAAGGCGATTTTCATTAAACAATTTCGATGTATTCTTAAAATTGTTGATAGTTGAATGGAAATCAGGAGTAGCAACCATTAGCCGTATTTAAAGGGCGCTGTTTTTTAAGCTTTCTTTCATGTTGTTTCGTGCCTCGACCGCGTTTCCGCAAAGTACAATGAAAAAAAACTTTTATTTATTAGCAGTTATACGGTGCTTCTGCATGACATCACTTTCATTGCATTATGGCATCAATCTACAACAATAACAAAAGCGATAAGCTTTGGGAAAGCGACAAGAGAGAACTT
This sequence comes from Toxocara canis, assembly GCA_000803305.1. NCBI lineage: Eukaryota > Metazoa > Nematoda > Chromadorea > Rhabditida > Toxocaridae > Toxocara > Toxocara canis. The sequence goes on along the minus strand of JPKZ01001381.1, from coordinate 53,640 downwards.
AATTTTGCTTTCGAATTGTGGCAAAAAAAAGAACTATGATATACTGTACTTGTTGGATCGATTGGACTTTTGGAAAGCGAGTGTTTACAAGTAGTAGTCCTCTTGAAGCTTTTAACGGACTCTTTTGATTGAATAAAGTACATGTTAGTTTTTTGAGTTACATATAACACTTAAACACATGTTAACTGTATTATGGCTGACGCTTTTTGTAGATAGATCTTATTTCATCGTACAATTTCATTTCTTTTATCGATGGAATGCAAAATGTCTAATTTTTCGTCGATAGGCATCTCTAATGTCGAGAAATAAGATCGCAATTCCAGGAAATAAGTGGGTAATTTCTAACTTACACTTTAAGCCCAATCCTATACGTATTTTTATGCTTCTTTTCTTGATATATTCATCTTTCAGTAGGCTCTCCTTCTAAGCGAAAACGTTCTGCCTTTGTCAATTGATGCTGAATTTTTTGTGCACAGGTTGAACATTTCCTTCAATTTATATGGTCAAGCAATCAAAGACCACAAAACAATTAGCTGCGCAGCATGCATTTTGTTAAGTAATGAAGCGCGTAGGATACGGTAGCGGTGTAGGTGTATGTCGTTTGTTGAAGCGTGCGCTTGGTTGTTTCAACGTTATTGGCTGCTTTGTGCGTATTCGGAGAAATCAACGGCGAGCTGCATGCATGAGCGTTTGTCCGTTCGTCCGCTTGAAGCACGGCAATTCCCATCATCGGCTTTAAGCCGCATTTAGTTTAACCCTCTCGAAGAGTGCACTTCGCTTTTGAGCCACTCACCCGCTAGTGGTTAACGCCTAATTTGCGGCTTGCTAAGAGAGTGAGAGCATCTCTGAAACTGAAACACTAATTCAACGCCTTCCTGCTTACAAATATTTCGCAAATTGGTCTTCATTTGCTCATGACAAATTGCAAGAGTTTCGATAGCGCACAGAAATGACCGGTAGGAATTCGCAGAGTATGAGAGAAAAGTGTGTATAGTTGTGTACAATTTTGAGAGCAGTATGAATCGCATCGTTGTTGGCCATATCCGATCACCACTCAGCTGTTTGTATGTATATACTATGCGCATGCGAATTACGAAGTCTTTAAGGGTCCGTGCCGAAAACCTTATCGTTAAGTAGCATTTATTTTTTGCTTCCTTCATAACAATCAAACGTGTTACACCATCTTTTATCGGTAATAGCTAGTAAGTTCCCAGTCCATTTTTGCATCTACCTGCAAGCACCAGGAATCCTTTGGTTGAACTGTTCGACTGATTAGCATGAGCTTGAATAACTCTTAATATGAAGTAGCCAAGTTGTAGATTTTTGGACAACTTCATGATTTTCATTTTAGGCATCGAGCTTTTCCTTAAACATATTACTGCATTCAAGGGCGCTTAGTCCAGAAGAGAATCGAATATCCGTAAAAGTTTTAATGCTGAAAAAGTCGAGTAAATATTGCCGCACTTGAAGGACTCTACATTTTCTCTTTACCACTTCGACAAGAACATTCCTAGGATATGAAGATTGTATAAATGCTAGAACGCCTCATTTATGGCCACTAACACTGAAAGAGACTCGCATATGCAGTAGTCGTTAATCGTCGAGATGTGGAGGACACGCCTTGAGGGCTTTATTGTCACAGCGAATGGTATTGTTTCTGATGTGAAATTGACAAATGTCATTAATTTCTCGCACATTTCCAAAACGAGAAGATAGTACACAGGAAGAAAACGCTATTGTGGGAATTCTGCTATATATATATGTATATATATAATTCTTTATAAGCGATAAATCTACTTTATGCGGTATAATCTTTCCGCAGTAATAGATAAAGGGCAGTTCAAAAGCGATCGATTTGCAGAATTTGCTTTCTTGTCTGCCCACCATAGAAATAGCGAATATGAACTGTCGAACAACCGCATAGTGAGGCAAACACGATAGAAACAAATTGAAGAACATCTAAACCATCACTTCTGCAATGCACTTTGCACTCGATCAATACGCACGTAGGCGAGTTATCTAGCGTTTAGTTAGGTATAAGCACAAGATATTCAACAACGCAATATAAAACCCCATTTGCGAATGTAGCCAATTCGTTGCACGCTGAAACAGCTTTAAATCTGCACAAAATAAAAACCGTTTTCACTGGGTATTGAATTCGAGAAAGAATGGCACGGAGGTAATTTTGATTTAGGAAGTAGCGTCATGAATAACAATTGCGCTCAAAAAAAAAGCGCCGTCTTCAAGTGGAACAGTCCTCTGCGGCACGGACTGGTTGCCACCAAGCGCTCGTTATGCCACCTTGGTTGTTGATTGCGAACATATTTCAGTGCCGACGTCTATGAATCCGTTAGGAAACAGATTCAAGTTTTCGATAAACCCGGTTAACCTTATAGAACCGATTCCGAACTCTCATTTTTTCTAGATCATTTCTTTTGCTATTAGGAATTTTCTTACTCTGTTCAAAAGAAACTACAAATTTTAGAAAGTCATTTATTAAAAAGCTGTTGCTATTAAATTTGAAGAATTTGTTGCATGGATTCACTCAAAACACCAAGGTTTTGAGCGTTTTGAGTGCGTCCGCGCAACAAATTCATGAAGTGTCAGCTTCATCAAATAAAGCAAGCATCAAATGAAGCGGACTTCAGTGGGGCTAAGAAATCTCAACGCTAAATATATTGTTGAGAGAATCTCCTGCATTAATGTCATGAGGTACAAGGCATTCCACTGTACTGCTAGCTGAAACCTTTTATACGAAACAGCTGGAAAGCTACCGCTTATCAAATTTTGTTTTGTGAGGGTGGTCGAGACTGGGTGTTTGGCCTGCATCCTAAAAAACTTTAAATGAGATATGGGGCTCAGATGAATCCATTTTTTGAAAGTGAAAAGTTTGTTGTAACACTGTAATTAGTCTATTAAATTATTTCACATCACCAACATCAAACGATTTCCAGATGTTTAAAAACGTTTCAGCTCACAGCTTTAAATAAAGATAGCCCAAGTGTTATTTTAAAGCTCGATTTCCTCTGCAACAATCGCAAAGAAATAGATCTATGAATAGATAGAAACGTTAAATAGAAACAAGGACAAAGGTGATCGACGAGTTATTTGATTCCGGAAAACTGTGGAATTCGATTTAGCATATAAGAAGAAACAATTAGGCGGCATTAACAGAACGGTTAATGAAGGTGAGAAAAACAATTTCATATTAACGTGGATGTCAGGATGAAATGACGCACAGTTGCTAGTATATGCCCTGAAGGATGCAACCATTGTTTATCGTGAACACCACACCGTGTTGTGAAGTGTTTTATGAGGGTAAAAACACTCGGCGGATGCAAAAAAAATTTGAAGTGCATCCCCTTCATGCCCCCGGGATCATAGAGCCGTCGAACAACCACCATGACCATCGGCCGCCGTCCATAGACATAAGAGTGCCGCATCATTCAAACCCCGCCCACTACAATAGAAACCACGCCCCCTTCAGCAAATTCACATATAAGCTGAAGATGGTACAAGTGGCCATTAGTGTTGAGGTTGAGTATGGTCGTAAAGTACCTGACCATGATAGTTGGCTAGGCTCTTTTTTTCGAGGAGTCATTTCTCGAACTCTTAAAGTCATCCGCGCTTAACCGGTCGTCCAAGTGATAAACGTAGCCAATTGGGCCGAGAGGGTTTGAGGTATGTGCTTGAGTTACTGTCGCAAACTTTTGCGGTTGAATTGTGGCTCTTGAATGAAGATGAGTACTTGTGTTTGTTTGGAGAGGAACACTTCACAGTGAATGAATTTGGCTCTTAGCATTCTAATTGTCAGATACCGGCTATTAACGACTATCGAATGAGAAACTAAATGGAACTGTAAAACATGCATGGCGATGGATCATCGCCTTTTACCTTCTTTATTTTCTGCCCCAATGCAAAGTCCGCCAGCTTGCGGTCATCGTTGTTGCAGTTAAAGCATGCGATTGACCATTTGTCGTCGCGCATTGAAATGCTATCCAATTTTTCGTTAGTTCCACATGCCAGCAAAGGGTTCTTGGAAGTAGCACTCGTTTTTGGTTCAAATAATATTCCTAACCTCTTTGCACGCGACTGATATCAACATGTGTTTCAAATCTAAGTGCCATGCCAAAACTCAGCTTATATCGCTTCATCTCATTGCTTTAACTGCAGCTTTCCTTGTGGAAATTAGAACGATGCGTTGCTCCGTTCGATAGTTTGAAATAATCCTCGTAGTACTGCCCTCTGGCTAACAATCACACTTTGCTTTTGGCGCAGTTACCAGTTGTACATAACCACTCTATCATTTGTCTACTGTATTGAACCCTTGAAAGCTGATCGGTTGCGAAAGCTTTTTGGATAGGAGCTTTGTCAGCTGAGCCCTAACTATACGTAAATGTGTTTTTTCGAATGCCAAAACTGTTCTTTCACAGCTGTGGGATGCCAATATGACCATATTGCGAAATTTCCTCTCATTTCCGCACAATTATTCATAACGATACACGGTATCGAATGAGCTCATACGGTCAACTTTTTTGCAGGAGTGTTTTAATAAAAGTTATTTTTCTTTTGGTTTTGTATATTTCGATTGCTTATTAGTAAAACGGTTTAGAAATTACCTGCGATTTTCCACTTCCCAAAATATGTTGATATGTTTTACGTGGGTCTGTTCCATAAAATGTTTTTTTAGTGTCATTTGTACATTGTTCATCGCTATCATAAAGGTTGTTTTTGTGTGTAATATAAATCGATGTGATTAGATCACCTTCAAGGTAAGCAATAGCGAAAAACATGAAAAGAGAGAAGAAAGAGATGAGCTGATTTTCTTTATAAGGAGATAGGTATAAACTTCCACTAAATTGTTGACAAACTTTTCATGGCGCTTAGCATTCCTGTAGAATGCAAGAAAAGTCATCATTTATTAATAGAGGCTGATTAATCTTCTCTCACTAATTGTGCAAAAATTACAAAGTGAACAGCATAGACCCTTACTTTTTAGTGGTACAGGTAAAGTTGTTGCTTTTAATTACGATCCCGCTGCGATAGAAGGGGAAGAGTACGACAATTGGAAGGCCGCGGGGAGGAAGGCGGGGACGGAAGGGAGTGCCAAAAAAAGATAGAAAGGACAACAAAATCGCAGCAGACAGAGCTTGCGTTTCGGAGAGGCAATTTTAGAACAGTAAATATTAACATGGTAGCGATTGCTCTTCTTTTATCATGAGGGCTGCATCAACTGAACGTCTTTTCGAGTCATTGTGGTACCGTATGTTCTCAGCAGTTTTAGCTCGTGCGCATCAACGTTTTCTAAAGATGACGAGCACGCCAGTGAGCGCTCTGGATGCAGGTACGTTGGGCTTTTCCGGATACCGACCTCCCAATGCAACCATTCAGCCTACAGCCTCAGCAACCTCTCAACCGACCGCACCAAGCGCCTTTGGAGCATCTCCCTATCTTGCCGGACACTTTTCAAATGGCTATCAGGCTGCACCTGACTTCTCAAGGTTTCTTTCAAATGCGCCGATTGATTAAAAACCATTAATTTTAGGCTGATAAGGTGGAAGCAATCACGTCTTGCGTTGTTTGATCGCGGTATATGGTAACTTGCGTTCAATGTAAGGTTTTGAGCAGAGGAATGTTTTGCAATATTGGATATGGTCAGGGGTTTACTCGCAAATTTGCCAAGCTGTGTTGTAGTTATTTTATTGCACTATTCACTGCAATGATAACGTTACTTGCTGATATGGACCAAATCGACACATAATGCTGAACAAGGATTAAATTGTCTATAATTGAACCCTAGTCTATATCTTGTTCATTGACATACGTTGGTAAGATTGGGATTACCAAATAAAAGGCAAATGCATCAAATGCTACAAGTGTAGTTAAACAGGTGACATGAAATAAGACAGTGAGGCGAACCGAAATCTTCCAATGGTACTTGTCGACCACGGTAGTTTGCATAATTATATGAATTCGTTGGAGAAAGCCACAAGAAAATTAAAATATAAGGCTTTTGAAGTAACAGATCATCAGTCGAGCGCGACATTAACTAAAAGCCAAGTGTCAACCATGCATATAACTCTAAAAGTAAGTAAACGTTTTTGTTTCAGTTTCAGCTATATGGCAAATACTCCGTCAGCAGCCGGCTGGTATGGCGCTAACGACCCTCGATTAAGTAGGTTTTGCTTGACCGTTCTTACCTCATTTTCTTGCTGTGATAATGCAAAGGAACATCGCTTGTCTTGATGACGATCGGAGCTTGCTCGATAAATAGTTTTAGAGAGTAATCATTGGATTCGCATCCTTGGTGAATATCTTTGCAGGAATCAGTGCATACGGTACATTCTTTTCTCTGTCGATACCATTAATGAAGCCAAACATCAGTTTAGTTTCTACTGTTCATGTCGAATTCAGTTGCCTGTCTTTTAAATAATGTTATTGAGCCTGTATCTTTCCTTTTATTGACTGAAACAATTCATGTTCTTGGTCATTCCATCTATTCTTTGCTCATTTATTCTAACTATTTAGAGAAACTACTGGAAAACAATAATATATGTTCCATAGTCATTGAGAATTAAGACTGAATATGATCTCGCCTCGTCAAAGAATCACTACTTTTCGCATGGAACAGCTATATGTAACGAAGGGTTTTTAGTGCTTGTTGTTCTCCGATGCGATTTTAAGAAAAAAGTATTGTCAGCACAATATTTTCATTTGAAATGTAAATTTTATGGGTCAACCGCTTGAATATTGAAATTGAGCACTTTTTTTTCAAAACTTTTTCTCGTTTTGAAATGCGATTTGCTTTCGAATCCTTAGACGTGCTTGTTGGTCCTTCATCGACTGCATACTGCTAATCGCTTTACTTGCCCATTCAAATCATCACAAAAACCGGTAGCTGCTGCGTGTTGTACGCCACTACACGTGTTTCTTTTCGTCGCTATTATCCACGCTGTGCGCTCAATTTGATCCAATTAATGGTGGCGTGCTCGCAATTCACGACACCTCGACTGCCCAAAACCTACAAAATCACAATCGCACAATAATTACGCATTGCGGTTGCCACGAAACTGTCAACTCCAAAACCTCTAGAAGTCTATTTGATGGTTTCATATCACACTTTTTTTGGAGCATTCTCATTTTGTAAAATCACAAAAGAAGTTAGCCGATATGTGCGTTCAGCCGCTGAATGATTTTCCTTATGTGCTAAACTCATTGAGCAAATCTCACAATATTGTCGGTCATAAGTTTTTCATCCAAAGTGGTCAGTACAGTAGATGTTAATATTGTTGTTCGTCATAAGTTTTTTTGATTTGGAAATTTGTATAGTTTTAAAATGAGTTGGTGTTTTCTTTTGCACTGTACTTTTCGTTTCCTAATTACCACTGAGCACTTTTTAATGTACTACTCCACTTTACAAGTAAACGTATAGCTGTAGTTTTATAATGATTAGATCGGGTCGCCTTCGTAGGCAGTTGTACGGATCCAGTAGAAATTTCTTGCTCATGAATTATAGTGGCGATTTGTATTTTTCATGCTATCTTACGGTTTTTTTTTTTTTTTTGCAGCATAAAAGAGACGTTAGTGATTGCATCTTTCTGTGTCGTTCTGTCTAACAGTGAACGCGCTAACTTTTATAAAAAGAAATAAATAAATAGCCTGTTCGTATCTCCTTCCATTTTTGCACGAGTGCCATGCAATCTTTAATAATCGCTGATGAAAGTGTTGTAGAATACGAAATATCGAAATTAATTATCACGGCAGGCACGTTTTACTCAAATTGTGCTTCGCTTTTAGTGAATCTGCAGTGCACCTTTTTCTCCTTTCGCGTTCTGAAGGCAGAAAATGAAGTGTGCAGCCAGAGTTTGCGTAGAGAGCGTATCAAACAGGCAACGGTCGCTGAGTCCCTTACTCAACCACAAAAATCGATCAAAGTGAACCTTCTTACCGTATACCTGCGTGTGTCTTCCTCCTTCTCTTGTCCCTCATAGAGAGGTGGCGCAAACGTTTTTTTTTGCGATGTTCAGTCGATCAGCCTTTTCGCATTGAAACGACGAGTAGGCAAATTATGAAGAAGAGAAAGTATTCACCGGAAATGCGAAAAAAAAAATGCCGAAATTTTTCACGAGAATCAGCGCGACAACTTTCGCCGACGATCTATTGTAGTGGGCGTTGATTGGCCTCAGCAATTACAGCCGTACAGATCGACTCGTTTCACAGCTATCGGAGCCACATATGAGGGCAAACAGTCTAAATTAGAGGACAGAGAGGGAAAGAGAAAGAAAGAGGTAATGCTACAAATCTTATTAATATGATACCTTAGTCGCCACAAAATCGCTCAAGTTTTACGTTAAATTTTTGCTGTAATCTCGAAAACAACTAGCCAGTAAAAGATTTGAAAGAATCATTTAGAGACAATAGAAGCACACAAATTTATTATGAAAGACTACATTTAATTACTATGTGGTTTGAAAACCAATTAGCGCCAAAATGGGCACTCAAAAATAATCACAGGTGTGACATGAAGTGAGAATTTTTAGTGAAGAAAGTCAGCGATCTGGAAGAGATCATCGATCATCGCAACGCTGACCCGTAGTAGGAAGTTCAATAGAATCCCGTCGGGAGGGGGGAAGGGGTAAGAAAGTCAGGTGCTAAATGGATAAGTGGAAAACAGTTAGTGAGCTACGGGGTGCCATTGCACCCACATGGGGACAGTTCACATCTCTGCACCACTTCAGTGAGTCTTGGTAAACAGTGCCTGCAAACATAACCATGAGAAACTTTTTGTCTTGCTGTGCAGTAGTTCGCACACATATCAACAATTTTTCATGCAAAAGGCCACTATTTCTTTTCGCTACTTTATTAAAGGGCTAATCAACATTTGCAAATGCAAATTTGACTCAGGTGAACACAAGTTCGATAGCTCTTCGCCGCACTTTCGGCTTTTCAGTTATGTCGCTTAAAGAAGAAGCGGAGTTCAGATCAGCGTTCAACAAATTCTGGCTTTACTGAACAAAAAAGAATTAAAGCTCATTTCACCGGAAAGAAATTCATATGTTCATATAAAATACGAAATGCGGCATGAATACAAAATTGTTTTGCGATATGGTAGTGATTTGTTCTGGTGCACTTCATGTATCATGTACCGGTGCGTATGTGTATGACATTTGAACGATCCGAATGCGACAAGCTATCAGCTAATAAATATTTAAAGCAGCAGTCATTCTATGAGAGCCGTGCGGTTGTCAAATATTTCTAATTTACACCGAAACCCTTCAAATTGTAATGCTCGCATATGCGTCACTTAGGATCGCATTATTTAAAGCAGAAATATTGCCTCTTCAGACTCGAGAAGAATATCGATGAAGCAAAGCATGCTCAAATCAAGATTTATAACGAACTAAGCAGTGCAGGAAATAGCACAGGATCCTTCGCAAAAAGAAACAACTGGCGCTCGCAGTCTAGTTGATATATAGATGTTAATTGCAGTTATAACGATCATCGAATGTACTCGCATCCATGATGTTGTTTGCGTGCTAAATGTAATCTGCAATCAGTTCAGGACTTCGCGAAGGCGAATCCCTTTATGAATTCTCGAGATTTCTTGTTGGCATGTCTGTCGTCGTCTTAGCAGCATCAAAGCGATCGGTTTCTAAAATAAGATGGCAAAGACGAACCTACGCTGCTTGACGTGTCGTCGCTTCGAATCAGCATTGATTGGCGTGTTATCTAACGTGTCTCTCATAGTTTTATTTTGTGACATACCTCGATATTCATGCTTTTTAGTTTTTTCTGACCGTTCCTGGACATCTTTATGTTGAGCAACACTCAACTGTCTTGCTTGCAGTGCCACGACTCGGGTCAGGTTTCGGCCTGAACTGTGGAATCAATCCAACACAAGCAGCAATGCATGGCCTGCAACTGCCAATGTCTAACCACCCAGGCTCAAGGCGGAAACGACGGGTCCTTTTCTCGCAGAATCAGGTTTACGAACTTGAACGAAGATTTCGTTCATCCAAGTATCTGACCGCACCTGAACGAGAGGCACTGGCCAATTCAATAGGCCTCACTGCCACACAGGTGCGCACCAGCTCAGCCCTATGTTTTATGTCTATTTAGTTTCTGCATTTCACTACACTTCATATTAAAATTACCTCCTTCTCTTAGAAGTGAAATCACCTTCAAGCGGGTCGCAGCCTGCTGGTGAGGGAAGAGTTGAAGGGAAGAAGCGCAGCAAGAACGAAGTGGAAATTGCCCATTCTAGGCGGATATAAGTGAAATAAATTTCGACCCATTTTTACAAATTGGCGGAATCCTGCGATGATCGTTAGAGAAAGAACCGCATTGTCACGTCCATTTGGGAACACTGTACTGGAGAACTGCATAATCGGTTCATCATAAATCTCTTGAACTACTGGAGGAAATCACGAAGCAGATTTATTGCAAACCGTCTAATTAGAGGCATTTGCAAAAGATTTGGCATCTCAGCTCTTCGGGAGGGGGTTCAACATGAAGATGATAATTTGCACATGACCTAATGAAAGTGGATTGTTCAAAAGTAGTAGACAAATGTCGAAGGACGACCTAACTTGAGGAGTGTTTGCGTAGACTTGTTTTTCCGAGGGTGGATAAAATCAAAAGCAGCAGCACTGAATTTTAGGGTGAGATGCACTTAGAATGGAAGGAATTCGGGAGCTTGTTTGTAATATTTTTTTGATAACATAGTTGTACAAAGCCTGTTTCCTCCCCGCTTTACCTGCGGGTGACGGCAAAGACGTAGACGGGAAGAGCTGAGCCTTGGTCTCGCTGTCCCTGCAGCGGTCCCCTCAAGCATTCCGCAGGCACATGGTTTCTGCACCAATCTAGTCACTAGCTTAAGTATTGAATTGTGGTAGAAATAGAGGACGGGCCTCGTTCCCTTTTTGGTCGTATACAGAAATGGATTTAGATGTTTAGGCGTGATACAGGGAAGTGGATAGCGAAAATTATCTACATAAAATAAAGCAGTATGATAAACTAAGTACCGAGATATATTTGGCCGACTCACTATATCCCAATAGATACGGTGTCCTCTAATCGTAGGAGGTTGCGAGAATTTTAAAAGTAGAAAATAAAATACTTGAACTGAGCGCGTAGAAGAAAAATATTTTTAATATATGCTTCCACAATTCACATTACCCATCTAATTATTGTAGCATTCTCGTGTCAATGAGCTGAAAATCTTCACAACTTTCGAGAGGTATTGAAAAAAGAGATCCTCGAAATCGTTGCAAATACGCAATTTTTGTGGCAACATTTACGCCGGTTGTCAGCCGATAAACTGGTTACTTTAACCCGCCATTGATTTTGTTGCCAAATAAATTTGTGCGAGTTGAGCGCTATTCAAATTGTGGCCAATTTTCAATTGTTGTCACGTTCCAATCGTACGTTTCTTAGCGCTCATCCGTACCCGCAAAGCGTACCCTTTTTGCTATCCTTCCTTATTTAATTTCTTTTTCGCTTCTATAGGTGAAAATCTGGTTCCAAAATCATCGCTATAAGTGCAAACGACAAGAAAAGGAACGAAAAATGACCGATGGGCGAACGGTACGCGAAGAGAGTCATTCTCCAGTCGAATCCCGTTCTCCATCCCCCGCCGAAAGTTGTAATAATACAGATAAGTGAGTGTTTTTTTTTTGATAGAAATTCGCAAAATGATCACACTTTTTCATCTTTGAAAAACATATTATATAAATCGTGGAAGTGGAGCGATTGTGTATAGATGCGATATTGATTTTCCACAATTTCAGTTGAAATGAGGAATTTCACTCGTCATTGAAAGCGATTTTTTTTTAGTGTAAAGTCAAGATAGTTCTCATTCATATACCACAAAGAATATAGCACAAAAGCACTCATTTGTTTTTCAACATGAGTTCTTAATGGCTTTGATGATTTAAGCGAATTGGCACAACATTGTCATCAGTGGCTGGAAGTGAGTCTTCTACACCGTTGAATAGATTTCAGAAAGATGAACGTTTCGGTGCTAGTAAAGGATGGGAAGAGATGCGAAGACTCGATTGGATCACCGGATTCCAACTCGGAGCAGCTGTTGAATCTGAGTGGATTGCCCGATGGCCTTCCTGACATTAAGAATCATCAGTTCTATCAGCAGGTACACAGTTTTTTAATGACCTCAGAAAATCGCGTTAGCCATATATTTACCTATTTTGCAACATTGCAGCCAAAACTTATTGACTTTTTCCGTTTAGTTTCAAATTTCACTTCATTAAGCCCTGGATTAACCTTTGCCATCAAATGCAACTTTGTTCCTTGTCTGTTGTTACATCAAAAAATTTTATTTTTGTGAGGCAACGACGATCAAATGATACGGAGGAATTTATCCGTTGTTTAATTTCATTGCGCCTAAACCACAATTAAACAGCGGCTTTGCAGGCGATGTGTCAGCAAAACACAATGTATCAGCAAGGTGGATTTCCTTTTGCTCCGTTCGGTGCGCAGCCCTATCCGACTGCTCAAAACCCCTACTATTCGTATTATGGCAAGTGAATTGTATTTTGCAGTTGCTTCGCCGGTGGTTGCTTCACATATGCGTAGGCAAGATTTGACAAAGTGGAACGCACCAAAGCATATTAAACGGAAAAGTAATCCCAAAGCACATCAGCAAAATACCCTTTCGGTCATGTCTCTTTGAAATTTCGGGGAAAACGGTCGGAAATTTTGACATAAAAGTCTAAAATATATGCGAATAAAGTTTACCATGAAGAAAACATAGGCACCTCTCCACTTATGCCGTTTACTTTCTCGTTTGGTTAAGCATATGGTGGCCTCTTGCGCATCCTTTGTTACATATAATCTTAAAATGTTTTTCGGCGATTCATGGTGCAACTAGAGCAGTATATAGGGAAGTATCCATCATGGTATCCATCGATTCAAATTTTGGCGTACAGACAAGAAGATCACGAAAAATTGGATCTGAAGTGACTGAAGTCCGAAATTCCTTAGCATCCTTTTCGCAAAACTCGACCAATTCTATACTATTTATATGATGCAGTGGTTGGTAAAATCATTCACAAACTTTATTCGTCCTCATGAAAGGCTTTTGCAGGAAAAACTCTCTTTCATCATGTAGGCTGAGATGTATAGATATGCAATTAAGCGAATGGATGAATCCTAGCCGATGAATCTTCTGCAGCTTAAATGATCTAATCTAGACGCGACCTTAACAAATGGCCGCGAAAAAAATTAGCATAGAGTCAATTTTGCTACCACTTTACATATCTCCATTCAAAATCGAAGTGTTTTAAAAATGAACCAGTGGCAGTTGCAATGAGGAGGACAAATTATTTTTTAAGGTTTCATTTTTAAATCTGGCAATTAGAATATGCCAGTTGCCTTTCTGCCTTTAGTAGTCCATTGGTAGCTGATTGAGTAGCTTATAGAAAAAGTTCATGAATAATCCTCAACAATGAACAAATTAAGTCAAGGATTTACGGATGGACAAATTAACTAAATTAAGTAAAGGATAAGTGTAGTCTTTGCAGACCAAAAAATAATTTTTGTCGGAATGATTAAATAGTAAGAAAAAGATTGCCATTAAAGTAGCCGGTTGCTGGAATTCTAGAAGGTTGATACAGCTGTAAACATTTTGAAGATTATATTGTAAGATTGCTTTTTGTGTTTCGTAATCGAGAGCGCTTCACTGCTAATAATCGTCTATGCATCATTATTCATCTTGATTGATCTCGTCTTATGTGAAAAAAAAAGCTTTTATTTTTTGTTTCTTTAAATCGTATTCGTTTATTAATGTTTTTTAGCAACAATGTTCTTTTTTAAAATAATTCTGTTCGTCTTTGAGTGATTTGTTTTGTGTTCCTCGCAGAGGTTGTGATCTTTGTCAACAGTGAATGATGTGTTCTTTGTGAACGTAATTATTATTTTTTTTTTAAGTTTAAAAAGAAGTGGAAATAAACATGACGATAAGAACCTTGACGATTGATGTGGTTTATTATGAGCTATAAAGCACAAGCGATTCTCTGTTGTTTCAAATTATTTTTGCACAAAACCTTAGCACAAATTCAGTATGTTAAGGAACATGTTATAAGTTGATATGGGCGATTTGAAACCACAAAAAGATAAAGATAACAACAATGGGCACTATATTAGGAGATTAGATGATAACAACTTTTGCATAAAACAATAGCTGCACAACATGTTGAAGTCAGTTCAGATTTGGGCAAGTTCATCATATTTTTGTGCTTTTGACGATGATCATTTTAGCTAAATGGAAATGCATGCTATAGTGTCGGCACTTTATGCGCTCCACAACCGGTTTAAAGACTGCTCGTAAACGATGAAAATTTAGATCTTATCCTAGATAACTGTGTTTAAAAGTTTTTATTAAAGATTTAGAAGATGATCATAGATTATGGATTATATCCACCAAATTTTATAACTCTATCGATTCTCGAACCACAGGACCGACACCTACAGGTACCAACACGTACACAAATATGACATTATCGTAATACAACTTGGCAGATCGCCTGAAACGGATGAACCTTTTTCAAGCTTGAAATAAGCGGTAGCTAACTAGAATCTCGAGAACATTTTGGTTGGCGAACGGAAAGTTCTCGAATGACGATATATGCTTGAAAATGTTCACAACGATATATGCTCGCCAAAATATTCAATGTGTTGACGAAAGCAACAGCATGCGATTGAATGGCTAGTCGTAAATCAATATTTCAAACTCCTCACACCTATCTCTTTCTCCTCTCTCCCCTCTTCCTCTCCCATACCTTTCCACCTCATTCTGTTACAATGAATTCCTTATATACCATGTCCTATAGCACTTTATATGAGTATAGTGATGAAGCGAGCATGTGAGGCTGTAAAAAGCATTTCGTGGAGATTTTAGTCATCCATCATCAAATAATTTTTGAATAAAGAGTCTCGAATATTCACTAATAGTAGCGTGAAGATATGCCAGGTAGATGTGCACGATATGCTCTGCGGTGGCTGATCGCTTAGACCAATTAGTTTCATTGACACCTCGCATATGCAAATTTTCGCATTTCATCCAACTGGCTTAATTGTATAAATGTCAAATATTGCAGCATGGTCTGTCGAAGATGCATACAAACTTGTTACCTCATTTCAACGGGGCATAACTCTCCTTACTGTCAGTGAATTGGTTTAAAACCGAGTTACGATTTTAATCCAAGAGTATACTCAACAAATTTCGCAGCTGTTGGTTCAGATGTTACTCTGCTGAAAAAAAAATCATGGAGGCAGACCGGCGCGCACAAACGATCTGTAAGCCGTTGTAAATAAAAATATTGATTCGGTGAAGTAATTTTTATGGTCAGTTCATTTGCCTTCATGTAATTACTTGTTTCCTTCTTTCATTGTCGATATCCGCTCAAATCATTTTGCGATCGCTAATATCGATTCGTTCCATAAGTTATTTCTCGTAGAAATGCGTACTCAGCAATCCCTTTTTTTGGCGTATAGATGGAGTGTCCTTTATCAATGAGCTGTTCTAAAGCAAACAGCAGTAAACATTCAAGAGTTCATGCATACAGATACATGAATATACTCTAATAGATAGCGAGAGACAGTTAAGCACAATGATATCATCTCAACTCCGAAAGAACGGTGTAGGAAACTTTTAAAAAAAACTGCGCTTTGGTTCAATTATCAAGCTGACAGCAAGTGCAAATCTTTACAAGTAAACATAACAGATAAGCAGAAACGAATGAACTCACAAATGTATATGCAAGTTGGCAATGTCGAAACGGTGGTATTCAATGGGCGAAATTGGCTGTCGTCTTATTGTTGCTATTTTAACCAACAATTAGTGCAAAAAAGCTTTTATAAAAAATAAAAGTACTCTAAGCGTCAAATAGTATAGTTAACAAAACAAGGAAGCTCGTATACTAAATTATATAAAGAACAGCTGTTGATTTGCATAAGCAGTTGCTTTTTCAACGCATAATTTCCTTCTCTCTTGCTTTAGTAATACACCAACCTGTGACTTTAGAATATTTCCATTGCTGCACGCTCCATAGGTGTAAAAGGGGTGACGTTGGTCGCTTTAAAACAAGCAATACCAGTTCTATGTGGCAACAGTAGTTGGAAATATAGCCAGAAAACCGCAAGAGTTCTCTTCATACGCTTCTTCAAGCAGCCGCATTGCGGACGCTTCCTTAATGTACATCACAGCTGTTTGTTCTTTTGGATGAATAAATCGATTGGTCGGCTGTTCGTTCGGATGAACAAATCGTTTGATCGACCGTTCGCTTGGATGGATAAATCGATTGACCGACCAAGAACTGAAAGCTGAGCAAAGATCTCGAAAAAAAATTGTTCAACATTTCCCCGATAAGTTTTAACATCATGATATTCGTTTTTCAGTCGTGACTCATAACGTGAACTGTTGTTGAAGATTGTTCATTCGATCGTAGTGCTCTTCCGAAACCATCAAAAATGAACGTCATTGCCATCAATATCACACGGGATCCTCAGACAGAAAAAACACTTCAGCATGTGTTTTGCTATTTTGCGCTCACGCTCGATGGTGCAACAATGATTTTCAAACGCCAAAACGAAGGATCTGAATATATGTGAATACGATCAAATTCCTTTTACATGTTTTGCAAAAGTTTTCAAAACTTTTGCATCAAATCTTGCATTCTTTCGTACTTTTTGTTTTGCATCACTTTTGCATTACATTTTGCATCACAGATTTTTTAAAATTACAAATGCATTGCAGACGCATCACATTACAGATTTTGCATTACAGATACAAATGTTGCATTATAGAACAAATTTTGCATCAAAAACATTTCCCAGTTGAACTTATGCACACTTATTTTAATCATCAGTGAAATCACAACAATTTGTGATAGTGTGCGCTATTGAGTTCAATGTGCAACATGTTTAATTGCAAGTAGAACATTTAGTTTAATGAAAGATCCATCAAGGCAATAAGCTAAACGGGATGGACAGGTCGCGCTGACAAGCAATGAACTCCTGTAATTCAAATGTAGGCTGCTTATCGATATAAAAGAAATGGAAAAAAAACTTTTAAGAACCAGAATGTGATCATTGGATTTTTTAGCCTTCCGTAAGTATGCTATGGTCAAGAAATTTAGTGAATGTACACGCTGTTAAGCTATGGCGCATGAGAATCAAAGTCATTCGGCCCTCTGTCAGAAAGCATAGGGGATCGAGATCCTTTTGCAGTTATGGCCCCCATATGATCGGTCGGCAAATACTACCACAAAGAAGCTATCCAGCCATAAAAGGGTATCCAGCCATCTTAGCCACGTTTCTACATGGAGGCAAATTTATTCTAAATTATTTTTCAGTCTGATCTAAATTTTACGAGTTGTGGTGACTATGTATCGTCACATAGTCAGAAGTGCGGGTGAGTCAACAGTTCGGGTGAGAAAAATTCGCCACTAAGCCTAGTGCACAGTCCAAAGCTGAAGAAGAAGCACAGTGCATCATTTAAGTGGAGGCATTGAGTTGAAAATGGTTAGCAAGGCGGTGTCCTCAGCGATAATGAAACACTAATCTAGGCCAATATGCTTGCACTCTTTAGAAATGATGTCATCACTTTTCTTACTGATAGACTGATGCTAAACCACTATCAAGTTCTAAAGCGACTAGAAGTGACATTTCAAGCCAACCAAAACTTGATGATACCACAAATCCCCGAACTTATACCTCGGGAGTTGCGACATTTCAACTCGTCAGGATGAGCGTAGCTTGAGGTCGCGAGTAAATTCGAGGAGAGGGGAGAATGGATTACGCAAGTGACACCTTCAAACGCGGACTCGTTTTTAGGAGAGAAGAGCCATTGGAGGCAGAAGCGACATATTTTACGTCTTTTGTAAACTCCCCCTATCTGCAGAAGGGAGGATTGTAAACTGAGGGGAAGAGTGGGGAGATTTAATTCGCATGTCGAATTCAGGAGAGAGAATGAAATCTCATGTTTCCGGTATTACGTAACCAGATAGCCAAAGGGTTGGTCATAGGGTTACGATATTCGAGCAGTTATCCGATGGCAGTGGGGTGGGGATGAGGGAGGGCTGAAGCAACGAAGTGAATGCTCCTGAAGAGTGCTCGAGAAGCGCCTCTCGAGAACTCTTCTCGTTTGATTCGTTTACTCAAAAGAGCAGCAAACCTTATATGTTTATGTAAGTCCAAGTTCACTCTGACTAATACAATGATTCAGTCGTTCGCACAGAATTTCGCTTACTTTTTAACTCGATAATTAGCAAAGTAGATTCGGAACGCTGAAGAAGTCTTAGTTTTATTACTTTCAGTTTGCTTGACTCGACTCCGACTTTTCAGCTGTCGGCGTCGTTGTCAAAACCCTCCGATTAAATTTTGGAGTTCATATCAGACAAAATTCAGAGTTAATAGCTCAGGGAAAAGAAAGTACGAAGTTAGCAATGATACCAGTTATTAACAGGCACGCCAAATAAACTTCTAAAACATTGTTCGATTGTGCACGGTGAAGTTATTCAGATGAAAGTTGAAAATGAGCACTCACTGAATAAAGTTGCATCCGAAATCTTCATTTAATCGAAATGAAGCGAACGGCTTCTTGTATGCGAATTAACTTTTCAACAATGCTTCTCTAAGTAGCTTCTGAAGAACACACAGCAAGTTTATTTTTGTTACTCCAAAGGGCTAACTTTTGTCGGTATTTTGCGAAACGACGAAAAAAGGCGCTTCAAAACTGGCAATTTTCTTTATCTTAGCGAGAAATTGTTAGTAAAAATAAGCTGCTTTCAGTAAGCATCACGGTTAGGATGTATTCGCAGCCAGCATACAACTAGCTCGTTTGTAAGCAAACATATTCAGGAACGATATTCCTTCGGATTATGAAACATTTCTGGCTTACAGTAAACAATTTTAAGCTGAATTTAGTAACGGATTCCAAAATGTTGGAGGTGAGAAGGTCACGGTTTGCATCAACAAGTAATTAGTTTGCAGTGCACCTCTTTGATGGGGGAAGGGGTTACGCAATGACAGCTAATGATTCTGGGATTCACACTCGCTCTCAATGTGATCGTGCTACGCATAGCCACTTGCGCCTAATAATCAACGCCTCATTGCGCTCTAATTCGATTAAAGACTCCTCATCACCTCCCGCCGTTTGTATGGGCGTCACTGCGAGGGATTACGCATCATCACCACTGCCATGCCAAACAAGCATAACTCGTGCTTGAAGCGCTCGCCGATTATGATACATTTCGCTTGAAATATTCAAATTTCGGGTGCCTTCCACGTTGGAACATTTCGCGTAAACTATGCACATATATTATTGTTTTATGGTTAATATAATTGTCTTATAACCACATTCATATAAAAACTCTCGAATGTGCTATTGTTGGCAAGCCGGTCACATTGTTAAAACCACTGTCTTACTTACTCTTGGGCGTTTTGACAACCTAATAGCGCATTAATAGATGTCACAACGCTGCATATATAGGGGACTGTTAACAGCGGGAGGAATCTGAATCTTTGCAACGAAATGCTGTTGAATTCGAAACGATTTGCAATCCTTTCTTTGAAGGAATTCATATTATTTCTTTTGGTAAGCTCATGAGGTTTTATATTAGAGCGCCATCGATAGTTTGTTTGATCCATGCGAGTATGTTGAAATTATTCCAAAGAATACGTGTGTGGAAAATAATATGCGTCCTACTTTGAATAATTCGTCGAGCAAGTAAACGTGGAAGTTATGAAAGGATCGGATCTACGAGGCTGTTGATCCCTGATTCATTTTTATCCAACGCTTGCTGCATGAATATACTAAAGATTCAGTTCGACATTTGCAACGGGCCTTATCCTTGCCTTTTTCACTTTCTGACCGTTGAAATAATGTCCGATTCACAGTTATTATTGACGATTCACTTACATTGGTTATATATTTACGTTCTTCAAACCATTATCGCTTATGCGCAACAAGAGTACTCCGGAAATAAGTCACTTTATGGCTTCCGAATTGCTGCTGGAGTATCGGCGATCGTCAAAGATGAGTCAGGTGCTTTAAAAGTGCGTCGTTTCCGTGCTATGAAGTATGTGTTTTGTGTGACTTTTGTCTTCTGTAAACAAGATGTGTGCCGGCGGCTGCGTTGAGCATTTCGGTAGGGAATAACGCAGAATGTCACACGAAGGCGCCGCCGTGTCTTAGCGCTACTTCAAAGACCAACCCATCCACAATGACAGTTCGATGCTTGTTTAATCAACTAATGAGATGAACTATTACTAATTGATACAGCGCACTCATCCACCGATTTGGCGGTCATTCGCTGTGGGGAATATGGCATCAAAAGATCGTTAAACAAATGAGCTTTTTCCCATTGAAAAAATGCTCCAATGACTAGTTTTGATGAAGAGGACATAATCAAAAACGACTCAAGTTAAGGTATGAGACTGAAGACAACTCCAACCAACAGATTACTTATTAGGGAAAGTGACTCTTAAATGTTAATATTTATCATAACTGTTTACATTGCATAGACTTCACTTGTGCTCGCCTTAGTTAATTTTTGCCATTTTTGCAGAGAAACTCCTCTGATGCATTCAACAGCACGGCCTTATCATCGTATTCTGAATCAATTCTCCAGGAACGAATGGAAGTTGGCGCAAAACAACAAAAGTTAGTGATCCTGCGCCACTTAAGAACGCATCAACTTAAAATATGTAATTGTTGAGACTCCAATAAAAAACATTTTAAACCGAGGGACTCAAAAGGATAAATCCCCGAACTGTTAGGATTAAAGGACTCAAAGCTGAAAATAAAACAACAAAATGACGGGAGAAAAATAAAGCAATTAAATGATGAATCCATATTTGTGATTTTCTTGGAAAAATTTAAAAGTTTTACACTTATGGATAGACGATTATTAAAAAGCCATCAGAAAACTTCATCAAAGAGTAAATGGGGTGTTTGAAGAAAAAAATTGTTGTTCGTGAAGTTTCTCGTGTAGGAATTGCAATTTTGACACATTTATTCTCAAACAAGTGGAAATTCTTCTTAACTTCTTCAAAGCAAAGAACGATCCGAATGAGCAATTGGCGCCATGCTTTTTTGTGATGCAACTCACATGAAAGCCTTGCGAAATTCGCAAAAGAATTTCGAGTGGTTGACCTATGCTCTTCAACCTCTTTGGGCCATCTGCATTCGCCATCCATGATGCCAATTTTCTACTATTTGCGACGATACCTTTTATTTGCCTAAGTCAACCGATGGGATTCTCTTACGTAACAATTTCAAGCCGCCTTACGCATCCGAATCTAGTGGCACTTGCTGGCGATCCATACGTAACCGCTGAGCGGAAATATTCAGGAATCCTAAGAGCAGAGATAAGAGTTCATCAGAAGCGTTATAGACATGCACAAACGCAAATCCACTCAACCTGTGACTGTTCATCAATTTGCTGGCTAAAGCTATGTCCAAATCTTAAGAAATGTTCACTTTTTTGATCGAAGCATTGATTTGTTAAAAATTTAGAGGGGATACCGATTCATTGAGAGTTAGTAGATAAAGTGGCGTAAAAAATTTGATCTACTGACATTACAATTAAATCCGGCTGAGCTTACCAACGTTGTTCGTTCGATGCTTGCATGAACAGTGTACAATTCACTGCATTCAGCCACAAATATGAGTAAATCACAAAAATCGAGAAATTGTGCGATCGAATAAACGAATTCATACAAAATGCAAAAGAAGGGGATTTCGAGAAAACTTCAAAAGAACGAAATGCATGTTTTGAAAAGCGTTTTTGAGTTTCGGCAAATCATTTATGTTCATGTCTTTGCGCTTTCTATCACACCTGTCATCGTTTCCCAGCGAGAACAATAGCCAATACTAGAATGAAGTATTTTGCAGCGTCCGTTCTACTAATCCCAAAGAGGGCCACCTATTGGGTATGTTTGATTCACTCCCTGCAACGGTCATCTCTCTTAGCTCTCAAACCAACAACAACGTGTTAACGTTATGCAACAAACCGTTTAAAATATCTCATATATATCATCAATATGCAAATTAGCTTTCAATGCATCTCGCGTTTGGGATGTTGCAAATAGCTGCTAGCTTAAAGCTTGACAAAATCAGTTCATTTCATTAGAAAGAAAAAAAATTGTAGGCTTTTCTTTTGAAAAAAACGTTCAACGATTCGGAACGAAAAGACGCTATCGTAGTTTAAGCACTAAATTGTTTCATTTCTTTCCAGTAGTCTTCCATATGGAAACCATTAAACAACCACATCTTGGAGACGATCATGTTGTAAGTAGAGAAACTAATAGGAAACAGGACGAGAGAGGCAACAAAATTTAGAGCAACACAGGCTTCCTGAGGCTGCCGTAAGCCCTAAGAAAGTTACATGGGGGTAGGGACAAGCAATTCGGGAACAGAGTGCCTGAAATTCCGAAAGCATTACGCCATGTTGGGCTATTTGGTACAGTGATCATTTTCCCATCATATAATGCTGCTTTCGCTCAGAAGACGTTTTTGAAAATTGCTTTATTTCACAAAGTTTATTGCTCAAAGTTCGTTGCTGCATGCTCCATATTTTAATCATGCAAATCAAATGACACCACTGCATGACAACCATTTTATACTTGATGAGGAGAAGCCGCCACAGTCCTTCCAAAAGAAGAAATGTAAGACAAAAAGTGAAAAAAAATGAAAAGGCAAATGAATAAAATTTAAAAATAATGAAGCATACTAAAAATGACAGCTCCGATATAACGCTGCCGAAAAAAATGCTCAATAATTCGACTCGTTTACCGTATCCGAAATGTACGAATAGGTGCGCGTATGATGGCGAATTGCTGCGCTCTCATCTCTCAGCAAACATTTCTCATCAAAATGGATCGCTTCATCGTCGCGTTTTTTTTTCAGTTCACTTTGCTCGTCCCATCTTATGTCAGCAATCGCTCTTTAGCGGAGTACCGTATTCTTCCATAAGAAGTACTTAAGTAGTCGTGAAATGATTTTATACATATAACGGTGAGTTTTCAAGATGAGCCCTCTGGTAAAAGTTAACGGAAATACACTGATTTTCAGTCTCTTAAACTCAGCAGTTCCTGTGTTGAAGCATAAACTTTAGTGTCTCGTGCTGAGTGTGCAGCACATCTCTCATAAATCACAGAGATGAAATTTCTGCAACGAAGTATACTCTATGCTATGAATGACCATTCTTTCTTAACTTCATCAAGGCTTGCTTAATACAGCAAGTACATAGTTGCTGTATTATAACAAAACCAATCCATGATGCTTATGTAGGAAATTGCATTTGCAAAAGCACCACATTCGCATTATATGTGGCTAAGGTCTAATTGTAAGAAGGTCCCTACACTGCTCAGCACCAAAACCACCCCTGCCCAAAATCACCGGTTTGATAATCCGATAAAGAACTTGATATTAACGTCAAGTTTATCTTTCCGTCTAAAATTGAAGATAATAACTGCAAAATCGATTTGCAAATACGAAGTAAAACCGCAGACAGCTGTTATTTGCAAAAAGCCCGTTTCAGTAAACCTCTCGGCAGATCAGGCCGAATTAAAGCGGCGTTCATATATGCTTAAGGGGAGAGAGATTGAACACTCGTCGTGCCGTTTAGAGTACCACAAATCTGTTACGATGCTCGTTAAGCGTATTGAAGCTGCAGTAATTTTTAAGGTAGAATGCAAAATTATGCTTTAGGATGCCATAACCAATTGACGAGATTCGAACGGTTAGTGCTGAGCTGTATCGAGCACGTTGTATTGTGATTGTGAGAGGCATTGGCTATTGTTTTGGCTATGGGTCGTTGTGCGGTCGGTCACATTCTCGTACTCATATTGGGCATGCACCTGAGCAATTGAACGTGTGAATGCATATCGTGCGCTTGAATAGCATACATGAGTGCGAGCAGCCCTTAACCTTGAGCCCTATTCCCCGAACGTCCTACGACGAAATAGTGCGTGCCATATGGAGAGTTATGCTGAGCATGATGATTACGCACAATGCAAAACTATCTGCGAATCATGTGAATACAGTAGCTGTATGGGGCAACATTGCTTTTGTATGCAAGTTCTTTCCTGTGTGGCATACACCCACGACGATAAACAGCAAATTTATGGCATGTTTTCGCAAAGTGCCCCGCTCCCCCCCAACTAAACATACCGTTCTACCGCATTCTCGAGATCATTCCATTAATTGATGGAATGGTCTCGAGAGTGCTTTTCACCTGCATGCATCCAATGTATCACAGTGAAAATTACTCGATGCTTTTATTTAGTACTTACGGGAAAGTACTCCAACTGTAGTTTGATGGCACATTACTGTAGTTTTTCGAGTCATAAAGCTTTAAGAAGCACAACCTTAAATCGGTTAAACAATAGGATGGTTAGCTAACCAAAATTAAAGTTTTGCCAGCTATTTCACAGCTAGTCTGTGCCGTCATGTGTAAATATGTTTTGAAGAGTCAAACTGAGCTTGTACTAGAAACGCATATTGGGTGGTCAATATACTCCAGGTAGATTATGGCATACTTGGAAGTGCGGTAAACGCTGGTAAAAGAGATGAAGTGTGCGTTGATGCCCGGCTGAACTCTTTGCTCTCCTCAGGTCGATTGAGCACGAAAAGCGATTGTTCCCGATAAATGGCTAACGAGTGGCGACACGTGTTTGTTCAAATGATTATGCGCATAGACCAGATAAAGCGCGCCGCTGTGTCTCAACATGATCGGTGAGCCGTTCACCGACATTTTGCATGGCAAACACCTTCAAGTGTACCTCAAACTCGCGCACGTTTTCTCAGAAAATGACAACGAGCAGGGGAATATGGAATACATTGAGGTGAATGGGAAGGGTTGGTTGAATGAGGAAAGAAAAGGCACACCTAAGAGACGATACCACTTTATGCGAACGTTGATTTCCCGTTAACGGAATTATTTCAGACGGTAATTTCGGTAGTAGATGTCGCAAAATGCGATGTGATATTTCAGAATACTGCTGGTTTGGCTGGATCCCTTATCAGATGCGAGAAACACATTGGAAGAAAATCGAGTTTGACGGACCACAACAGATACTGTGAGCTATTACGGACTTCACTCACTATATTTCTTAGCAATATCAGCTATAGTGACTAAGTTTTTCCGATCGTCGAGGCAGATTCTTCGCTTGGAAGATTCGAACAACCGCTTTGTCAAATCTTTTTCTTTTTTAAAGTATCAATGCTTCAAATGAGAGCTATGCAATTAAAACAAATGAGTTATAGAATAACGCCAGACTGGGCAAGGGGAAGGGGGGAAAGTTTCAAGTATGGTAGGCGGTAGTTTGGAATTCAAGCGAATGAGGCATACGATATAATTGTTCTGAAAAAAAATGAGATGATCAAGTATTGAGGATAAATCTGCACTTTCATATTCGTCAATGCTTTAGACTTCATTGTTATCATTAAAGATCTCAGAGCTGATTGCTTAAGTCAGTAATTGCGCTATATGCGAAAAACAAAAAAAAATAGAGCAGTAAAATAACTCCATCTGCAATCTATGGGTACCTTAATATGGGTACCTTACAGTTGAAAACAACAACTCATGTTTCCGTGGACCCATAATTTTATTTGATCACTTCGAAATGCATCTAGATGAACTGATCATGATGCTGACATAGAGCGTTGTTTTCTCTTTGTTGATACCCACTTAACGATGAGTGGTTGACGTTGAACGACGATGAATAATATTCGGTATTTGCGCGTTTGCGGCGCCGTTAATTCGACGCAAAAGATCGTATTTCAAAGCGGAAGACTTTTTGACGGAATTGAGCGTAGCAATGCGCTCATATGAGACCAAAAGACTATCGCTGAGAAAGTTTTTTCTTAGCAAATATGTGCCAACGATAATCTTTGACTGAATACAATTTAATAGTGATCTTATTATAGATTTCGATTAATTTATATTAGCTAAGCGCCTTATGCAGATATCATGCATGTGCTTTTAACTGTTTCCCTTCACTGTAGTTTCAACTCCGGAGGCTCTGAAGATAGAGTTACCAAAATTTGTAAGTATAATTAGCTTCCTGAAGCAACTTATTGTGCAAAAATCCAAACGAGTCGATTTATCTCGGCGAAAACTATATCCTAAAAGGGCAAAATATTTGCAGATACTTTTGGTTGCATTTCGCATAGAATGAATGGCAACATAACTGAGCATTTCGGGATTTTTGTATGCACGTTCGCATCAAAATATGAATGCATCCCTTAAAATTCCTCATCAGTTTTAATAATGATCCCCGATTCGTGGTACCTTTCGCAGGTCATTTACTTTCCGACCAAACGAATCACCATTTTTGGCTGAAAATTTTGTGGATCGCGATTTTGAGGCCAAAGAAGACGAACTGTAAAAATTCTCTATATTGGAGCATTCTACTGATTCTCTAATGGTGAAGAGGCCGAACATCCGATCGTTTTGAGCGATTTTTTCCAGGAAATTTTTCAAAACCTTCCACTGCCCGCCAATTTGTAAACCACGAGCCGGTTCTCAAAAATCCTGAAATTTCGGAAATTTTTAAAGCTTGTTGGTGAAAGCGCTTATTGGCAAGCCCATCAACATGTATTTCCACTGGTTCCTTCTTTAACGCTTTCTTAAAGGCATAGAAATTAATCTAATGTGGGAACTTAATTCTCTTATATTTCTGCTTTTTTTGAGTTTACTAAGTGACTGATCACTGTAGAACAGAGAGAGCGTGATTTACCAGTGAAACTATCACTAGAGCAACTAATGAAAACCGCAGCTGGGAGAAGAATGAGAATTTGTGGATTTCATTAGTAACAGTCGACTAAATTCTTTCTGCAAAACAACAACAGGCATAGCAAAGCACGGCATTAAGATGTGAGGATGCCAAGGATGAGCATTTGATTTATGTGCATATCATACTGATCGTCTGCATAAAGATTTTTAAAGAATTCAAGCCAATAGAGTTCACCGCTTCAGCTGTAGTATTTATGACAGCGAATACGAAGAACGCAGGTTTATGGTAATAAACAGTTATTAATAATTAACTGTAATAATTAACAGTAGATTAATTAATTAACAGTAATAAACAGTTAATAGTTTTATGATAAAAATCCGAACGCATCGATTCGTTATTCTAAATCAGTGATACCGTCGATAAGCTTGCAAAAATCTTCTAATTGCTTTCGATAAAATTGTAGAAGAAAATCTCCTCAAGCAATGAGTGAACAAAGTAATAACTCAAGAAAGCAGTATTGGTTTCGGTGCAAAAGATGCGAGAGATGGCTTGCTCAGGAAAATAATCAACTCAAAAAACTATCACTGCTATCTTAGTTCTATCCGCATTGCACCATACATACCACTTTCACTCATGTATGCGTCAAACATGTAATTAATTATCTGTCACTTGTAAATTCCGTGTCACTAAATTTCATTTGTGCAGCGGAAATTATGCCCCTGAGAAGCAAGCACTATGGATGAGCATGTGGTCGCTCATTATGAGGCACTTGTCGGCATGTATTTAGTGTACGGTCCCTGTGGTCACAATGATGATGCTGATCGAATGTGGTGGACATATTTGGAGAGTTCATCGGCGTTTTGTATTGTGAGCAGACGGGAGAGGCGTATGAAGAGGTGGCGTACGGCTGTCTTCGACAACGCATTATTCGCTGGCACGCAATCACAATAGAAACCACTCGAGCACTCTTTAACCGCAATTAAAACTCAGAGCGCGACGCACATCATCACACAGCCAACAAAACCAATCCAAATGTCGTTTTCACCTACCGTATGCAAGACTGCTGCGTCCTAGCACGAAAACGTATGAGGTGCTGAATGCTACAAACAACTTGCTACATTTGCAAGGGTTCAAGTCGGCCAGTTTAGCTAACATCATTTTCAATTTATAACTTACTGGAGCATAAAGCCTACGTTTACCTCTACCAGCAATCTATTGTTCTTATGAAATGTGATATAACCATACCTCTCTTGCCTTTCTCCTATCTTCGCAGAGCGCTATTGAATGAACCTGCTGAACTGATTGAACCAGGCTTACTGGAGAGGTTATCACTTGTGCATGGAAGTAACAAGATGATAGCAAATTAATAAACATCGCAGAACAATTCTTTTCGGTAAGCCGGAAAGACAAGTGGCGTGAAGAACTGCAGTAGTCCAGCATTGCTGAAGAGTTCTGATTATTGTTGTGTCAAGTGAGTTAGAAAGTTTTAAATAATTTTCCATGTTTGCTTATGCCTGAACGCAGCCTGTATACCGTAGTACTGTCTTTGAAGATTTAAACGACCTTGCATTGCAATTTTGAATGGAGAAATACATAAAAGGGTCGACGACACTGTCCTTGTGACATTCAACTAAACCATCATTTTCTTCATTAACTCGGCAGAAAACAGTGGCGAGAAATACTAAAAACTGAATTGAATTCAGATTGAGCGCGTTCTCCAAAGGAACTAAAATCTAATAAAATGCGTTTAACTAAAAAAGACATTTCTGTATCAGCGGTGATCAAATATTTCCTAGCTGTGGCCCTAGCAGATGATGGCTATCTAGGCTACGGCTTCGAAGATCTAGAAAAGCTGGCTCTAGCTCAAGCCTAGGGTGCCTCAAAACCCGAGTCCGTCTTCGCCCTTTGAAAAAAAGGCTGACGTGGGCCACCACTCTAGGCTTTGATAATGGCCGCGCTCTTCGAAGCAACAGAGTCCGAAAAAAAAACCACTCTTCTGGTACCGCTCTCAGCGCAGGATGTTCAGAGACTTGATTCCAATAATGTCCTCCAAAGTGGCCGAGAAAAATTTGTTCACCTCTTGAGCCTCTGTATCACTGGTCGTGACGCATAAAGTAAAGTAATATACACTTCCGGCATTCAGCGATGCTTGCCCCATTTTCGCTCACCATTTCGAAATTTTCCTGCACTTTTTTCAAAGAATTTTGTTTTAACATTCAGAAATTGACATTTCGAGCTATATATAATAGGCAGTATACTTCACAGCGTTCTGTGTCGTGTAAGCCAGAATTTCTGTTTTGACATGCCTATGTAGCGCTTTCTCGCAAGTTTATTCTTATCATGTCGCGTAATTCGTCCAGGACTTTATGAATGGCATTAAAATTCTGCTGCAAAGCGTTCACAGGGCCATCGACTGCATTTGCCAAATTTGCTAACGATATATGGAGTTAAAATTGTGAGCCGAATAGACACAAACACATGCGTTAAGGCAATAATCCAAGCATCGATGTACCGAAACTTAACAGCAGCGACGTTGTTACACTTTTTACGCATGTGATGGTTAAAGTAACAGCACAAAGGGAAGTCTTCATAGGTAAAAACAGGCTAATTCGAACAGTCACTCTTCATCACATTCTTCATTTTCTAAGCGTTCCATAAGAAATGATTGGCAAAACGGATTTCATAATCATCGATGCTGTCGGAAGACTGCTTATGATTCGGTATGAAAACAGTAAACTGACACGCTTTCGGTTTCTAAGTTGGCGCAACATTTTTAAAATCATAATCGCCGAAGAAAAGCTTCTTTAATGAGTAAATGCTGGAATACGCAGCTATGAAGGGAATAATATGGAGCTAAGAGATTTAAAAAACAGCTATTTTAGCTTATTGAATTTAAATATTTTAAACTTTTTGATGCCCTTTTCAAGGTAAAGTAGAAATTTCTTTTAAGCGAACGTCTCCTCAAAACCATCTGTTCGACTGATGATAACATATCATGAGGTAAACGTTGTCTGAGCATAAGCTAAACTAGGGCTGTAAGTAAATGATTAATTCAAAATGGCTGATACCCAATAGTATGATTCGTTTTGCTTAAACAACGATATTCGTGTTTCATAATGCAAGATAGGTTTCGGCTACATATGGGGTATAGCGAACTGATCACCAATTCCGATTAAAATGCCGTAAGGGTGTGTTCAGAATCTGTACTGTTGGGCGTAACGAACGTCAAGTGATTTTACCATTTTCGGCGACAATTCCTAACAAATTCAACCTCCTTAACTTTTTTTTGAGTGGTATCGAATCTTTTATTAAGGGCACAGGCAAGAACCACCTTCACGATACAAAGACGATTCTTCACTTCATGATATGTACACCATTACTAACCGCAGCACCGAAAAACGACGGCTAACGTTCAGCTTAGTTAATCGCTAGTCGAGTTTCACGAAGAATTTTTGCCTAGAGTTTCACTCCTCTGTCGGTTCACTCTTCTTGCAATAATATATGTACCCAAAGACCTCGAAAGGTAGCTCTAGGGATGAGATAGCGTTTGTACAGAGAAGACGAGGCTTATGGATTTTGGCATTTGCAAACGATGCATATTTTCAGCACTGTCTCGTTTCTGCCACGGGATCCTTCCGCCACTGCAGAAGTGTCTAATCGCTTTCATCATGGGAAACTCTTGAGCGGCACGCCTTCGTCATGAGCAAATATCCTAATAAGTATGTGATCGAGCAAAATTTACTAGTGGACGTGATTAACGAGGAGACGTGGAAATGAAATTAACTCCGGAAGGAAGCAGCGCTTTCGAAGATTTTTATGTATTTCTGCTTTATCCGAAAAAACGAGGGACTTTATGAGGAGGAATGGCATAACATCGCGGTTTTACAGCATGACTTAAGAGATTGAAATCAGTTTTTGATACTCTACATATTAAATAACATACATTTTTTAAGCAAAACCTCAGAATTCGCATTTCACTGGTATTTTGATGACATTAAAAGGTCACTTTTTGTCACACGTTTTTGACGCACAGGGGGTGAAATCAACTCGTGAGCGAAGCTATCAGCCTTTTCGCGATTTGCTTTATGCATAATCCAGTTTTGGCGGCATAAATGATGTTGAGGTCTCGTGGCTGAAATGTTGATCGGATACGGTAATGGCAGGCGGTGCGAGACACGAAATTAGGAAAGCAAAAAAATGAGACGAGAAGGGATTCGATTTGGTTTCGAGGACATGACAGATGTTCGTTACTCTCACGCCACCAAACTCAAGGAGGACGCCTCGATTGGTTGTGAGCACTTGACACAAAATTGGATCATGCACTAGCACAGCACTACCCAAAAAGCAAGCCAATATGCATACAGCTCGCAATTCATTTCGTCACCACCCCACCGACTCCCCCTCCCCCCTCCACCCTCTCCTTCCTCGAATCCCGTAACCTTCCCAGAAATGATTTAGTAATGATTGATTCATCACATACGCAGTCCCTTCCTTTGCAACATACAGCTAAAGCGACTGTATAGCAGCACCAATTACCTTAATATGAGCTGCATTCAAACAATGAGAATGCCGACCAATTGGCGATACTCACAAGTAACGTTAATGTTCTGTCCCAAAGATTTTTTTTCTGTCACTACTCTAGCGCGTAAGTGGTAGAGCAGTAATGAAAAGAAAATTTGATCAATACAAGCAAACATAGAGGCGATTTTCTAAATTAATGAGGTGTGCAAAAAATCTGCACAAGGCATAATTGTGGCCCATTTTAAAGCACAAATGTATAACAAGCAGTTAAGAACAAGCGACACACATGTAGGCTTGAGTAGCTTCTCGCTGCCGCATATATGCCCAGCTGAATTGAGCTTCCGAGGTGATTCGAGATTAATGGAATTGATTCGGTACGCAGCACAACGAAGACAACGTGTGGAATGAGGTGATTAGGTGAGGTGCTATAGAAACTTTGGGAGTTCCATCCAACTTGTTATGAAAAGCTCTCACGAAGGCTTTGCACCAATTTTTTTCACTAGTTAAAAGTCAAAGCATTACGTTTTGTGCGACTCTCTTTCGACGTGTTTTTTCAACCGTTCACCACTTCAAATCTGCTCAGATCACCATGAATCACTCACAGTGTGAAAAACCCTCAAAGCAGCAATGTATTTTAGGATAAAATGATCACAAAACTTTACTGCCTTTCATACAGGTTTTCGCTTTAGGAGACGCTGATATAGGAAAATGCAACCTTCACACCTCTTCACAAATGTTACATGGGAAGAATAAATGTTACATGGGAAGAGTACGCAACAAATAAGCATGATTTTAAATTGAGAAATGCGCATGAGCTGCTGATTCCGGTCAAAATTACCTAGGCTAATGTTGTTTCCATACATTTGCAGAACAGTTTTGAATATAAGCCCTTTCAATGCGAACAACAGGATCCTCTTGGTTGTCAAGGCCGCCTAGCAGCAAATGCTAACGTTTTATGTTCATGAGGCTTCAGCTTAAAAAACCAATAATTCTAAATTCTTTTTTTTCATGGCGAAAACTAATCATTGCTGTGAAATGGCATTTCTTATGTGCGACCATTTTTGCATATTGCATCAACTGGCCCTTTTAACTGCTAGAACTCAACAGCATAATCACTTATGTACCCAGTACTGCCAAACAGTAATGCGATAGTCCGGTCGTTGGGATACCCAAATAGGAAGGTGGGGAAATTGTTGAAATTACGAAAGGATTTCCTGAGAAAATTACAGTAACTCCAACTTTTCGGTATTTTCTTGTTGCAAATTCTTGACTCAAACATTCTCTGAAGTTCGTAACGTTCAACGGAGAGGGATTCAACCGTTAAGCCGCTTGGCAACGGCAATGAACGGAACTAGTGCACAAAAATGAAACGACTTGCTCGACCCGGAGCGGAGAGTCAGTAGCAGTGCGATGTGGGAAAATGATGAGATGTGGGAATTGGTTGTGTAGAAATAGGTATTGGGAGTGGTGTTGAACTGCTTGGAGTGCTTGGAGTAGGCTTGAGGCTCTGCTGAGAGATGGTCATGTTGGTGAAGTGTGTACACGAGAACTCTCTTCACGACGGTGCGCTGCGTGAAGCATCTTTCAGTGCCATCGACGGTCTGCAATGAGCCCTCATGATTCAAGCCCCGCCATTTAAACCCCCACTCTGGATACACCTCTCATCATCAAACAGCCTCATCTCGACCACTTACCTACAAAACCAACTCATTCATAAATGTAGTACTTCTTCTGAGTGGTTACTACTCGGGTAAGCACGCGGAAAAGAAGCGCCTTAATCATGACATTTGCATGATTTCGTTTAGGAATTTGTACACAACATATCTCTCGAGCTTGGCGGAATGATCTGTAGAGGAGCAACCAATGCGAGGACGTCGAAAGCGGAGGCAGCATATGGTAAGGCCATTCTTTTCCCGGGACTTTATGTGAATCCCATCGCATCCTTGATCGCAGATTTACAGATAGGTATACCAAAAAATCTGGATGTTTGAACAGCAAAAACATTTTCCCTCAGCAACAGAAGTAGACGCATTCTCCCTAAATGGTTCACTTCTGACACCTGAAGTTTCTCTAAGCCTCGTACTGAAGGCTCTGGAATTGTATCCTTCAAGTTTATTTGAATCAGAGAGTACCTCATCTTATATAGCGCGCACCGATATGGTGCGCTTCAAATTCATAAGCTAGAAATAGTTCGTCGGTGTAACACTGGTTTAAAATGCCTAATTGTCAAAATGAAAGCCCCGTTTTAGAAGAACCACGCGATAGTCGCTACACATCCATATGCGCACCCCAAAAGCAAGCTTCTTTCAAAAGAGCAAAAATCATATCCGACTTATGGAGTCATGGGAATTATGGCAGGATTGAATCCTGGCTGATGATCATGGACAATTTTCAGCTGAAGCGGATTTATTTATTAAAAAGACACCTCAAAAAGCCTGAGCTAAAACATGATCAAAGCAGGAAAGAATATGTTATTCGATGAATTCACTTGTGATTCTTGCGGAGGCCATCGGATTAGTTCTACGATGACACCACTTCAATTCTTAGTCTTTGGCAGTAAAAAAAAATCATTGACATTTTTCAAAAGATCACTGACTTTTTGCCACCTTTTGAACTTTTGAGATCGCTGCATAACGAAAACCTTATGAAAAAAAAAAGTAAAAGCTTTTCTTCGATGCGCTTGGCTATTAGTGAAATGAGGGCTGACAAGAGCACTTTCGCTGATAATATGAAAGATGTACAAGTACATTTGACGCATAAAACGTGCATATAATTCATTTAATAAATATGCAAAGATTTTTCAAAAAAATGTTTTTTTTTTCTTTTCAGCCACAAATACCCCTTCCGCATTTTCGATTCAGCAAGGAGCATCCTCCTGATATTGAAAAAAAACATTCATGCAATCACCAACCATTTTCAGAAAATTCCCTTTCTCGACAACTGTTTCGATCCTCTTAAAAATTACGCTCTTTAATTCGCCTTAGAAGCAAATATTCCCTCCGTATTGGAAAAATCCTCACCGGTAGTACATTCGCTATTGACACTGGAAGCGTGCCCGTGGAGGCGCCATCTTGCTGGAACAATGCTGAAACGAAGGAAATGTCACCAGTTGTGTTCCGTTCACTCCATCTCCAGCTTTGTACTTATTTCCTGAGCGCCTCATACCTCAGTCTGACGTGCTCACCATTGATCGTTGTGATTTGAAAGTAAGTGCATACTCGTTCAGCGACAATGTCAAACTCACTACGGCCAAAAGTCACCCTTCAGAAGTCGCTTTTCATAAATCGTTCAAACGGGGTAAATTTAGCGGCATTTTCTGCAGCTTCTGTCGATGACTTACTTCACTGTTTAAATTACCGCCAATTGTTCGCTTCATCGTTAAGATGTCTTGCTCATCTATTCCCGTACCATCAGTTGATGTAACAGGGGTGACACTTTCTAGAAAAAGCTCTCCATCATTTGTCGCTCACAAGTAGTCCTCCTGAAACTGATATTCATCTCCATTTGGCGTGTTGCGTTTGCAAACAACTTTAGCTAACCGGCAAACAGATATGGTATCGGTCAATTGCGGTAATTCAGTGACCCTAGGATGGCGCATTTTCTATCCCGTGAAAACATGCTGAGTTGACGGTAGCCATGTTCCAATCTTGCTTGTTTGACACGCATAATCTGATATGCATACAACTGGGACAATGCGCATAACAGCAGTATGAGGAGTTGCGCTAACATATTCTAGATCAGGTTACCTAATGTGTGCAGACATTCCCCCACTGATTGAGAGATGCTTGAGTGACCTGTGCGATGTGCGTATTACTTACCCATACCAACAACTCAAACCAACCACTTGTCATTCGGTAAACATTCACGGGCAAGTTGCTGCTAAGACGATGGCCACCTGAACCTCAGATATCTCCAATAAACGCACCAACCCAAGCCGAAAATGAAGTATAAAAATAACGTAACATGGACGGGATTTAGGTGAAGTTACATCTACGAGGTGAGAAATATAGATGTGGCATTTGATAGTGAAATCATGTGCGACAATTTGTTAATCTATTTAGCAAGTGCCATTTCTTTAGCTGAGCATCGATCTTCCTAAAATGGTGTACGACGATGCCCGATCATAATATGCATTTGGCTGAAAATGAAGAAACGTTGCTTTCCGAAATTTTGTTGCTGCATCGTGCTGGATGCGGTATTGTCAACGTCCCGCAGCAATTGTTCCGATGCGGTCACTTATTGATGATGAAGTGCTATGCTTACGAAATACGATGATTGTTGTAATACGATGGTACAAGAGGAGCATGTGCAAAGTTCGCCAGAATTTTTCTGCAGAAATGAAAGCATCAATAAAGTAACTGTAGAGTACAAACTGATAAAGCTCTCGAAAGTTAGTTTATTACGCAGAAGAATGCGGACAGTGGATGGGAGGAAATGTGAGGATGGAAGGAAATGTGAGGATGGGAGGAAATGTGAGGATGGGAGGAAATGTGAGGATGGGAGGAAATGTGAGGATGGGAGGAAATGTGAGGATGGGGGGAAATGTGAGAGGCAATACAAATTTATGTTCAGAGGCGTCTTCACTTTTCGTTATTATTGTTTCGAGTGTGAGATCGAAACAAATGGAAAATAAAGTGCTACGCAAATGACGGATAATTTCTGAATTAATGCGACGAAATCAATGCATGGAATTTCGATGAACAGGTAGGCGAACGTTAATGAAAAAACCATGACAATATGAACGACGGTCTAGAGATGCGAATAAACGAGTCAAATACTGTTATCGGCACATTTTGAAGACAAAAAAAAAATTGCTTAAGTGCTGACGCCATCTCGGCGACCTACAACAAAGCATGGATCGTTAAAAATTGTCTCGTCAGCCTGAGCTTATTCCCTCAGAGGACTGACCAGCCTTCCGAACTTACTGTTTTGACAATGTGGCTTGTTTTTTCTTCAAAGCTTCCGTGCCATATGAACATGAGAAGAGAACACATGGATGTGAAATGCATAAACATGGTGACTAACGTATGCAGTATTCCACGATAGCGACGAATTAATGGCTTTAACCAGACTGTTGGTAACAAAAAAATACCTTGATGGTAACAAAAAAACACCTTGACACACTTTAGCTGACTGCAAATCATTTAATGCGGGGATGGGAGGGGGAGGGAGGAATTCCAGCGCCGAGCATGAAGGGTTCAAGAGTAATGCCCAAAAAGGCGAGCAACAATTGGTGACAGCTCAAACAACATGCTGCCAAAAAAACTCATGATCAAAATAACAACCAAAATGTGCATAAATAAATTCACACAAATTATGGCCATAAAAAGTGCGATATCGAATTTTTGCTTTAAAATTTCAATTCAATTTCTCCTCAGTATTTAGTTTCTCAACAAATCGTTGGCTTTATCTTGATCAGCGTCGTGCTGCACCGCTGCCTTATCGTGAAACGCTCGTTTAGTTAGTGAGTGATTCTCTTAATTAAAAGATGTGTTTCTCGTGGATTATTACCTATCAACTAGATCAATGTTTCGATTCGCTTTAATAGGTTGTATATTCGCTTTGGGAGCGAAAATACATGAAAAGCTTTGAAAATACATGAAAAGAAAATACATGGAAAGCATTAAAATACATGAAAAACAGTAAGCGGTGAAGCATTAAAGAGCAGTCTAAGTGATTCAATGTAATGAAAGATCATAGACAATCCGCTCTATAATTCCTCGTTGAGTTTATCAAAACCATTAATAATATTGCTATGGTGTTCGCGAAAAAAATCGGTACAAACAATCGAGTGATCTTTCGAAAGCCTTAACACCAAACGCCTGTAATTTTGTTTTCTGCGATATATTGACCGCGATAATTAAACTGTTCGGTATCGAATCACTTGATGACAACTTCAAAACCGAAATTAAGCAAAAACGGATACAATCACCTTTGCCACTGGAACATTTGATTTCACTGATCGGAAGCCAAGTTTTCCCAGAGATAAGTTCTGCAGACTAGTTCTTGAAGCGGATTAAGGGTCTTACAGCCACGTTTCCCTTGCCAAGCCTGGGCCTTTTATAAAAAATTTAGACAGTTCAGTATAGATTAAGGAATTGCTGTAATACATTTTCTAAAACTGAAGTTCTGTCCACAATGTTGAAAAAAGAAACGCTTGATGTGTGAATCAATTGGAATTTCTGTTCTAGTCATGTGCATCGTTTGAAACGATTAGATTATTTTGTCAAATCTTTCGTTTATCAAGCATCAAATCGTCAGAAAAATGAAACAACACAAGAAAAAGTCGGGACATTTTTTTTTCAAACACGGCGGATTTTTCGAAAATTTCGTGAAAAATTCGTGGGAACCAGAAGTACTATGATGAACTGTCCCAAGTTGGTGATCAATTTCGAAGACTGACCCTCGCAGTTCACATTCCCACATTGATCAGACAACCAAGGCCCAATTTGCATATGGCGAGAAGCGAATTGTAAGAAGCATAGAAGGAACGCTGAGATGAAGATAAAACTTTCAAATAATGAATCGTCCCATTGAAATCTTTCATCTTCAAGAAGTTTTAATATAATTCACGAGTTTAACCTGAACAGGTAGCAACGGCATTAATGAATGTGACTGTGATTTTGTGCTTCCAGCGTTGCGCAACCGGCTTTCGAAGCGGGCAATATCTTTGCAACCGTAATCGTTGCAAGGTGGTAAGGGCGCGATATTTCAAGATTCAAATATATTACGTGATTGTTCCTTGCACCTGTTATGGAGGTATTTGAAGACTGATAATGATGTTGAGAGGACGGATGCGAGGTGCAGTAAGGCTAAGGGGTGTGGGGGGGGGATCCTCAGACTCAAATGTCGTTCTGTGCATTTTGATTTTACATTGGTTATTGCGGTTTGCAGGGAGGGGATGTTTTCGTTTGGAACAAAGGAAATAACACGAAGTGACGGAAGCAATGCCAACAAATACACGCTTTTGTACCGTCATGAATGTGCCCGTAGATTTGTTTAAGAGCAGTAGGTTGCCTTTTGTAGGAACGTCACGCCAGCGGTGTATGAGCATGCGGTAGAGGCTGTTAATTTGACGCAACAGTAAGGATGTATTTACAGGGCAGCGGTTGGAGATGCATCATTATACCGCACGAGAAAATCGTTCTGAGCGACAACTGCCTTTCGTGGGTGAACCACATGAAAAGTGTCTCTACGTCAACTGTGTTCCTTCTGCATGGGATGAGGTAAGTGACTCGTTTTGGTCTCCATTCCCATTTTTATATTTTAGGGCACTTCCGTCCATTAGGCGCGAGGTGGAAGTGGGCAGCCGGGTATGGACGGAGCTGGGAGGACAGGGAGCTGTGGACGCGACGACGTTTCGAGGAGATATGTGCGCGTGCGTCCTGCAGCACCGCTGCCTTTATACACTTACATGGGTACGCATGTGTACCACATCGTAAATCTATTTTCAACCCCCCCCCCCTCCCCACCGTCCTTACCTTGGTGTCTTTTCGTTTGTAGCTTACATTTTTTGGCTTCACTTTTTTTCCCCTCAGTTTCATTTTATGCAGTAGTTTTCAACTTACAACGGCATCAGTCTTCTACTATCACCATTGAGACACGCCTTTCGCGGTGGGCGCTCCATGTTGAGTGCGTTTACAGAAGAAACCGACGAGATATACTCAGCAATGACTAAGCAACTGGTCGCATATGTACTACAATAGGATGTCACGAAGGCATACGATTCTGTAAGGGAACTGCACTCTTGGAACATCATTGTGATTGAAATGGGGCTAGTTTCAGCTGTCTTTGATGGGCAAAAAATTTTAGAGACGTGATCGGCATTGTCTTTGCACTTGTACTATTTCGGCGAAACAAGGTGAAGATGAGCAGTTAGTGAGGGGGAGGTGGAGGAGGAGAGGGAAAAATATAAGTAAGGCCTGAACTGACTTCGCTTTAAATTTACTATGGCCAAAGATTGAAGGGGACTGTTGGTTTCCACAGTCATCATTTGGGTTTACGTTTTTGTCGTAGTTGAAATACATTAATTCTAAGTGCCACGATGATGTTGTTTTCAGTGGCGTTTGTTTGATGTTTTTCGGCGTTTTGGCATCATCAACAACATCAAGCTGGTGAGAAATACGGAAAATCAACGATATAGCTATGGGTATGATAAACTGCTTGCATAACTGCCCATCGGTTATTTTCATCTTTTCTACTTTCCTAATGTTTTTATGAAGGCGCATCTTCCTTTTCGGGATGTCGTCAAGATTACATCACTTTTATGCTTCATCATGTTTAAATATCACATCATCCGCTTGACTTAGTTTCTTCTCATGTGTTTTACCGACTCTGCGCAGGTATTCAGCTATTGCCGAACTCTTCTCACTGCTGATAATATGAGTTTATTCAACCACTTATGCTTTTATTTCTAAAAACACTGAAAACAACAATCCAAGTTTTGTTGAGGATGACAGAACCATTTGGATCCCTTATGCTTTGTTTTCAATGCAGCGGTTATAAAGCAAACATTTTATACTTCCCGCTTATATGGGAAAGTTGCCATTTATTGGGTGTTATGAAGTCTCGATGATTATCTTTAAGTGAGAAAGCTTTGTTATACTTGTAAGCTTTCCGCATTATTTCAGCTCTTGATGGCCACCAATGAAACCTTCTGCTATCGGCTGTGGAGGTTATCCTATCCTGCCTGATCGTAAAAAACCAATACCAGTTTATTGTATAGTAATTAAGCATATCTTTAAGTGCAGTTGTAATTTAGTTAATAATTATATATATTTCATCAGAGGAGAACAACAGCCAACGACTCACCCTTACTTTGCCTTATAAATATCACTAGTTGCACAGGCGATTGCTTCTGTTGCAAGGTCGGCAACTGCGCCGCGCCGTTTGTGATCGGTCTTTATTCCGTATTCGGTTCATAAGTTTCTTTTGTATAGCCGACTCTAATTTGGAATAGATTCGATTTCAAACAAGATGAGTTGTGAATGCGTGGCGCATGGCCGGCTTTCCGAAGGTCATTTTTGTTGTTCTAATTTTGGTATTTTACGAAACGAAATATTTGGCATGGCTTGCATGGTAATCAATGTGTCTATTCGTTTAGTTGCTCTTCACGGCGATACTGTAACAAAAATTTTCATTATACTGCGATTTGTTAGAAGGGATATTTGATGAAATTCGTTTCCGCCTATAGATCCCGTCTCTTGGCGCGAACACTAAGCATCTCTTTTTAAATACATGTTCAAGTGGAACAGATGCGAGTAGTATGAAGAGCGACAGAAATGTGAATCGCGTTTCGATCAACTGTTTCTTACTTCAGCGTTCCATAATGTGAGCTTTCATTAACGCTGGTATGAGCGATCGCTGAAAAATTCTTGATTGGAATTTATGCTAACAGATCTGTTGTAGTTTCGTCGATATGATGACGTTGGCGGATTTGGACCGAATAATGGACGAGCTGGATTTGAACGGTCACCTGCATGTTGAAGGCCTTAAACGTCCACTTGGCGTTGGTTTTCCACTTGTTTAAACTATATAGAACTGATTGCAATGATTCACATTTTTTTACTTTGAGCACGTTATGTCAAGTGATTTTTACAACAGTCAGTCACTGTCCCCTCGGGTGGTAACTGGAGACCATTCCACCGAGATTTCACTCTTAGACTTCTGACTCGTTTAATGTTCGGTAGACATATGGAGCAAAACGAGATAAGGGTTGAGGTGAGATAAGTCACGAGAGGTGGCTTACACGATTCAGATACGGTGATGTAGTATCGTCGGAATTAAACAATCGGTTGGCCTATTTTTGTCAAAATTTTTAAGTATGGGCCTTAAAGGGAAGACCATCAAGATATAGAAAGAATGGGTGCTTTGGCGAACACAAGAAATAAAAGATTGTGAGAAAAGCGGGAATCTTTTGGTCAAGAAATGATAAGAGGCGATTCTTGTTGAAAATGTTGGATGTGATAAATATTTGCCCGTGACTGTGGTAGACGAATCCAAAGTAATCTGGGTGCTGTTTGGATGCGTACATTAGTGATCGTTTTTGGTAGATGTGCTGTTCTGAGGTGAAATTGTCCTCTCTCAACATCGCTATTCGAGGTTGAACACATCTGACTTGCAACCAAATTTATGAACGAATTCGCAAGTTAATGAAAACTGTCATTGAAGATAAAAAGAAAAGCAGAAAAAGAGAAACGAGAAAAGTGCGCGCTTTTATCTCCTAGTGACCAAGAGAACATTAATTTGCAAAAAAGGGGGGCACAGCAGCCTTGAAAACTGCGGAGAGTATTGACAAGTGTGGTCATGTCGCCTTTCAAACTTCGCCACCATACCTTAAAATTGTTCCTTATCTTCTCCGTGTGATTTTCACCGACTAAAGTGTTCGCTTGTGCTGTCATGTAATAATGTGTTATTTTAATGTGGTCACTGAAGGTGAAGCGTGCGCACAGGAAACAAGAACAAAAGACGAATGAAGGAGGCGGAACTGTGTTAAAAGATGGAAATGAGCAATTAAAGCGAAATAGTCGGGTGGTGATTCGAGCGAGTTCTGAAGACAACAATTATAAAAGGCTTTCGGATGGGCAACAGAAACGGTTTGCTTGTCTTGTTTCTTACTTTGTCAATCAGTTGTAACCGTGATTACTTACCCTAACATAATTCTTCCTGAATCTTTGCCCGTTTCATCTTTCTTGAACATCTGTCACTTCGAATTATCCTATTGTAATATGATATTTTGATACCTATTATGCAAAACGTAAGCTCATAAGTAGAAATTTGGTATTTGTTTCTGGAGGGTAGTACTGTAGGGCAGAATGTTTCATTTTTTACTATCATTGATTTTACCGCATAATTCTTCAGGGATTTGAAAAGAGCTGCTGTAATACTCAACGGCAATTTATTAGAATTTCGTTTACGAGGCAGTTTTAGCTCGCATACTTCCTCGATTACATTAGTCTACTATGCACATATTACATGCTGATGTCCCTTGTCGTTATTACTTATACAAGTGGAGGAGAGTGATTTTACCTAAATTTTGCAGTGGAATTTCGTCCTTCTATTCCCTTATAAAAGATGTTGGTTTTTATGAAAACGTTATGATGGTTTCATTCGCTCTCCCTGTTGTCCACTTCCACCTATCCTCCCCTCGCTCTCTCCGCCCATTTCCCCTCCTCGCTTCTTTGTTTCCTCCCTCTGTCTCATCTCTTCCTGCCCTCCCTCATCTCCGTTTCGCTTTTCCCCACCTCCACCCAACTGCTTGATTTTGGATGTGATCCGACCTGCTTTTGATTGGTCTGTAAGACTTCTATAGACGTCCATCCGCTATCTTGAAATATCTGGAATTTGATCTCTTTTGAGCCAACGACGAAAAGCATTTACGGGTGAGGTCTTAAAG
Source organism: Toxocara canis (assembly GCA_000803305.1). Taxonomy (NCBI): domain Eukaryota; kingdom Metazoa; phylum Nematoda; class Chromadorea; order Rhabditida; family Toxocaridae; genus Toxocara; species Toxocara canis. The sequence goes on along the minus strand of JPKZ01001381.1, from coordinate 10,961 downwards.
ATTTTGGTGGTAAGGTAGAAACTGCGTTAGTTAGTGCTGTAAATATGCTGAACTTGATTTTGCAGTGGGGAGCTGCATCGGTCGAACAAGATTGCATGGAAAGGAGATGAGGGCAACAGATGTTGGGTGTCCGCACTTGACCGTGACTATAGACCGCTTCCGAAGCACGGTAGCTTTGATGCGATACGATTCTGTCCTGCCATTCACAGGTGTTGCGATCTTCCGCTAGGGCGCATCATCCCGGTAAGCTCTATTTTATGCCTCATTAACTGCAGCTACTATGTTCGCATTTGCAACGCAGTGACAGAAATATCAGAAGATGTTGTGTATTGTCAAGAAGTGGGGGATGGGGAAGGGGCGACTGAATAGAATGAGTGCCGTTATGGTGCTGTCATGAGTCCGTTGTTCCGGTCGTCGATGGAATTGGTGCTTAGCAATGATGCTTTTTGGGAGTGGATTGTACGCAAAGGGAAGTATTGTCCACTATTTAGAATGAGCTTTCATAACACGTAACTCCTATAGCATTTGCATATTTGTGATGTCCCGAGCATAATGTTGTGGTCCCACCATGGAAAGTTTTAGTTTTTGCACTCTTCGATGCGTTCGCAATTTAAAAAGCTAGTTATGGCGGCATCATATCTTTGCATACATTTTGTGCGCTTATCTAATTGGCCAACGAGCAGTTTGAACTCGGGAGCAGTTGAATTTAGAGTTATGAAAGTGATAAGCATAGCTTACGCCCCAAGCATCACATTTTGTTCTGATTTCCTGATCATCTCTTTTAACCTAGTGCAGATACACTCCTTAAAGGGAAGGAAACGTATCGCATGTATTTTACGACCGGTCGGGTTACGTAAATGATCAGTCGAGCCGCAGAAAGAAATCCTTTTCATAAGTTTTGTATGAGCGCTCGATACGATGAAAAATTGATTTTTTGAAATTCGCGAATGGTCTGTGAAGTCAGCTGCTGTTCTAGTCAGTCGCTGATCGCGCTAGCCCGTGATAGCATTCCCGCTTGTTTTTGGTGGTTTTGAAATTCCAGGTTTCTTGGTTATGAAAGCTTAGCAGGAGCCGCTTGTTGGCCTCCTCACCCTTTCTCCCTTCCTCCGCTTTCACCCATCCCTACCGTTTAGGATGAGGTCACGTAGACAAAGATGAAATATTGACGCCGGTGGTTCATTTTTGTTGCCTCCTACATAATATTGCGCGGTTTTTTTCTTTAAAAACTCTTTCACAGTATTGTGCCTTTTTTCAAGCGGAAAAAATTCCCCCTCATCCGGTTCCAGTGTTCGTTCCCTTTCAGGGAAACATGAAAAAAATTTGACGAAATGTTTGTGGTGATGTAAAACGAGTCATGCTAGCAAAGCTTTTGTAATGTTTATATGGTTGAATGAAGTAAGTTATATATTTTTACGATGTTCAGCATTTTCTCTTTCTGCCTCAACATGTGTTTTGACATACTTCAAAACTGAGGTCGTGAAATTGGCCTAGCGCACAGTTTGTCTGCAGATATGTATGAGGGGTACCTTTCTCACCAGTTTTGTGGTGTGCGCAATTGCAAATGTAGATATGGCCATCTTTTTTTTTCTCATCGGTTGTATGGAGAAGGTCTCTCTCTCCATCCCCGTTCCACGCTATTTCCTCGACTGTCTCCGTGATTTCTGTGATTCCATTTCGGCCAGTAGATATCGCAAAATGAAATCCCTACCTTCGAACTTCCTCAACTTGCTGCCATTGCGCGGAGAGAGAGGAACATGGGATTTGTTATTTCATGCTTATTTATGAACGGAATTGTACCGCTTCGGAATTTTGGTTTCCGATACGGATCGGACATTTTTCGTATCTGCTTCAGTCCTTGCCGTCTTCTATCAGAAAGTGAATGGAACCAAAGTCGGATTTCCAGTTCGCATTTCCATTGCAGGTTAATGTGGTGGTTTCACGCTCAGGAATTTATAGTTCTCCGCCCCTTTTCTACGCATTTTTGAAGGAGAGCGATGTTGAAGAAGATAAGAAGCTGCAAGAAATGCTCGAGAGGCAGTTTCTTTCTACTGATCCGCTAGATCACGTTGATGTAAGCTTGCTTATCGTTTTGTTTTTATTGTTCTCTAGCTTGTCGATGTCGTTGTTTGCGTTCTTGATTGGATTCAGGGTAGGTAATCAGGTGGTGATGGGGTCTCTCGTAACAGTTCAACAGCTGTTAAAGCGAATCAGAATTATCCTAAAGAACACGATCAACAGCGTTTCCGCTTGTTCTTTTGAATTAAGCTGTGCGCATTATAGGCGAAGCATATGACTAGTACAGTTCCGTCTGAGCGTTACTGGAAGTTATCCGTTTCGATGACACTTGCATAATGACGAGCTAGAAGTGAGTTGTTGGCAGATTGGTATCTCGTATTAGAGATAGAGTGGTTTCGTTTGAATTCCTCGTTTTTCTTAGACGTAGGTTTTCATGTTGAAATCGTCCTCTCGCATTCCTTTTCCTCACGAAAAAATCTATCCAACTCTCTTCCCCTTTCTATCTTTTTGTTTTTCGCAGAATTTCTTACACGAAATTTTCGGCGCCTTCACTCTTGAATCTATCAATATTGAACTTTTGTTTATAAAAACGTCTTGCTTAACAACACTGCCTAAAAGTGACTTCCCTTCCAAATATCGGTTTTATTGCACATAACGACGACGAATTTTACCGTCCTCGTCTACAACTTCTGCTGACGATCTTGCATTTGTTGGTAGAGATTGCATGCATTTTAATAGAAGATGATTTAATGTGCTATATTTCCGATTAATTATGCTATAACACTCTACGTTAAACACATTGAGCGTTTCAAAACTACAAGTTCAAATAGTCGTACTAGTTCGTGCCACAGGAGCGGAACCAAACTGTCATTGATTCGCTCTGCGTAGCAGTTATCTGGTCATTTCTGACAAAAGTGGCAAACGGTGATGTTTTATTTAAAGTGTGAATTCTCTAATATAAGAAAGATTTTTAATTCTTAGTTCTGCCACTTAGAAGAGGTAGTAACCAAAAAGGAATGATGATTATTGAAGGAACAAGAACTGGTTGTTGTGAAGCGAGAGGTGGTCGAGTCGAATGAGAGTTGCCTATTGCGAGCACTCGTCATTAAGGTAAAGAGTGATTATGAGGTGGTTGTATTCGCAGTTGACACTGGTGAGCGTCTCATCGCGCCACTCTCAAATCTGCGACCATTCACTGAAGCGTTGTTGCAATTTTTCTTCAAGGCTATTCCATGCTCGCTGTATGGAATATCGAACATACAGGAGGGATTTGCCGAGTTGGCGACTTGTAATTTGAAATGGGCTAATCTTAATGCGAAATTGAGAGCGAAGGTTATCTGTTTCGATGGCTTTTTCACTCTCGTGGAGCTGCTTGTCACTGAAGGTATGTCTGTTTTTGTTCTGCATCGCAGCCGTTAGCTCTTTTATGTTTAATTTTTTTTTCTTTTGGCCCCCACAAGATTGCACGTATAGTGCAGTTGGAAAGCATATTTGTGCATACTGTATAAATGGTGTTGACTGAGGTATTTTTTTGACCTGAAGCAAGCTTAAGCAAGAGGTATGTTGGTGAAATTGTTTTCATAGAAAGAAACTAGTTCAGTGAATATTCATATTGAGTGATGTTCGCTCTCCTTGCACTCGGAGTTGAGTGAAGTTCGGGATTCGCAGGCTGTCGGTCTTTGAGGGAGGAATGGAAAATGTTTGTATTTTCGCCAGTCTTGCAGTGGACGCTTGCTTCGAAAAAGCTGTGACGAGATTAAAACTTCCAAGCATTCCCCAAAATTTCAGCGGAATGTATGTTGCGTAAGGCCACTTGTTGCCAAAGTTTTCCTTCCACCACATTTTGAAGTTATTTATTGTTTGTCTTAGTTTTATTATGGTGAGTTGTGGAAATGCGAATTTTATGGCTAGACATGCAGGAGAAGGTGACGATTGTGTCACGTACGATTTCGGGCAGAAGCTGGCTGAGAGCAACCTGTGCGCTTATTCGCCTCCGACCAACGAAAGAGTTGTATATTCAAGAGAAGAGATGCTTCAGCTTGCACATTCTCTCGTAAGCATTCCTAAATCATCGGTAGGGAGCAGAAGGGAAGAAAATTATTGCGAAAGTGCAATGGTAAACAGTTTGAATTTACTGACTTATTTAATGATTGAATTTATGGGGTGTATGGTTGTTCCAACGTTGTCTATCCTCTTATGAACCACGGGCGCGATGATTTATGTTCTTGGAGAATCCGTTTTAAATCATAATTATGTGCGAGAACTGTTTCCAGTGACAGAACTCCGTGAAATACGTGGGTAAGAAATCATAAAATTGGGTAGGTTCTGCAAGCGGAGTATTGTTTTGTTTTATTAATCCATCAGATCTTTAATATTAAAGATTTCCGGCAGGGGTAACTTTGTCAAAGTGCCATGTGATCGATAGGAGGAAGTATCTGGACGAAGAAGTTGAAGAATTGCTGTTCGCTTAAATGCGCCCTGTATATCAGTTTTTGCTTCTTGTTCCGAGGACGTGCTAAGACTAAGACTAATATGTGCCTTAGCACCCATTGCTTTATACCTTGCTGTTTGTATCATCTTTTAAAATCCTACTGGTCGAACACGGCTGGAGTTATCCACAGTCCGCAAACTTCAGTGGCTTTTGGTTGGTGAAAGAGTTGCACACAAAAGGTTGTGGGTGGTTGATTGACTTGTTTTGGATTGCGAACGACTGAAGCGCAAAACCCTTAGGATGAGGCGAGTAGTAAAACAGAAATGAGCTAATATGGGCGCATTGCTTACTTATAGATTCTCAGAGCAAAGAGAAGTCTGATGTTTGTAACTTGTGTTCAGAAGTATTCAGAACGTTTGATACGAAATGAATCGGTGTCTGTATAGGGCAAAACGGTGATATTGAACGAGGAACTGGCCAAAGCGATCGGCATATGAAGCGCTTGCATTCGATTTTGGAAGCGATTGATCTGGGTTCGCTCATATACCTCAATTTACTACCAGTCTTCACCATGTTGATATTTTCTTATGTTTTTCATGTTTACTGTTTCTTTTTATTTTTTCGTCTTAGTGCAGTGTTAACTGTTTTATGTTATCTAAAATGACGTTGTTTTCTGCGTTGTATAGCTATGTGTGGTTTATGCAAATGGGTTGGACGATCGTAATGGTTTGTACCTTGAAATTGCCGTTAAGATGACCCTGAGTATGCGCTTTTTTCACTCTTGAGTATGCCACCACCAGCGGCAATCCCAGTGGCCCTATCGTGGTGCTTTTACATTGGCTGTTTTCATCAATAGGTACAGTACAGGTTTTTGAATGCAAAGTGCAAATGTTAGTCGTTGGTTATGAATGACTATAGAGCGCATGCGTTTGATATGGGAAGAGCAAATAGGCCTCGATGGAGGATAGTTGCAAAACTTTCTGGAGATCTGTTGGTGGGGGCGAGCGTTGAGGAAAACGAGGTTCCTGAACGTAAATATTTCCTTTACCACAGGTCATAGTGCCTCGCCAGTTTTTTACAGCATAATATTTGTACTGTTGCTCAGCTGTCGCGCTGCGGTATTCATTTCTCAATTCGACTTGTGTTTGAACAATAACTAACCAAACTGATGGTGGTAGTCATGTTCATAGTCATGTTTTTATTTTTGCCTTCACTGTATCACTTAAAAGCATACCGTTCCAAATATACCGAGTAGAGCTGTTTTCCGAAGCATTGCGATTTACAAAGGTGTTCTCTAAGTTCGCTAAACCGAAACTTCCTCAGGTCTAGCCAATTTTCAAGTTTAAAAATATCAGAAAATGGGTCGCGAAGGTTTAGGACTATCCAGTTGATAAATCAGCATTCGCCGCGGCGACGACATTTTGGTTGATATGGGGAAAGCTGGTTCTTGTCGCGCTGTTCAGCCATGGTCACTTATTGGATGAATCGCACTCGTGCTTCACAAACTGGTGCACGTATGTTCGGGATTTTGCGATGTAGTAAGCATATTTGGCTTGTGGAAAGGACGGACCAGAAAAATAGTTGTTTGACTGTTTTTTCATCGCAGATGAAAACGTCTCTTCCATCTCTCCTGTGTTTGGTAAGTAAATTAATGCGGTTTACTCAGACGGTGAGATACATGCGTTGCAGACCCTTTCAGCCCGCTTATGTCAACACCAGACTTCTTCGCATCTCCCCTC
>JPKZ01001380.1:145858-171400 GCA_000803305.1 Toxocara canis | reverse complement strand
TGCTGGTGTGTCAGCGATATAGAGACTGTTTGCATTTTCGTCTTCCACTCCAGCGTAAAAGGTAGAAGGATGGTAAGCAAGCCACTGAGTAGGATTTCGACTCCAGCGATGAGGGGAAGGGGGAGGGGTAACGGATAAGGAATGAGTGGATCACGCAAAGACCTCTTCCGGGATGACGAGTTGGAGGACGGTAGATTACTGCACTCAAATTTGAGCTGCGAGGGAGGTGCAAGTTCCACCCTAGTCCACCCTGCAGATGTACATCATCGTCTGTATCACCCGCTTAGAATACCAGCCAATTTAGGGAAAGAAATCTTTAGACTGAATATTTGCGCCTACAACCTGCTGCGAGTCGCACCCTTCCTAACCATTGTGTACTGCAGATTGCTCATGTCTTGTGTGGAACTTTCACACGAAGACCGAGGTGCCCCTCATAAGGACAGCGAGATGGCTAAAACGTAAAAAAGAATGAATCAGGTGAATGAAAATGAAGGGACTAAATGAACCATTGGAAGAAGTGCAGTTTCTGCCACTTCTTTTAGCCCATCGTCAACCAGGCATGCATTGTTCGGATCCAGGACGGTAGCCACCACGTAAATTGGATCGAAATCTGGTGAATATGGATCAATCACTTTCGCTGCACGGCGTTCGAACTCCTTATTTACTCAACGCGCGAGGTTTGCCACGGCAGATTCCTCGTGCGCCTAAACGTTCACTGAATTCTTGCGACAAACTTCTGAATACCCACGTGGACAGCATCTAGCAGCAAGAAATAAAGAAGTAAACGAATCGCAGAGTAAGTGGAAAATGAAAAAGGAAACAAAATATCGCTTACCTCCAAGCTGTCCAGCTGCGTTTTTATTGCGAGCATAGCGGGGTTGATCTCCCTGGAGCACCTCTGTCTGATCCCTGATCGGTTTCGTGACGCGGGCGAGGCCTTCGTATAGCTTGGTGTTCTTCATTTTCCTCTGCGTGTCCCATCCCATTTCCTTGGCCACCTTAAGAAAGCACGGGCGATATTGTGTCTCTTAAATGTCATTTAGAAAATAATCACAAAGGATAACTTAAAATATTTCTTCATATTCAAGAGTAGGAAAGCCCCAAATTTCACAAGAAATTCGTTCCTCGTCAACCTTTTATTTGATTTTTCACTTTACCATCACATACTCCAATGTATACGTTTACTGTTTCATCACCGAAACTGTGCGCAAAAACTGCTTCTTTGGGTTCATACGCTTTCAATGTTCACATAACATTCAAAATAATCCCAGGTGATTTTTTGATTACTTCGCTGCGACAGTATTAACAGCAGTCCTCTGAAATCTTCAGGAACTATTTTCCAGGCGATTAATCCCTACATTTCCTTTTATTTCGAACCTTCAACGAAAAAGTACCTCCACAACGGCATCCTTCACGCGAAGACAGCGCTCCACGGCGTAGCAGAGAGAGTTCCAGCGGGTGTTACACGGCATTCGTAAATTCAGCCTGAACCTTGCATGGAGCCGTTCAGCCGCTAGCTGTGTTTTCTTGAACCTCTGAACCACCCTTACAACTGCATCGAAATGTGCTCGGCATCCCCACGTCTTCAGACCGCCTGCCAGCGGCTACCTGCAGCGTGTGAGCCACGCAACTCAATCTTTTCGGAAATCGTATATCCAGCCCAATTTTTCTATCCGTCTGTTCGAAATCGTCAATTCCGTCTTCGCCGGAATCAAACAGGTCACCGTCGGAGCAGGTAGAAGCATTGTCATCTTCGTCGCTTGAGATGCTTACTGCTGTTACCTCTTCGCAGCCTGCGTTTCCTCACCGTGCAGCACCTCGTACTCATTTTTAAAAGCGCACACTATGTTTGCGCCTGAGTCAGTTACCATCTACATATTGAGGATTCGTTGTTGCCCACGTTGTTCAGGATTCTAAGGTAGTCTCGTTTAATCGTCTGCGCATCGTGACGTCCGTTCAGTCTCTTCAAACCCTAAAACGCATTTTTGATAGATCCGTCTCCTACGTAAGGGATCGTTGCAGTAATGAACGAATCCTTGGTTCACTTTCGGTTCCAAATGTCAGCAGTGACCGATGCTCCAACAGATCCTTCCACTTGCCGCACAATCTTTTCCTTGATCACTTGTAATGGCCCGTCCAAAAGCGAGCAAAGGCCTACTCGGGAGGTGGGCAGGGCGAACCACGGATTCAGCATGGCTGTATACTCGCGAAACTCGTGGGTAAGAAACAAGCTTAGAGAGACATTCGGTAGGCCCATCAACTTTTGGAGACCCGTTATGCACCGTTTTTTTTCGGCGCTATCCTGTGCTCTCTTATCCGACATCCTCCACGATTCTTCCAGCGTTGTCAGTGGCGCGTTCCGCTTTACCGGCTGTTTGCGATGGCTGAGTGCTTTCACCAGCTCTGCATATTCAGCTTCACATCGCGCTTTCAGGTGTTTCATGGCATTCGTCGTGTTCTGGCCTGCTAGTTCGCGCCCACCACACCGCGGACACTTATAGCCTTCCTGAACCGCATCGTAAAACTGCCACACAGGACGAGCCGGGCTACGATATCTGCCTTGTTGCAGTGCAGTTTCAGGCTCACCCATTTCGATTGTATGTGAAGTCAGCGGCAGAACGATACTGGGAAGTGCAAAATATGCACATGAGATAATAGGTGGACGTGAATTCCATCTGCCACACTTTAATATGTTTTCATACATCCGCAATTGTGAGAGGTGTGGTAGCCTAGAGGGTGCCCAATAAATACCGTCTTTAAAAGAAGAACACATTTCCTCGCATCAAAAAGACTGCTGTATAAAATAATCCAGCACAAACAATTACGGCGTACAAATCAGAAAGATAGCAAAAGAAACGATCACCGCGAACATAATATAAAGAACTGGAAGAACTCTTTAGGCTAAAGAACTAGAAGAACTAGAAGAACTTTATACATAGTCTAAAGAACTATAAAGAAAACCTGCGAATGGGTACTACCCTTTGCCCCTACTGACATTGCTGAATATCTAAAGTGGAAAAGTTCGATCTGAATTTCTCAAATGAACAATTCGTCGCCGTCGGTCATGTGTCGAGTCGCGTCGGGAAGCAATGGTGAAATTTAAAACTGCGGGAGCGCGGTAACGGTAATGTGCATCCCGCGCGAGTGAAGTACATTTTAAGTACAAGTACAGCCAAAAAATGGTACGACGTAGTTGTGCTTTTTTCCAAGAAGTGGGTACGATACTGTACTTGTACCACCCCTCCGGAAATCACACTGTGCTCTAACAATACTGTACCTGCGATTTTGAATTTGGCACGAAATCACGTCACGTTACCGCTCGGGACTTCAGTGCGATGTCTCGTTGTTACTGAGGCAATCGCACGCCGAGCACAACCATCCCTTCGGCTGTTTTAGCCTGTTATTACTGGTAATATGCAAGGGCTTGAATGCATGAAGACCTCGTAATATTTCGACGAACACTCGATCGTCGGTCATGCGGACATTGAATCGTCCTTGTTTGCAGCAGCGGCGTTGCTTGATTTGCTGCGCATGGCTTGCTGCACTGCAAGTGAAGCAACAGATAAGCGGTCCAAATGTGTGCCGCTTATCTGTAATACAGTGCTTTATATTGCAAACTCAACGATCGTATTCCATCTAAATATTTCACGCGTACTTTCTCGTTGAGTTTTCATCTTTTGTACCAGTGAAGGGTAGTGGGAATTCATTAAAGGTCTTTTTGCCGAGCTGAAACCTAAGCTCGAAGTTTCATATTGCATCTTAGATGACTAGGGCCGACATGCAACTCCTCGTCGGTAAGGCAGTACTCTGCCGGAAGTCACACACACACACACGCACACACACACTCACATACACACACACGCACATACACACACACACATAATCAAAATTTGTGCCAGCCGCATCTAAAAATGTAACTCTGTTATGACGAAAATTCTAACCGATGAATAAAGTATCAGAGTTAAGATTACTTCTATCGTAAACGAAATTAGTTCTTCAAAATAGCGCTATAAGACTTTTTTTGTTATTCTTTTAAAAGGTGCTTCAGTCGTGCTTTTTGCTCGTTTCAATTTCATCGTCTGAAAATAGTTCCGCTTTTTAAAATCAAAAATCTCACTGGAATCATTAGGATATTGCCGCCTGCTCATTCAGCAGTTCGTGCAACCATGTCGGAATCGGAGTCGATACTTTTGTCAACGGAATCAAACCTGATTTTCTGTTAACATCCACTTTAAGTTGTCGTAAATTTCAATGCAGCAATCCTTAATTTGGTCCAACGATGGGCGTCTCTCATCAGAGATGATTCGATTCGATTCGATTCGATTCGATTCGATTCGATTCGATTCGATTCGATTCGATTCGATTCGATTCGATTCGATTCGATTCGATTCGATTCGATTCGAGATTTCTTTTGCAAGGTTTCATAAATGTATATGCGTAGGTGTACGTAGTGGTCTGCTAACCTTCCATATATGAAAATTGTTAACGACAGCCATGGAACTACTCAGAATTTTTCCAGGAAGAAAGTTGAACGTCCGCTGAGAATTTGCTTAAAGCCAAGCGCTCCTCTTTGTCTTCAGCAAACATCAGGCCAAGGGAACGGGTTAAACTGAAAAAGCTGGCCTCATATTCTCTTCTCGTTTCAACACCCCATTGTTTCTTTTGCTAAGCTGGACCTCGACAGGGTTCAGCACTTTAGCCTCCATCTCCCCGTAATCTGGCTAAAACGTACCAAAAGTTTTGCACTGTTAAACTTCGTCAGACATCTCGCTCGACCTCGTCGGTGACGATTGATGGCCTCGTTGTTCTCGCCATGCTCACAATTCAGCCCGTATCCACTTCATCTTCTCCACTGCCTATTCCTCCTATCGTTCATCAAGGGTCTCGGCCATCGGTCGTTCTAGCGTCCTTTCCGATGATCGGGTAAGCATTTGCCTTGCAAAAGAATTAGGTTATTGATTACCCTAAAACTAAATCTGTTATGAGCCTGTCTGATCAATCCTTTCTGCGTTTGTCGTTAAAAATGCCTTCATCCCAATATACTGTTAGTTTGGCGACAAGGTATGCTAAGAAGCAGGCCATAGTTTGGCGACAAGGTATGCTGAGAAGCAGGCAATGTATACACCGTCGTGATGCATCTGTATATGAAGTAAATATGTATTTGTGAGGCATCCTTACTTGTGTGAACTGATTGATATATGTACGCAAACGTACATAGTAATATTGTCGTTAAGAGCAAGATATTTGCATGGATCACAGCATTCATGAGAGTTACAGTATCTTTTATAGGAAATTTAGCAACCGCGCATCACTGCCGTTCAAAATTTCCTCAAGGAGTTGTTTTGCCTCCAATGCAGGCTACATTAAAACGACATCTGACAATTTTAGTCACTCGCATGCCTAACCATAAGGTACCCATTGAATGACAACAACGATCGATCGGTGACTGTGGGAATTGTGAAGTCCCTGTCGCATCTGCCATGTAGACAGTATCAAACCATTCCACAACATCATGTAAAATTTCGTCGTAAAAGTTAATCAATAACAAAACGTTCATCGCTGTACTTGGGCACAGAATGACGTGAGATTGTAACGTGGAATGCGGTAGTGCAAGAGAGCGATAAGAGCGTCGGTAATGTTTACGGACAAGAGGATCATCGATCCGAAACGCCTGGAGACGTACGGTCAATGGCAGCAGAGAATGGTTCCAGAGTGTTTCCAAGATGCGAATGATACGATTTCTAAACCATTTCAGGAATACATGCACTACGCAGCATGGACGGCAGACAACCAACAAAACGAGTGTGATCATTGCTGAAGAAATCGAACACGGCCATTAAATCCTGGAAATTCGAGAATGTCTTCAAAGTTTTGTCGTTTCCCTACATCGGACTTTGGGACCACTTCAGTATGTCGAAATAGTCAGGACGACCATACAGCTGTCGGACTCACCCTCCCTCCCCTTCCCTCTCGTCCTGGTTTGAATGCTTCTTGCTGACGACCATGCTTGTAGTTGAGGTTAAGAAACAGTCTATCTACTTTTCAACACGTCATTTTCAAGGAATTTCTTCATGTGTGGCAAATAAGTTCGCAACAGTTGTTATGATGTTAGTACAAATGAACGTTATCGATGAGTTAACGAGCGTTTTTTAAATTTCTTAGATACTCAGAGTAAACAGGCTGCAGCGCCTCATCAATGTTACTATTTAGCAAGTGGCTTGAAACCCACTGAAAATGACTGAATTTCCTGTTGTTCGCAGCGGTGTGTTCTTTCAAATGACTGTAACACATAATCATTTAATGTCTTGTCGTGGAAACTGATATGAGGGTCCACTGACCAGCAGGAAACTAGATGTGTATTTAAGGGACTGATCACAATGAGCTGTTAGCCCAGTACCTCGACAGGGATCTTCACCGAGTCAGTCTCGAAGTGCGAAACAGACTTCTTCTCAAATGCGGATATTTTAACTTTGCCGGTAGCTGCAGCAAGCTGCAATGGTAAAGGCGTCGGTGGTACGGGATGTCGGTGTAAACCAAATGACAAGAATCATTCCCGACCAAACTGGTGGGGCAGGACAGAGACCAGAAAAATCTTTAGTATTCAGATTGAAATAAGCCAGCGGAGTGGATGAAGCAAACGCACTGCTTGTTTCGACGTTTTTAATGTCGAAATGCAGTATGGCAGAGCGTTTGGCAAGTGTGTAGATGAAGTAATAAGAGCATCAGATAATGATCCTCGTCCTCTAATCTCCATGAAAATGTCTCCATTCTAATAGCAGAACATGTAAACGTAGTGGCATGGATGAAAGACGAGGGGCAGTGACCTCACAGACTGTTCCATACCTATACTCCTTAGTACGATTTAAGCGTCATCGTAATATGCATATTGCACCTTCGCATATAAGGACGCGGATATGAAGGGCCTGAGGTGACACCATTAGATTTCCTCTTGATGAATTTGTTAGGCCTCTACCGCCTGGAAAGGCAAACAGATTCGCTCTTTGGCATGTTCCAAGAGAGAATCTGTACCTAGCCAGACTCAAGCAAGAAGACGCGCGGTTCATGTTCCCCTGTACTGTTTGTCACTACACACAGTTGGAATCCTATAGGCATACATACTTGCTTGCATTTTTCAAAAAATTTTGAGGTTACGTTTCGGACTAAATTTTTCGCATCACATCTCCGTGGAAAACGCCGTAGATTTTAAAATAACCGGAGAAAAGCTTTGCGTTATCAGCGAATGTAAAAGGCGCTGAAGCCGCTGAAATTTTCACTTTGTAGACGCTTTTCTTTGGAATGTTTAGGATAGTCAATTCATCCCTATGCTCCTATCATTCATGTGCCGATCGACAAAAGTATGAAATTTATTGGTGATCGGCTCCTGAAATGATGGGAGGACCACGCTGCCATAGGAGAGAGGGTAATCCATAAGTGGCCAACCTTCTGTACAGTTTATCAGCGCGTAAATAGTTCAAGCGTATTTCGTTGCTTTGCGGAATTCATTCTGTGCAGCTACACACAGTTGGAATCCTATAGGCATACATACTTGCTTGCATTTTTCAAAAAATTTTGAGGTTACGTTTCGGACTAAATTTTTCGCATCACATCTCCGTGGAAAACGCCGTAGATTTTAAAATAACCGGAGAAAAGCTTTGCGTTATCAGCGAATGTAAAAGGCGCTGAAGCCGCTGAAATTTTCACTTTGTAGACGCTTTTCTTTGGAATGTTTAGGATAGTCAATTCATCCCTATGCTCCTATCATTCATGTGCCGATCGACAAAAGTATGAAATTTATTGGTGATCGGCTCCTGAAATGATGGGAGGACCACGCTGCCATAGGAGAGAAATGATGGAATATGTGGCCAACCTTCTGTACAGTTTATCAACGCGTAAATAGTTCAAGCGTATTTCGTTGCTTTGCGGAATTCATTCTGTGCAGCAAAAATTGTGTTGGAAATAGTGACGCCGTCGTACCAGAATTCTTGGTACGATACTGTACTTGCACTTCGCCTCCACAACTGGTATTATACTGTACTAATGCCACCCCCTGAAAAAACTGATCGCACCGTATCTGAACTGTGCTCGGCGGTTGAGATTTGGTACGAAACTGTACCAAGTGTTTCGGCCCAAAACTATAATACTTATACTGTACTTTTCGTACCTGCAGTTCTTCTTGACGCGCATGAATAAAAGAGCATTGACTACTTTACTGAGAAGTAAAATAAACGCAAACAGGGCGAGCCAACGGACAGAAGAAAATGCCCACTGGTTGAAACGACGAGAAAAGGGGAGGTTAGCGAAAAAAAGATAAAATATCCACGGTCGGGGTGTAAAAACAGTCGAAGTATCTGTTTGTTTTGAGCCGTGATGGAAAGCGCTTGAGCAAGTCACCGTACAGGAATGAAGCGCATAACAATTGGAGAATTCATGGCACAAGAAAAAAGCGAGATCAGAAACACGAGGATGGGAAAGACACCGGACACTTGCGAAACATCGCGCCCGCACAAACTGCAATAGTTGGGGAATGAGCCGCAAAACAAGAAGGGAGATTGAAACACAGGGTTCAAAAAAAAAAGGCTGAACACTTTTTTTCGCAACAGCACAAACATATATCAGAAGCCCAAAGAAATGTTTACGCGAATCACATTCCTTCCTTGAAAGAAGAGAGATGTGCCATTGTAGGATCTACGTATATGAGTGGAGTTTTCATTCACCTAGACATGGAAATTCTTACGTCAGGTTTTTTCTTCGGAGAGTTAAAGCTAAAAGCAGGAGAAAAAACCCCGACAATAAGGAACGGAAAATTTCGTGCACATGTAGTATAAACATCTATATTTACAATACAGAAAGCATGCAACCACACATCCAAAAGAATAAATACACACGAAGGCCACAATACACACGTAAGTATAAATATCGGAATTTAGTATAAACGTTCTTTTCCTGCAAGTCGAATTTAGCCTAAGCTGTGTTGTCGGGTGGGTTTTTACGTTTGGTTACCTTCGAAATCTGACCAAAACCTAAGTGAGTAAATATTCTTCTACCTGTGCTGCTTCTCTTAAAAATAGTGGTATTGTCTGCTTTCATATGAACAGCCCAATAAATCAGTTCAGGGACGAGTGAGACATCAGTGACATAAACAAGTATCAACAGAGCCATCTGCAGAAATGAACGAGTGAAGTGATGAGCAACACAGCCCAAAGTAACAGCTGTGACAAAAAGAAATTGGTGGTGCGAAATGAGAGGTTTTCTCATACTTCGTTCTGCCTATACGCTATAGCACTTCCGTTTGGCACGTGCAAGAGAGCGACTGATGAATTGCCATGAACAAAGGCAAGGCCATGAGCAGATTTTTGTAACCGTTCACCCTTTTTAACAATTGAAAACATGGAAATAAGGATAGTAAGGGAATTTAACAGTCGACTGAAGACCACATAGCACAATTCACGTATAAGAAAAGTTTCTTTTCTAAAAGCGCCTGCTCCATTCGCAGTCTTTTGCCGCCTATAATGATCCTCGCTTGCAAAACACGCTCCACCGGAGCAGATGATGCCGGCATGCTCAGCACACGAAGCGCCACGGCTTTCAGAGCACGATGTACCTGAAAGATGTGAATTTTGTAGTGAATTTCTTGGTAGTATTCAGTATAATCCCAAACCTGCTCAGAAACTTCTACCTTCAAATAGGTCAAATCCCCCATTTGAGCTGCACTCGCAAGTAACGGGTCCGAATCTCTCAATCACCCTCATCAAGAAAGACAACCTTTTTTTTCGGTTTCCCAGTATGCGATCGGATTGACGGCTGAGTGGGGCGGCTCGTACAACACGCTCGCAACGTAGGCAGCTATTGTGGACTTAAGCGAGTCGCTGCCAACGGCGTTGGCCTAAACAAGAATGAATATTAAGAAGGTGTCTAGCAAAAATTACATGAAAAAGGATCCATGTCCTTCTAAGAAAAATAATAAACAGAACGAACCATACTTTTCTTCCGCTGAAGAATGATCTTGGCATAATCGCCGAATTTGGCCATCTGCTCTAGCATCATGGGATGGTCGAGCTATTCTGCTGGTGTGTCAGCGATATAGAGACTGTTTGCATTTTCGCCTTCCACGCAAGCCTAAAAGGTATAAGGATGGTATGCAAGCCACTGAGTAGGATTTCGATGCCAGCGGTGAGAGAAAGGGGGGAGGGTAAGGGATAAGGAGTGAGTGGATCACGCAAAGTCGCCTTCTGGGATGACGAGTTGGAGGACGGTAGATTACTGCACTCAAATTTGAGCTGCGAGGGAGGTGCAAGTTCCACCCTAGTCCACCCTGCCGATGTACCTCATTGTCTATATCACCCACCTACAATACCAACCAGTTTAGGGAAAGAAATCTTTAGACCGAATATTTGCGCCTACAACCTGCTGTGAGTCGTATCCTTCATAGCCATTGTGTACTGCAGACTGCTCATGACTTCCCGTAAAATTTTCACAGGAAGACCGAGGAGCCCCGTATAAGGCCAGCAAGATGCCTAAAACAATAAAAAAAGAATGGACCAGGTGAATGAAAATGAAGGGACTAAACGAACCATTAAAAGAAGTGCAGTTTCTGCCACTTCTTTTAGCCCATCGTCAACCAGGCATGCATTGTTCGGATCCAGGACGGTAGCCACCACGTAAATTGGATCGAAATCTGGTGAATATGGATCAATCACTTTCGCTGCACGGCGTTCGAACTCCTTATTTACTCAACGCGCGAGGTTTGCCACGGCAGATTCCTCGTGCGCCTAAACGTTCACTGAATTCTTGCGACAAACTTCTGAATACCCAGACTGCATCTAGCAGCAAGAAACAAAGAAGTGAAGAATAGCAGAGTAAGTGGAAAATGAAAAAGGAAACAAAATATCCCTTACCTCCAGGCTGTCCAGCTGCGTTTTTATCGCGAGCGGGGCAGGCGTTTGAGATGGTAGTGTACCTATCTCCCTGGAGCACCTCTGTCTGATCCCTGATCGATTTCGTGACGCGGACGGGCCTTCGTATAGCTTGATGTTCTTCGTAATCATCTGCATGTCCCATCCCATTTCCTTGGCCACCTTAAGAAAGCACGGGCGATATTGTGTCTCTTAAATGTCATTTAGAAAATAATCACAAAGGATAACTTAAAATATTTCTTCACATTCAAGAGTAGGAAAGCCCCAAATTTCACAAAAAATTCGTTCCTCGTTAACCTTTTATTTGATTTTTCACTTTACTATCACATGCTCCAATGTATACGTTTACTGCCTCATCACCGAAACTACTCGCAAAAACTGCTTGCGTGGGTTCATACGCTTTCAATGTTCACACAGTATTCAAAATAATCCCAGGTGATTTTTCGATTACTTCGCTGCCAAATTATTAATAGCAGACGTCTGAAATCTTCAGGAACTAGTTTGCAGGGGACTGATCCCTAAATTTCCTTTCATTTCGAACTTTCGGCGAAAAAGAACTTACACAACGGCATCGTTCACGCTAAGATAGCGTTCCACAGCGTATCCGCGAGAGTTCCAGCGGGTGCTGCAGGGCATTAGTAAATTCAGCCCGGACCTTGTATGGAGCCGTTCAGCCGCTAGCTGTGTTCTCCTGAACCTTCGAACCACCCCTGTCAGTGCATCGACCTGTGCAGGGCATCCGGACGCCTTCAGACCGCCTGCCAGCGCTAGCTGCGGCGTGTGAGCCAAGCAACTCAATCTTTTCGATAGTCGCATATCGAGACCATTTTTCCTGTCCGCCTCTTCGAAATCGTCAACTTCGTCTTCGCCGGAATCAAACAAGTTACCGTCGGAGCAAGTGGAAGCATTGTCATTTTCGTCGCTTGAGATGTTCACTGCTGTCACTCCTTCGCAGCCTGCGTTTCCTGTTTCACCCTGCAGCACCTCCTACTCATTTTTGAACGCGCACTCTACGTTTGCACCTGAGTCAGTTCCCACTCTGTATGTTGAGGATTCGCTGATGCCCACGCTGTTCAGGATTTTAAGGTGGCCTCGTTTAACTGTCTTCGCATCGTGACCCCCCTTCAGTCTCTTCAAACCCAAAAACGCATTTTTGGGAGATCCGCCTCCTGTGTAATGGATCGATGCAGCAATGAACGAATTCTTGATACACCTTCCGCTCCAGATGTCAACGGTGACCGATGCTCCAACAGATCCTTCCACTTTCCTCACAATCTTCTCCTTGACCACTTGCAATGGCGCGTCCAAAACCGAGCAAAGGCCTCCTCGGGAAGTGGACAGGGCGAACCGCGAATTCAGCACTATACTCGCTAAACTCGTGGGTGGGAAAGAAGCTTAGAGAGATATTTGGTAGGGCCATCAGCTTTTAGAGACCTGCTATGCACCGTTTTTTTTTCGGCCCTATCCTGCGCTACCTTATCCGACATCCACCACGACTCTTCCAGCATGTCAATGGCGCATTCCGCTTTACCGGCTGTTTGCGATGGCTGAGTGCTTCCACGAGCTCTGCATATTCAGCTTCATATCGCGCTTCCAGGTGTTTCATAGCATTCGTCGTGTGCAGGCCTACTAGTTCGCGCCCACCACACCTAGGACACTTATAGCCTCCCTGAACCACTTCGTAAAACTGCCACACAGGGTGAGACAGGCTACGAGATCTGCCTTGTTGCAGTGCAGTTTAAGGCTCACCTGTTTCACGTGTATGTGAAGTCAGCGGCAGAACGATACTGGGAAGTGCAAAGTATGCACATGAGAGAATGCGTGGACGTGAATCCCATCTGCCGCATTTTAATTTGTTTTCACACATCCGCAACTGTGAGAGCTGTAGTATCCTAGAGCGTGCCCAATAAAAGCCGTCTTTGAAAGAAGAACACATTTCCTCGCATCAAAAAGAAAACTATATAAAATAATCTAGCATAAATAATTATGGCGTGCAAATCAGAAAGATGGCAAAACAAACGAGCGCCGCGAACATTATTTAAAGAACTAGAAAACTCTTTATTCCTAGGCTAAAGACCTATACAAAAAACTTGCGAATGCGACTACCTTTCGCCCCTATTGATGTTGCTGAATATCTAAAATGGAAAAGTTCGATCTCAATTTCTCAGATGAAGAACTCGTCCCCGTCGGTCAATGTCGAGTCGGGTCGGGAAGCAATGGTGAAATTTAAAACTGTGAGAGCGCGGTAACGCTAATCTGCATCCCCCGCGAGTGAAGTACATTTTAAGTACAAGTACAGCCAAAAAATGGTACGACGTATCTTTACTTTTTCCAAAAAACCGGTACGATGCTGTACTTGTAACACCCCTCCGAAAATCACATTGTGCTGTATCGAAACTGTACCTGCTATTTTAAATTTGGCACGATACTGTACTGTACCTGGTATAAGTACAAGTACAGCACGAAAAGTTTTATACTTTTTGGTACGATGGCATCACTGGTTGAGAAGTACTAAATGGACTGAAATTAAGCAAAAACTCGACCAAAACTGGTGAAATGGTCCACGAGAACTCGAACTATGAACTATTTGAATGGAAGTATTTCTTGCGATGGCCGAGTTTCCGCACATCTGCGGTCTTCTTTGTCCTGATGCGCTGATTTCTGGTGCGCGTAATGAATGGTGTGGCAGGCGAAAAGACATAGCGTATGATGAGCCAGCAATGTTAGAAGTGTAACTGAACTAGATGTATACGAGGTCACACCTTTTCGCTAATGCTACTACAAACAGAGTTCTGCGTGGCCTTATAGTGTTTATGAACGATGAATCCTCGATGCGTCGTACAAAACTTCAGCTATGTATATTAACTTACATTTTTGCAGTTTCTTATGTAACCTCAACCGTAGTCCTCTGCCTGACTCATTTTTGCGATCCACTCCTACTGCATAACTTCTGCCTTTTCCAGCTACCTGCCTCCTCCTCTCCCGCATATCCTTCATTAACTACCGGCCCCGCCGCTCCCAATACTGCTTGCCGCCTTCACCCCATCCATGCCCACCTCACCTTCTAGTAACCTCAGCAACATCTGCCACCTGCCCCCGATGCCGGTTATCATTTGTCCTTTTCCACCTACCACATTCCTGTAACTATCGCCGCTCAACATGCTGCCCCTGTTCCGAGTGCTCACCTGCTACTTGCCATCCTCCCTCCACTGCCCCTTTAAGAGCACTTCGCTGCGGCACTGGGAAGGATGTTGTGGGAGGGGGGGGGGGGGGGGGGGGGGCAGTGAAAGCACCCAGACGTTCATGACGATGCGATGGTCAGGGAAACACTGCAGATTGCCAAACAGAGCCGACACAGATTACGTACTGGTAATATGCAAGGGCTTGAATGCATGAAGACCTTGTAATATTTTGACGATCACTCGACCGTCGGTCATGCGGACTTCGAATCGTCCTTGTTTGCAGTAGCGGCGTTGCTTGATTTGCTGCGCATTTCCTGTAAGTGTCGCTGTCGGCTTGCTGCACTGCAAGTGAAGAAATAGATAAGCGGTCCAAATGTGTGCCGCTTATCCGTAATGCCATGCTTATATTGCATAGTCAACGAACGTGTTCCGTCTAAAAATTTCACGCGTTCTTTCTCGTTGAGTTTTCATCTTTTATCCCGATGGAGGGTAGTGGGAATTCATTAAAGGTCTTTTTGCCAAGCTGAAACCTAAGCTCGAAATTTCATATTGCATCTTAGATGACTAGGGCCGACAAACAACTCCTCGTCGGTTAGGCAGTATTTTTTTTTTAAAAATATTCGAAGTGCTTGGAATCATTCCTTGTTGGGCACGGTCGAAGGTAATAGAAATGTTGAGCTCCTCCAAGGTGTGCTTGAGCTCACAACCGTGTCAACCTCTTATTCACTTAAATAGTTGCTTGTTAAAGTTAACCGCGGTTACTGCGACTAGCACAAAAGTGGGTTGCATTTTACGTTCCCGTCCCTAGCAAGCCGCTAGTTACGGATGATCCCCGAGTTACGATGGATCCAGT
Organism: Toxocara canis; assembly: GCA_000803305.1. NCBI lineage: Eukaryota > Metazoa > Nematoda > Chromadorea > Rhabditida > Toxocaridae > Toxocara > Toxocara canis. Next base: position 156,452 of record JPKZ01001380.1, on the reverse strand, counting down.
CACGATATTTCGAACTTACGATGACGACACTGATACGGCAAAATTGTAAAAAATATGTTAAGCTTCGCGTGGAAGGCAAAACGTAACATCGCATACGATGCAGTAGGATGCGAACGATGCCAGCATATACGCATCTCTCGCCTTGTGAGATGCCCGTATACAGTGCTACTCCATACTGATCAACATTCTACGAGACTCATAAGTAGGCTAGGCAAGTTTCCAACTTGCGATGTTTTCAAGTTACCGTGAAGTCGTCTCAACGCATCTCCATTGTAACTCGATCACTACCAGCACATTAGGAAACTACTGTCTGCCCTTTCCAGCTTCTGCGCTGTGTGCGTCCTCTATTACAAGTTTTCCGCTCGCTGATGTCCTATTAGCAATTTGAAGTCAATCGCATTTGAAGTGTGCATATATCGTCACCGATACGCTTTTAATAATCTGTGTAGTTTCACAAACGATACTTAACGTCGTCGTTGAATATGAGATGAATAGAGGAGGAAAAATATCCTCCAGACAAATTTGACGGTTTTTTTTTCGTTGAAGCCAAAAATATGCATCCAATGTGTAGGCGAGAACACCACATGGTCATGGCTACAAAAGAGAAATTTATTCACAATCGGCCGAAAACTAGATATTAGTCGAATGGTACATTCTCGGTGTAGATTCTGATTTGCGTTGGCTGGCGATGAGTCGTTTACATTTTGCAGATGTAACCTTGTGGATTCCTCCAGATGGTTTCACATCCTGCGTCATCCCACTGTCCAAGCTGATTTGCATAGTTGACAAGCACACATGTCACGTTTCGGCCACAACATCTATCGGGCTGTGTTGGTCTCCAATTCGTGAAAGGCGTTGGTTGACCATTGGGCCGTACCCACGCCCCGAAAACGAGGTTCAGACCGATCCAGTAAGTCGTCACACCTTGCGATATTGCGAGAGCTGAAGCAATTGCAAACTTGTCTTGCGCGAGTGAAAAACGGAGATTCATAACAGAAATCCGCCTTCAATGGAAAACCACCTTCAGTGGAAAACCACCTTGTCGGAGGTTGAAATAAAAAGAAATTCACATTTGAACAGAAGACCTTCAAATAGAACAAAAACCACGCCAAAGAAAGGGGGAAAGAATGTCGGCGATCGTGATCTTCTATGCATGCGAAATTGGCAATCATCATTGCTGAGTAAGAAACGAAAATTTCTGTTTAGTGAGAATACCATATATTACTCTTTCGCCTACTGGACTATCTCTAAGAAAATTTAGCAACCGTTTTTCGCACTGTCTGGAATCAATCAAGAAAAAGGTCTAACTAAGTGTGAGATGTTGGTAATGGCAAAACCAGTAATCATCAGACGACTTATAAAGTAAAACGATGACTATGAAGCGTTTGAAATTGAAGCTATCAATAAACACAGAAAACAGTTTATCTGTGCTATATAATTGAAGGCATTCAGTAAATGGTTTGGCGTAAATGGAGTCTATTGTGCTTGTTGGTAGAAACGAATATAAGTGCAAACGCAATTTGAACAAGACTACTAAAGTTCACTTACTGTTGACAAATTGTAATTCGTCCCTCGTATCAAATGAGACCATTTGTGCTCCAAGTCTCTGACAAACGGCACGAGCGGGCAAATAGGTGGTTTGGCCGGGAAACTAAAAAAGTATTCTCACAAAAAATTGAATTGCAAGCCGCATATAACACGCTGATGTGACGATAGCGCCAAGCTGTTATTGGATGATGTCAGCGAATTGTTCATAATTTTACTACCTTTAAAACGATTTACAACGAAGTTGTGCAATCCGTATATTGAGCTATTCGGCTCTTTGGGAGTCTCGTTCATCGCAAAACTATTTTGCTGGAAATTTTTTCGGTAAGAGTGGCATTTGCACACGTGGTATTTTGAGCTGCCATAAACTTCAAAATTCAGTCAGCAATTCCCAATCCTAGTGGATCTCCACGCAGCCACAATTTCCTGCGAAAGAGGATTCGCCGTTTCAGGTGCTGTCACAACTCATCGATTAAACCACCTAGTTTCATAAACTGCCCGCAAATAACGAAAATCCATAACTATCGGTCCCGACCGTTCATCCGAAACTTCTGTGAAGACCTGCTTTTTTTGCAACTCGATCCTTCGAATATAAAGTCAGACCAGTTAGATACACACACAGATTTTTCACATCCTTCAAAGGGCACAACTTCACGGTCAACGTCTCGCTCCGAATATTAGTGTAGAAGGTGCCGATCGGACGAAGACTACTGTTGCTAAATTTCATATATCTAGCTTCAATGTTTCCATCGCTGAAGTTATCACGCGGGCATACATAGAAACGTAAGCGAACATGAAAGAACACAAAGTGAAGGTGTCGACACCATAGGTTTTCCTAAATGGAAAATTCTCCAAAGATCGTAAAAGTTAAAGTCAACGTCAACGCTGCCGGAATTCTAGAAAAACCTATGATGGACATGTTATCGTTCCTTAAAGAAATCGACCACATAATCAGAATAGAAGTCGGAGATAACTAACGACAAAATAGCAGTTGTTCATTCGTCGTGTCCATCCCATTGGGCACACTGAAAATCCGAAGGCCTATGAATCACCATGAAGATCCAGTGAAATGAACTCGTCAAAGTTTCTTACATTTGGCTAACATGAGAGCTACCGTTTCAAATACTTCAGCGAATTTGCAAAAAGCAGAACAGAAACCGAGACGATTTGGTCGATATGCTTTCCTGGACTTCCTGGGTCATTTTATTTCATCATTCCATCTCACAAAAATGCTAGTTGACCAACCTTCCGAACATTTTTTAGGTACCATCCGCTGGAACCACAGCATAATTCTGAATGGCGAAGTTTGAAAAGTGAACGGTGCGAAGAACACAAAGGACCTGTGAGTGGAATGGCACCATACATAGGCAACCCTCACCCTCACCCCCCACTTATGCAAAATTTTGGAAAATTTTGTGGTCTGAATTTGCGGATTAACCATTGCATTTTTTCGAGCACGTTTTACGGTTTATCTGTTAAAGTAATGGACGGAGTAATGGACGGAGCAGGCTCTAAGGATGCCACGTGCGCAACTTTTGCAGACGAATTTTTCAAGAAATTCCAGGATTTCCAATTCTTTTAGGTGATCCCTATGGACCGGTTTCCGCGACAGTCGACAAAGTCTTGAAAATTCCGACTGTTTATCGCTCTCCTTCATTTATGGAAGGAAATGGAAAAGAGGAGAGTTGTGAAGAGACTTCTTAGGGTTGGCCATGTGTAAATGAAAAATTGTTTTTAAGCACTTACTTCTCGGCGCTGCTGTCGACGATTGAGCGTCTGCAAAGTTTCACATTATGACAGGAACCGAACGAATTCCATTAGTGCAAAGGCATTACCTAATGGCAAGCGTGCCTAGTTTTTAGCTCCTCATTAAAAGTACTCGCTAACCCAGCGATTTCAAGTCTTCTATTCACTTTGTCTCAATATTACTTAATTTGATGGCTAGTTATTATGGTTGTTGTTCGAGCATTACCGGTTGTATTTTCTTCAACTGCAGCTTATTTAACGATGACTGCGCAGAACTTCGGTGTAATCGAGCGAGGTCACGCTAGAACGCGGACCATTTGTGAAATGCATAACCTCTGTTGTTAACAAACAACAGAAGAAGAAGAGACGCAAGGCCAGATCTGGTCGCGTCAGGCGACGAGGAAAAACCCGAGGACGGTAATCTCGAGTAAACTGACAGCAAATTTCACATGTTTCCGCTTTCCTATTAGTACTCATCCATGATGACTTCATCGCCAAAATGGCCAACAAAAGCTGCCAGCGCGTCTCGAACGAATCCGGTGGGGCGCTTGCCAAAATTACTTTCAAGGCGGTAGATGATGTATGACCACGAAAATGTTTCAGCTGCAGTACAAGATCGTGATCCCGAGTCTCGTCTTAGCACATAACTTGTGTCAGAGAAATATGCATACAGTTGCCACCGTTCACCGTTGCTAATGGCTTTATTATAAGCTTTTTTCTGCTAGTGAGCTCCGTTATTGTGGCCTAGTTGTTGACCTCTGAGTATCCACCAAAGCTCTATTCTCCTTCATCACTTCGATCTCAAAAGCGCCCAATTTTTTCCTGCCCAAGATGGCAGCCTACAGTAATCATCGAATTCGCAGAAAGCCTTCCTGTCCTGCTTCGTTTAAATTATTTGCTGATGGTTGATTAATTACGATTAGCGGATGAATACACCAAATAAGTAGTGCATACAAAGGCTGATGAACTCTACCGTTTCGATTCACGGCGTCGACTGGGTAGAAAGCTTTGCGATCTGCATATTTCTGTTTTTTAAGGCAAAAATGTTCTAAAATTATCGCAACCAAATTCTTTCTTTTAAATTGCAGCTCTATCTTTTAAGACGTATTATCCTCTTTCCTCTCTACAAATTTCACATACTTTTTCACTACTACCTCATCAGTTTTGCACAATTCGCTCATTCGACATTTTCGATCAATACTCTTATCGCTATTCTGGTAATCCACTATGAACTAATGTTTTTAGTACTATCCGATGAAGATCGAATAGTGGTGGAGAGCAGGGAAAGCGATAAGTGCGGTGAGCATCTATGAACAACTACGTTTGTGTAGTATTACTGAACATTCGCCAATTGTATCTTTTATAGTACCAACTTTGACCGCTTATGATATAGGCTGTCCAATCTAGTACATACCATCGCGATTCTATTGATAACACCAACTTCAGCGGGCTGCGTAATCTAGCTATTATGTAGCATTAAAGGACAACTGGATTATGCAGTGGAAAGAACGATCATGTGAATTGTTCGTTGTGTTCATTGGCACATTAAACAAATCGACCGTAAAGGACTCCGTAAAGCAGCCAACCAATATACTCGAAATCTGTTGCATGATTTATGACAATAATCTCGAACTGATACGACAAGATTTTGAGTAGATCGAATTGACTAAGCCCTTGTCTGATGTGGAATAGTACCTCATAGTAGTGATTGATGAGTAAAGCGAGTGTTTCAGCTACAAAAATTTATTATTTAGAGCAGCGTACGCGCTATGCTGAAGTCGGTAGTGATTAAACGCATCTATAAAAGGGCTTTTTTGATAGCCTTTTCTCGTGTTGGCTTTACGGCTTTTCGATAAGGTCAGTTGGCGGCCATTCAGATATTCAAACAATCATAGAATTTGTGCTGAAACTAATTGTGCGCATTATCATTCTGTTCAAATTTTATACGCGAGGAATTCAGCAATAAGGAATAAGAGAGCATTGCAATACTGCTACGATGCATGTCAGCCATGCTAATTATAGGCACGGGCTTGCACATACTGATCTCTTTACGAGACTCATCACTTATCAATCATATCTTCGGAACATTTTCTATGTCATTTCCAAGTTCAGATAAACTTCGAAAAGAGACAAGTAATTGTTCCTTCGAACAATTTTATTTCCTCACCTTACAGATGAGCTTACTGTGGCAACTGTTTCAGGGTTTGTTCGATGGCGCACACAGAAAGGCATGTATGGTATGTCTGGTTTATCAGTTTTCCACAAACATACAGTCTACTCAATCAGTACCTTATCACTTTACTGGCAATTCACTACGGACTAATGTTTTTAGTACTAACCGACGAAAGTAGAGTAGTGGTGGAGAGCAGCGAAAACGATGAGTGTGGAGAGCATCTGAGAAGAACTGCGCTGCAATGTGACTGAACGTTCTCCAACTGCATCTTTTATAGTGCCAAGTTTCACCGCAAATGAAAACGATGAGTGTGGAGAGCATCTGAGAAGAACTGCGCTGCAATGTGACTGAACGTTCTCCAACTGCATCTTTTATAGTGCCAAGTTTCACCGCAAATGAAAACGATGAGTGTGGAGAGCATCTGAGAAGAACTGCGCTGCAATGTGACTGAACGTTCTCCAACTGCATCTTTTATAGTGCCAAGTTTCACCGCAAATGAAAACGATGAGTGTGGAGAGCATCTGAGAAGAACTGCGCTGCAATGTGACTGAACGTTCTCCAACTGCATCTTTTATAGTGCCAAGTTTCACCGCAAATGAAAACGATGAGTGTGGAGAGCATCTGAGAAGAACTGCGCTGCAATGTGACTGAACGTTCTCCAACTGCATCTTTTATAGTGCCAAGTTTCACCGCAAATGAAAACGATGAGTGTGGAGAGCATCTGAGAAGAACTGCGCTGCAATGTGACTGAACGTTCTCCAACTGCATCTTTTATAGTGCCAAGTTTCACCGCAAATGAAAACGATGAGTGTGGAGAGCATCTGAGAAGAACTGCGCTGCAATGTGACTGAACGTTCTCCAACTGCATCTTTTATAGTGCCAAGTTTCACCGCAAATGAAAACGATGAGTGTGGAGAGCATCTGAGAAGAACTGCGCTGCAATGTGACTGAACGTTCTCCAACTGCATCTTTTATAGTGCCAAGTTTCACCGCAAATTTTTTTTCAAGGCTATTGGTAACTTCGATGCATAGGTCGCTTAATCCAGTGCATGCCATCACTTCCGCTCGCATAAAACAGCTATTCCGGGCTGCTTAATCCGGGCTTAACACTGCGTTATTTCGCCATACAGCAAACGCAGCTGTCAGGATTTGTTCATACGAAATATACGGTAATGATCAATGATCATTCTTCATGTTCGTTTGGCAAACAAAACAAGATCGAGGTTAAGGGCCTCCTTGAAGGTTAAGAAATTTATTTGAAATTGCGATATTAGTCACTGCAGACGCGACCATTTGGATGTATACAACTGATCGAGCAAAATTTCGAATCGATCCATTCGACCATTCTCCCGCATGACGTCGATTACACTTTATGGCGATTGCCTATGAGCGTAGACGCGTATTTGCTGTGAAAAGATGAAGAAGATTGTTTAGAAGTACTAGCTTTGCTTAATATCGTCAGTGACTGATTCGATCTAAAAAGATCTAGCACTTATCGATCATATCTTGAAAATATATTTGCTGAACATTTCGTAGATCAAGTCAAATTTCAAGCATGCTACGGATATGTACAGATAATTGTTCGATTGCACAGTTTTGTCTTCCTCACTTGCAGATAAGTTTACTCGTTTCGACTCCTAAAGGATTTATAGAAAGGTATGGTTTGCCTAACTTCACAATGTTGAGATCAGGCGTAGAAAGGGGTTGGACCTCTCAAATTTCGCTAGTCAAGAATGACATAGAAGCTGCCATCGCAACAATGCTGCGCACTAACGAACGATGCTGCAGCTTCTGGAAGTGAAGTTTGTGAAATCTAGATAACTTCACAGAATCCTGGAGGGGACTGAATATACTTTTCAGCAGAAATTATGGAAATTATATAGAAGGGGCCATCCTAATAATTTTGCGCGCGAATGAGCGATTTTGAAGCTTCTTGACATCAAATTTGTGAAAGCTAGGCAAAATTCCGGCAAACCTTCGCAGAATCCTGAATGGTGCTGGATGCACTTTTCAGCTGAAATTATGGAAAAAAAAAAGAATTAGAAATGTGCAATCTAGAAGCTCCCTTCAATAGACGGTTCGCATCTCTTCACTGCATTTTTCAGCCATGAATCTTTGAATTAGGCTTGCACCGATTTTACACACTCCGCAGATTTTTCACTCTTTATTGCATCCTAATAATTTTGCGCGCGAATGAGCGATTTTGAAGCTTCTTGACATCAAATTTGTGAAAGCTAGGCAAAATTCCGGCAAACCTTCGCAGAATCCTGAATGGTGCTGGATGCACTTTTCAGCTGAAATTATGGAAAAAAAAAGAATTAGAAATGTGCAATCTAGAAGCTCCCTTCAATAGACGGTTCGCATCTCTTCACTGCATTTTTCAGCCATGAATCTTTGAATTAGGCTTGCACCGATTTTACACACTCCGCAGATTTTTCACTCTTTATTGCAGCTGAAAATTCATGCTTTTATTTACTTTCCACTTGGCATCACAGTTGGCAGTACTGTAAAACGGGCGAATGAATAAGATCTTAAGCATTGATTGTTACTCATTACAACCTTTTCCAGCATCATCTGCGTGAAATAAGTGCGGCATCACTTGAAGGATGTTTTCCAGAGTTCCAGTTAAATCCAGCAATTCGGGGTGCATGTGTTCTGCGGGGAATTCGAAAAAAGAACAGTATGGGTCAAATCAAAATCGAAATTTCGATTTTTTAACCGCAAGTTATTACTTTTTCATGATATTCTTTTGCATCTTCGACGAAAAATCAATAGATGTTGAGGCGATTTTTTTCTAGAGGCTTCTGCATGATCTGCGGTGATCAGCTGTGATCAGTATGATCTGTGATCATATTCTGCATGATCTGCGGTGATCAGCTAGCTGTTACAACACGTTTATGAGAAATGTGATTGCATATTTCTATTCGTGATGGTGCAAAATCATGAAGCTTGTGCTGTGTATATTTGGGTGTATTGGTGCCATCGATTTTATTGGCCTGCTGCTTTTGAATCTAAATACACTCGTGCTATTATGCGCTTTTCGCCAAGACGAAAAGCATATAATAACTCTTGCTGCACGAATTGGGTTTTTTTGGCATTATACACGGGAAGGGGGAGGGGGTGCTGATGGCTTCTGTGTTGTTTTTGTTTTCTATAAAATTGTCGATCCTATAGGATTATCAATCATTCTTGTACACTTGCGGTACTTGTGACTATAAAGTGGTCAGCTTGAATCGGCCCTAAATCGCTTCTTCGCAGTAACTGGGTGCTCGTTACTTGGTTCTTGAAGGAAAATTCAAACCAGAATGGTATATAACGTACAGTATGCCAACAGCGCCCCCTGACGCGATTCCTATATTCTTTCCTAAAATTCTAGTTCTGTTCTAATTGTATCTGTTCTTTCTCTGAGATGTTGCGTAGATTTCATGTCGTATTTTTGCATTTCCTGAGGAACTAAAAAAAATTGATTACATCATTCATAAGGAAAATAATAGCATTAACTATTTCAAGTAAATTCTATGTCGACATCGACGATGACGTGACCATAAAACGCGATAATATTTTGACGGATGCGGAGAGTAGATCTTCTGGCTGACATCAGAAATATCTTAAGCGGTGATCGATATGGGAGCTAGGAAGCGGTTGGCCTAGAAAGTAGTTTGGAAATATAAAGCATGAAAGGCACATCGCACCGAAACTATTATGCCACATATTTCGTAAAGCGAAAGAGTCAGAAGAAGATTTTGTTGAAGCACTTACTTTCGTACGACCTCTATTCCGTCGAAGATCGCCATGAATGCCAGGGTTGCTTGGTATTCGAAGTTTTTAGGGTTTTATGCACATTCCGTTTGCTGTAGTGAACGCATATACGGCAGAAGAATTGAGTTACCGTAACGGAAATGATCTGAACCATTCTCGAGGAGGTGATGCTCACAGTCTAAAGCATCGGAGAACAGTTGCTTGCAAGCGGATTCGTTCATGCGCTGAACTATGACTTTCATGTCCTCACCGAGCATTTGGAAGAGACCGCGCAACAGAAGTGTTGAACGCGCTTTATACAATCCATATTGAACGAGAAACACGAATACTACTGACGTGTAAGTTATAAGCACCGAGGTTTGGAGAGAGGGGGGGGGGCATGAAGGAGGATAAACTCCTTACCCCATTCACACTTTTTTGCAATTTCTGTCTTTAAATCTTTAGATTTGGCGACGGAATCTCAATCACCTAAAGCACGAAAGTGACTGCTCGCTCTGCGCTGAACTGTTCATTTTTGCTACAACTTCTACGAAAAAGTCTCTAGGAATGAATCTGTTGAGGTGCTGTATGTCATGTGGTCGCATCGTTGGCAGAAAATTCCCGTGTGTGCAAGAAGTTAAGATGAATACTCACTCATATACACCGCTCCATGATTAGAAGCTTCTTTTCACTAATGATTTTCCATGAAGCATCATTTCGTTCAGTCCTCAGAGTTTGTTCAAAACGTGCCGTTGACATACGCGTTAAAGTTCTCCTATATGCTGCGCTATATCTTGGGTACAGACTGTGAAATTTAGCAGAAGAATTGCTGAAGTTTCGAGTGAATGCACCGAGTGATCATTGACCATTACGTCAGGTTATAAAGTTTTGCATTATAAAAACCAATTGCTAACGTTGCACTTTATTTAAATTCGTGAGGAACAGGCGAGCATACGTCAAGAGATTTCATCAAAAACGGGGGATTGCGAACGCATTGAACGCTGACGATGACGTGATTGAACTGTTGGACTCCAGATGTCATGCAACTTAATCTAATGTACGTTCTACGACTTTACGAGGCACTGTTACACGCATACCAATGATATACGTCTGCTGGTTGGCAGTCTTTTTTAGTTGCAGCACTTTCATATTATATTTGGCAGCAGTGGTCGCGCTGAGTATGTACTACGGGCGAATATTCAATTGATAAATGTAACATTAAAAAAAGTAATGTGAGGAGAGAGAGGACTGATTTAAGTCGATATATATACATATACATATATATAAATGTATGTTTATATATATGTTTATACATATGTGTTATATAAACATGTGTTGTATAAACGAACAATGCAGCATTATATATGTATATATATATATATATATATATAT
>JPKZ01001380.1:94357-145039 GCA_000803305.1 Toxocara canis | reverse complement strand
AAGAACTGCTTTGCTTCAATGCATCTGACTTCGTTAAGATCAGCAAGCCATTATCTTCTTGCATTTAGCCTAAATTCAATCACACCTTTCAAAGCATTCGCAGATTGTGATCAAAAAACATCAATTATAAAGTTAGGGATTCTATTAAAATTTTCCAACTATGAACGTAGAAATTTTCCAAAAAATTTCTTCAGCAGGTTCCGTTTTTTGCATTTTCTATGCGCTAATTTACTTTAGCTGTCATACGTCCATGAATCTTTGCGTGTTTTTTTTTTCTAAAGGATCTTGCCTTTTCCACAAAAAACCCTTGAAATTACTTCCTCTTACAACGCATTGCACCTCAGCAGAGACACCGAATCAACAACCACGTCATCCATATACAGCGACCAACGGTAACGTTGTTAGTATGCAACATCGCATTTGACACTTTGACTTGACGTCATCCTGTGCCGAAACATATAACGCTGCACTGTTGGCAAATGATGAACATTTAAGTCGAACATTGGGGGTATAGACGACTGGAAAATGAAGAAGGAAGAAATTAGTGCTGCAGAAACTTGAAATGCTGAGCAATATAGGTAGTCGTTCAGTTGCGATGGAAATGCGTTACGACGACCTCACGGTAACTTGTAAATATCTTAAGCTGGAAACTGGTCTAGCCTAACCACGGCTCTCATAGAATGTTTATCAGCAGGGAGGAATACTTATATTGCCATCTCACGATGCGAGAGATGAGTAGATCGTGGCGTCGTTTCCAACATATCGTTCCGCATACGGTGTTATGTTTTGCCTTCCTCTCGAAACTTAAAATATTTTTACAATTTCGCCATATCGGTATCGTCGTCGTAAATCCGAATTATCGCGAATCGAACCATCATAACTCGGGAACATCCGTTTAGCGCCGAGTCCTCTGCATTCCATCAGTGAAATATTTTGGTACTACCTGCGATGAGGACCTAAAGTTCCATACAGTGTCTAGCTGACCAATGTTTTGACCAGATTTGCTCCCTATCGCTACTTTTGCGATCAACTACAAATGTAAAATGGCGTTCTCTGCACTCAGGCTGAGAGGTATAACGGCTCCTTAGGGCACCAATATGATGAAGCTAATATTACGTAAAAACATAGTGTGCAATGCACATAAAAATACATATTTTTAAATCTATATGTATGTTTCTATATATATATATATATATATATATATATATATATATATATATATATATATATATATATATATATATATATATATATATATATATATATATATATATATATATATATATATATATATATATATATATATATATATATATATATATATATATATATATATATATATATATATATATATATATATATATATATATATATATATATATATATATATATATATATATATATATATATATATATATATATATATATATATATATATATATATATATATATATATATATATATATATATATATATATATATATATATATATATATATATATATATATATATATATATATATATATATATATATATATATATATATATATATATATATATATATATATATATATATATATATATATATATATATATATATATATATATATATATATATATATATATATATATATATATATATATATATATATATATATATATATAGAAACATACATATAGATTTAAAAATATGTATTTTTATGTGCATTGCACACTATGTTTTTACGTAATATTAGCTTCATCATATTGGTGCCCTAAGGAGCCGTTATACCTCTCAGCCTGAGTGCAGAGAACGCCATTTTACATTTGTAGTTGATCGCAAAAGTAGCGATAGGGAGCAAATCTGGTCAAAACATTGGTCAGCTAGACACTGTATGGAACTTTAGGTCCTCATCGCAGGTAGTACCAAAATATTTCACTGATGGAATGCAGAGGACTCGGCGCTAAACGGATGTTCCCGAGTTATGATGGTTCGATTCGCGATAATTCGGATTTACGACGACGATACCGATATGGCGAAATTGTAAAAATATTTTAAGTTTCGAGAGGAAGGCAAAACATAACACCGTATGCGGAACGATATGTTGGAAACGACGCCACGATCTACTCATCTCTCGCATCGTGAGATGGCAATATAAGTATTCCTCCCTGCTGATAAACATTCTATGAGAGCCGTGGTTAGGCTAGACCAGTTTCCAGCTTAAGATATTTACAAGTTACCGTGAGGTCGTCGTAACGCATTTCCATCGCAACTGAACGACTACCTATATTGCTCAGCATTTCAAGTTTCTGCAGCACTAATTTCTTCCTTCTTCATTTTCCAGTCGTCTATACCCCCAATGTTCGACTTAAATGTTCATCATTTGCCAACAGTGCAGCGTTATATGTTTCGGCACAGGATGACGTCAAGTCAAAGTGTCAAATGCGATGTTGCATACTAACAACGTTACCGTTGGTCGCTGTATATGGATGACGTGGTTGTTGATTCGGTGTCTCTGCTGAGGTGCAATGCGTTGTAAGAGGAAGTAATTTCAAGGGTTTTTTGTGGAAAAGGCAAGATCCTTTAGAAAAAAAAAACACGCAAAGATTCATGGACGTATGACAGCTAAAGTAAATTAGCGCATAGAAAATGCAAAAAACGGAACCTGCTGAAGAAATTTTTTGGAAAATTTCTACGTTCATAGTTGGAAAATTTTAATAGAATCCCTAACTTTATAATTGATGTTTTTTGATCACAATCTGCGAATGCTTTGAAAGGTGTGATTGAATTTAGGCTAAATGCAAGAAGATAATGGCTTGCTGATCTTAACGAAGTCAGATGCATTGAAGCAAAGCAGTTCTTCAAAAAAAAAAAAATGCATAACTTCGACGGTTCAAGAGGGAAGATGTGCTGAAAAAGAAGTGAAACATAAAATAGTTACTTATAGCAACTTATGCACCCTTTCATGTATGATAATTCGATTTTGCTGAACGTCTTTCATAACGATGAAAAGTATTGCTATAATTACTGCAAATGAGTGCGAAACGCTCCCAGCAGTAATTCGCCGCTCCCTTCACTCTGGTGGACACATATGTATTACTCTATCCCTTCGATGAATTTTTCATACAAAAAACTTATCATTGTCTCCACGGGGTCAAATGTGGGAAGAGAAATCTCCACGGGGTCAAATGTGGGATGAGAAATGTGTCCGCGTTGCAGTCGGTACCTTCGTGAGATCCATGGATAAATAATTCTTTATGTTCAACCCTATTTTTAGTGCACTAGCATATGTAAGTTAATGCACATGGTTTGTTGATAAAACTTTTTCTCATTCTCGAATATTCTTAATCTCTCAGTTTTCCATAACATGCACAATGCGCTAAATAAAGTATCATATGTTATAAGCGTGTTAATCGTCACCTGATAATTTTTTAAAAAGAAAAAGCCAAAGAAACAAAACGTTCATGGCATTCCAATTGCGGGAATGGAGGAGGAGGGGAGAAGGGGTAACGATCGGATTGCCGGAACACTTCATGATTTTAAAAAGAAATTCTTAATTTTTTTAAATAAAAAAAATTATAGTATGAGAAAGACATTAAAATCTTGGATTGGTCACCATACTCGCATATGGCTGCGTATCTGTGCATGAACCCAAGAGGCAATGTGACCAAGCGTAAAACAAAAACAAAAACAAAAGTCGCATAAAGGGTGTCGCCCAGAACAGTTGGCGCATGCGATACGGCACCCAGAAGCACCACTGAGGCAATGCTGTTGTCTTGATAGAGCCCCTGAAATATACTTCTTTCAGAAATGAAGTTTTTCAGGTAGATGGGGTTCGCTAGAACTTTTAGGAGTTTTTGAGGCATCGTTTCGCTGGTATACAGCTCCAAAAGTTTCGCACATTTGCTTGATGAGTTCTTTTTCTTTTTGGGGGGGGGGGGGGGGGGGGGGGGAGGGCAAGACTTGCAAGGGTGGCCACCGCCTTCCTTGAACTAGTAAGTATAGAAAAAGAATCGCAGCTGATCTCGCAAAGCGCTCTCTCTCTCATCCATGTTGCCGCAGTACCGCAGTATCAAAATATGGGCGCAATGCAGCCTTCCACTATCATCCCTCCTTCGTTCTACATGAAAAACTCCCGCATACGTCACTGCTTAAACCTTCGGGCCATGCCATAGTCAAAACAGGGAATAACGATCTACCAATTTTCGACCTTCCAGGAGCACACCCTTTTCACTTCTCGTATTACGTGCCTGTTCACCATATAAATCAGTTTCATCTGCCACTTTAAAATAGGGAGCAGGAGAGCCCAAACCCCCCCCAAGCAAATGCACCCGTAATATAGTGAATGATAGTAGCCGAAGGCCTGTCTAGCTTTTGAGCCAATTATGTGGCATAAACTCAATGAAATTTCACAGATTATGGAATTTAAGAAGTAAGTTAGTGTGTTCCTCACAAATTTGCTTGTACATCGCATTCGTGAGATAATTTTATTACAGTATCATTCCTTACCACTTGTAGTAACGCAAGATCAACACGTTCGAAAAGTTCCGTTATCGCAGTAAGTATCATAACCGGGCGATTGCGCCGAATCTCTCCATCTTCCACCTTCAGACCAAACGATATGAGAGCTGAATTGGCCAGCACGTCGAATGGAAGAGTGATCCAATTGTTGATGATAAGCGCAATTGCAAACGCCTTATCCATTAAGATCAGACCTTCAGTAGGTCGACTGAGATGGTCGTATAGGAAGGATCAACGGACCATGCGTCCTGGATGATGATAAGTAGGAGTGTATCGGCGTACTGTCGGATGAGGGACATGGAGCTCACACTAATGCAATGAATTATTGGCAGTGGTTATATAGTATGCGAAATAACCGAACTAAATTGGTAAAAAATAATATTGCTTTCAATTTTACGACAGCATTTAATGCCATTTCAGTTAGCCATAAAATAGGTATTCAGTGAAAGGCCTTTAGAAACTTTCTTTTTCTCGTGATCAAGCAACTTTTCTAAAAGGCAGTGAACATAGGCCATTGGTATTTTGAAAACAATGTGCTGGCAACAAAAAGGATGAGTGCTGAAGCAATTTGGAAGAAAACGATCAAAGAAATGGGTTTTGATGTTTGGAAAAGTGTTTTTAGAATTTCTATGAAGTGAAAAATGTTGAAAATAGTTTATAAAAGCATTGCACTTTTCTTTTTCCAAATGGAAAACACATAACATAGGCGATAGCGAATTCTTTAAGGCCACACTGCCAAATGTGCTATCAGTATCATCTCGAGTCCCGCTGCGAATAATAGAAGACAACGGCATGATAGCGCTTTTCAGCATCAGTGAAATTTATTGTGCTAAACGAAATCAAAATAATAGTATTAAAAATTATGAGAGAAGATACGCACGTTGAACTAGCTTCATGACTTTCGCAAAAGAACACTAATTGAGGGTGCATGTTTAGGGTATCACTTTGCTAAACTGACGGAAAAATGAGAACAGAAGGGATGTTAGGTAAAATGCGGCGAATAGCTTTAAAAAAAATAACAGAAAAAAGGATACGATTGCAATGCTCTCCAGAGTTAATTTCGATCCTATCAACGAGAAGATATTAGTGGATGACGGATAATTAAGTATCGAACTTGAAAAGGTGGAGCAGATTTATCGAGCCATTGATAAAATGAATGCACAAATACTACATAAGTAAATCGACGAAAAACAATCAACACTTTTCAGGAGAAAACAAATGATGATGACGCAAGCAAAATGTTTATTAATTGTTGATGACTACTGCAATAGGTGTCTCGCTTATGGTGGCGACGTAAAAGAAAACATGAGAACAAATTCAGCAAATTAAAAATTCGAGTGATGAATGATGACGCTTCAAACGCGACCCTAGTGATCTCAAACAAGCGTAATTTATTCGAAAAATATTCGGAAAAGGTCAACAACTTAAAAAAGGGACCACACCTCCAAAAAAAAAGACATAGGGAACGCCAACTGAAGCAGAAATGCTACCGAGATGACGAGATGGCAAATAAAGAAGCTTAAACCATTAGCAACATCGAAGCTATCCAATTTAAAACACCATTAGGTGGCGCAAGTTTAAAAAGTTAAAAACAAGTTTAAAAGTTTAAAAGTTTTAAGTTTAAAACAACCATCAAATTTAAATCAGATGGCGCAAGCAGCAATGAGATAGTTCATCGAAAAGCGGGGTTATAGGTTGCATTTTTCACCTTGGCAACAGTCAGTCAAACCCTTGGCACATCTATGTCGCATAGCTACCAATTAATCGACTTTCCGTTTGATAAGTTTACCTTAATAAACAAAAGTTTACCTTAATAAACAGAGTTCATGAAATGTCTGCGTTGTAATGTTGTACTCTGAGAACTTCTACAAATTAAGTGAATTGTTTTATTCATTTGTTCATCAAAACGAACACCAATGTTGAAATGCGAATTGAGCAGCCAATTCAGATCGTGCAAAAATGAAGGTACATTTATTCCTCATATTCCGACCTTCGACTCTGAACGATTACGGTCGCCTTCTTTTTCATTTCTGAAATTTTTACCTCACATAAAGTGAACAACGATCTCTGGATTATGTAATGCCCAACAATATATCGGTCACTGCAGGGCAAGTAGACATAATTTAAAATTCTAACTAGTTGTTACTCCAGACTTCTAGTGATTTCTAATTTGCATCTTTTAACTTCCAACAATCTAGTAATTTCTAACAATGTATTTTAGCAGTATTCTTTCTCTTCGATAACTCTAACGCAACAATATAGAGCATTTCATGTAGCATGGAGTAATTACGTGGTTCGTTATCAACATAATGGTACAGTAGCCAGCAAATATTTCTTGTAAATTACGTAGATTATTCGTGAAGCAAACATGAACTAAGCTGGAAAATATTACTCACAGTAAACCAATAATGCCCTAGTGGATAAATCCTCGTCTTCAGGCGGTATTGTGAAAATATTATTTGGTTTTGACCTCCACATTCTGACATCCACAAGTAGCATCGATCCGAATTCCGAATCGACCACATTGACGTTTCGAAATATTCAATGACTAACCACCGTCTCCAAGTTCATGCGATGGTTCGATGACGCTAGCTTCTTGGGCAAGAAGGCTGCTCGTAACACCTGACGCTTCTACTACGCCACCGGCTGTTGACATATGGTAGGAAGTAGTATACGATTCACGCGCCGTCTCAATGTCAACTGCAATTCTCGAATGAACTCGAAATGTAGTCATAATATTTTAACAAACAAATATTTTCTTATTCTTGCGATTATCAGCGGTAAAAGGATACTACAAGCGAATCCAGGTGAGCTGGGCTGAGATGTGCAAACATTTTCATTCCATGCTGAAATTCGCTGGAATATTAGGAAAAAAGTGTATGAGTGTTCATGAGCTTTTTCATACCTAAAGCCGCGATAGATCAAATGCACCCTTCAAATAAATCACCATCTACTATTGACTAGTATCAGAGGCAAATCAATGCCATGAGAACTAGGACTGAACATAGCTTTATTTCGCTTCCAATAATTCTTTTCGGAAATTTTGTTTTACAAGCAAGAAAAAAAATTTCTTTAAATTCAAGCTAAATTCACACATCAATTTGCACTGAATGGCATGAACTCGTAACAGCTACTCGAAACGGCAATAAATTCATTTAGAACACCCATATGCAGAAAACGCCTTAGAAAAAGACCGTTCAATGCTTCAAGGAAATTAAGAGCTCGGACTTTACTAGTGGGTAGGGATAGGCCATTTCAACTGTACTCCACTCCGTTTCCCTCCCCAATTTTTCGAACACTAACATTAAGATAAAATATCTGAGCATTTCGCGTAGAATAGATGATTCAACTACGTTCACACGAAGCTGATTTGCAGAAGTGTTCCAAAATAACCCCGAAAAAAACTTCCTCCCAATGAAACAGTCAAAAACTATCGAAGACTCCTAGAATTCATGGCGAAATCGGACTGCAAGCATAAGTTGGAGAGATACAAAATGTACCTGGTGCTCTCAGAGAGATTGATGCGGAGCTTGTTTTGTAGATATCGCTGCCTGCGGGAGAATAGCTTGGTGATATGATATGGTAGGATGAGGAGGCATTTCGACTGTAAAAGCATTTCTCTTGAACGATCGAAAAATTTATGCACGGTTTTCATTACTCTAAATTCGACGATAAGTCAGAACAAAATCCCAATCAGCCTAGGCTTGGAGTCTCGAGTTTGTTCTGAACATTGATATCATTCCTACATTCCGTGGAGCTCGAATGCAAATATTTTAAACAACTCTTTTGATTCTTAATGCAAATTCGGATATGCTAAAGAACACTGTTGTTTCACCCTTGCGTATCCCATACATATTCGTATAAGGTAGATTGTCGTTGAGACCATATAATGCACCTGAGAGGGATGGTTAAATTACCGAAGCGTAAGCTTGTTGTGCCATAAGTATGACTCAAGAAGCCGAAACGTCAGCCTAAACCCATTATACCATCTCGTTCTGACTTCGTTAGTCCAGATTTTCGACTGTTTCCAAATTTTTAAATTGTTTCTGACAATGTCAGCTAGTAGCAGCCTTACGATAGGATAAATTCGTAACTACAATTAGTGATAGTAGTGATAATAATTGGTGATATGATCTTTTAATTTTTCATACTTTCCAATGATGTAGTCAAGGCTGCTGCTTTGCGGGAAAATAGCATCTAAGCTGCCGGTCAGCCCAAGTGTTGAAACTCCGATTCGGCTAACGTCGCTGATTGCAACATCACGGCGCCTGAGGCGTTCACTATTGAGTTGCTCCCGCAGTTGGTTCAGCTGAACTTCCAATTGTCTTATGCGATTCTTCTGAGCGCGATCACGATTCTCAACAATTCTCTCAACCTGAAAAATGGTTTATATATTTTTGTAAAAAATTTATTGTGCATAAAATATGCGCAATGCAACAATATCATACCACCGCTAAACACATTTCCTTTGATATTTTGAAAGTATTTAGCCCATCGTTATATCGTACAAACTTCTACTATATGATTAAAGTCCCCATCTCCTTCGGTGCCCCTCTATAGATTCGCCACTATTTCGCATGCGGTTTGCCTCATTAATGTTTGCATAACTACTGAACATGATCTAGAATTGTAAAAACATTTCATCGATAAAGAATGCCAACATTCCGCTGTCTTTCAATTCCATAATGAACATAACCAATAATTGATGCGTTATTCCAGCACATTCTATATTGGAAATCATAAAGTAAAAATGGCAAAAAATTTTCATGCATTTCTACGTGAGCAAAATTTATGCGGAAGAAGTTCTGAAAAAATTTCAGCTAATTAGCACAACTTATTAAATTTTTCAAACAAATGAGCAAAAAGTGGAACAAAAAATGGCTTGTAGTATTCCTTAATTAAATTTAGCAATGCGTAGAAGACACAGCAACAATAACAATTACAAGCAATGCAAACAAACAAAGAAACAGAATTACGAGGTTTAGAAGAACGGCTGACTGGTTCAGATGAAGTTTTGTACCTGTGCTTTCTCGGCCTTAATCGACTGAACGAATCTGTCGTGCTCTTCACGCTGTTTGTTGGTGAGCATAACAAGACGATTGCCATTATCCATCTCAAGCTGTGCAATTTGCTGTTGCAGTTGCGCACAGTTGCGGCACAATTCCTGCAACATTCTTACTGTAATACTCACTGATCTAATTGATAGGTTGGTGAGCATAACAAGACGATTGCCATTATCCATCTCAAGCTGTGCAATTTGCTGTTGCAGTTGCGCACAGTTGCGGCACAATTCCTGCAACATTCTTACTGTAATACTCACTGATCTAATTGATAGGTTGGTGAGCATAACAAGACGATTGCCATTATCCATCTCAAGCTGTGCAATTTGCTGTTGCAGTTGCGCACAGTTGCGGCACAATTCCTGCAACATTCTTACTGTAATACTCACTGATCTAATTGATAGGTTGAATTGTAGACCCTTGAATTGTACTCCCACCCCTCCTATTTATCCTTCTTTCCCCGTTGCCCCCTTCTTTTTTTTTTAAATTTTCATCTCACACTTTTTCAGATGCTGTATCCGAACCCCTTTATTCATCCGCCGATTACTGGGAGCCTACCCATAAACATAGCAACGAACTCAGCGATTTTT
Organism: Toxocara canis; assembly: GCA_000803305.1. Lineage (NCBI taxonomy): Eukaryota > Metazoa > Nematoda > Chromadorea > Rhabditida > Toxocaridae > Toxocara > Toxocara canis. Next base: position 134,888 of record JPKZ01001380.1, on the reverse strand, counting down.
TCGTTTCCTAAAATCTCTATTTCATCCATACACTCATTTTGTTTGCATTAGTAGCTTTGGAATGCGGCTAAGCCAATTTAAATAAAGGTTCAAGATGCTTTAAGGCATTGCCGATAGAACCTCATCATTATAGAAGAAGGCTTAATCTTAAGAAACGCACGAAAACGCACGTTTGTTGCTTAAATTTGTGTTGTCTTAATAAAACGAAGATCGAAGGCCACTTTTTGGGTGTGAAGAAGATCAAAACAGTACTTTTCGAGTCACTTCCAAGAAATGGAACAAGATTTATTTCGTTTATTTTTTAAAATTAGTCATAAAACAATATACTACTTTAAGATATAATTATAAGATATCTTGTGGTATTCATATCAAATAAAATTCATTAGCATTGTCGTTGATGGTGATGCTTCGAATTGATTCTTATTCAAGTGACGGGAAAACAATGCGACTATCTTTACAGCCTTCAAATTTAGCTTTGATTTAGAAAGCTAAATGAGTCTAGTAGATATTTGTGGACCATCTTGGCCTGCATTGGGTTCTCGAACCTTCTCCTTAAGCCAGCTTTTCTAATTGCTTATATACGTTTTCTTCTTCAGTACTTTTGTTCTTTTCCGTCCCAACTGAATTAGATGTACCATACCTTATTTTCTCGTTCAAGTGCATTCAACGAGCGCTCAATGGCTTCACGTTGCGATGACGTCTCACTGATAAGTGCCTCTGCGTTTCGCTTCTCGGTCTCAAGCTGAAACGAATCGCGGCGATTGGAGGCAGCAGATTCAGCTTAGATTATCAATATCCTAGACTATCAATATCAATAAACAATTCAATTCTCCCACAACTACTCGAAAAAAAAGGTTCGCCACCCCTTTCCTTCGACCAACTAGCTTTGTTGTTCAATCGTTTGCTTAACGATCGCCAATATCAGCTAACGTTCCAAAATACGAGTGTTTCATATATTTCAGCATTCTCTTAGAAATGCAACAACAGTGCACATCTCAAAACAATTTTCTTCCATCACCTCATCCGAATTTGTTGGCCAATTTTTTTTAAATAAAATTAAGAAAACAGGACGATTTTACGCGGATAAAATATTAAACCCAGTCTTTGAAGAGGATCTTCCAAGTGTTCACACTTCAGTACACTTTGGTGTCAACGCGTAAACTGAACCATATCCTTCAGTTCGTAGACATTTGAACAGATTCGTTATTTCATGATCATAATTTTGCGTAAAAGCAACAAATAAAAACCGTCGCATTTTACAGACTCTAGATTAGTAGAAATCGTTAAAATTTCAAGTATTCTTACATCTTTGCTGGATCCACTGAACCGTACTATTTTTAGCATTCCCGTTTTTGGGCAGAAATCGTCGATGTATACAAACAGCTTGCTTCCAGAGATGACCTTCAGCAAATGACTAGTGTTAAAGAAATTCAGAAATTCAATATGGCTTCTAATAACCGCATCAAAATTATTCCATAGAGTATCTTGACAACTTTTGGTTTGGCGAGCGTGTCATCCGCTGCAGCAAGAACGCTCGAAAGTTTCTGGTACCAGTGGAAAATTTTTGAGAGGAGGTGTTGGGCGAGGGGGGACGGAACGGCTGCCCGTCTTAGCCCGTAACTGCGTATGCCTCAACGACTCAAATCGCTGTATGAATCAATTCAATTAAAAATAAAGCCTACAATTTCAACCCTCTTAACGAGAGTGATACGAATTCTTGTGAGTTCTGCAATCTTCTCTTGTGTGCCTCGTTTTTCGGTTTCGAAATTAGTGATACGTCTACGGAGATCATCCAATTCGTTCTGAAGCGCTTTACGTTCGGCCGCTGCGTTCGACAACTGATAACGCAAATCACTTTCGATATTGCGCTGCGAAGTTATCATCTATAAAGACAATGTATGGAATATACAATCAACAATAATTGAAAGCCTTTGATTCGAGCAGGGCTGGGAAAGGGTCTTCTCTTGGGGCATATCGAGCTCTATTCAAAAGTAGAGATAAATTGAACTTCATGCCGACACTGTTTAGCATCCAGAACAGACTATCAACAATCTATCCAAACAAATAGCAGATCTCAACAATCATGTTTTCGATCAGGTCGGATCGCTGTAAAAGAGATTTTTGCGGTAGTTGTCGCTAATTCCTAACCATCTCAGTCATACTTCCTTAACATCACTCTAGTTTCAACTTCGCTTGATACTTTTTTATGTGTATAGTCAACTTCAGCAAATGATGCAATTTAAACATTAGGATAAGCCTTAATTCGTTTCCGGAAGGGAGTCATCTTTATTTCAGAAGACATTTACAGCATTGTTGAATAATATGACCTTTATACAAGAAGATGCCCTGCAATAACTCTGTCATTGTCAAAGTCTTCTAAACACAACACCGAAAACTTGATGGTGCCAAGAAATGTTTGCGTAACCTTTTCGAGCTCACTGATCCTATTTGCAAGGCGATTCTTTTCGTTGTTCGAATTCTGTAATTGCCTCTCGAGGTCTGAGATTCGACTGTTCGCATCACTGAAGCGTTGCTTCTGATCGCGCAGCTCCGATCTCAAGCTCATCAGTTCACTCTCCAATTGTTGCTTGCGATTGTTCGCATTCGCCAAATCGCTCTGCGTCATTATCAGCTGAAAAAAAACTGGAATAAACCTAAACGAATAGAAATTACCAGTAAAACTGTTAAATAAAAAGTGTAACTGTCGGATTTCGGTGAGCGAAAAGTGAACGACTATAGGGAACACATATTTATGCTCTGCTAAGCGCGTTCGGAAAATTAACTATGGAAATTTATAGGGGGTTTGAAAAAGTTTGAAAATTTCGAGCTAGATTTTCGAATTTCCGCTTGAAAATGCGCTTTACACGAAACGCTGTGGAAGACAAGGAAGAAACTTACAGCTGAACAATGGTGCAGAGAAATAGAGATTTTCGGTTTGTTACTGGAGGCGATAAGGCTGTAAAGCGCAGTAAAAAAGTTAGAAGAGCCTCACTAGGGATAAGTTCGTGCATAAACGCATCCAGCTATCAATCCACAGAGCGAAATTTCGATGAATTCCGAAAAATAAGATAACCAAAAAACCCATCATGCTCACAAATGAACCCATCTGTAACAGCATACGTTTTCCGTAGCACAGCATCTTAACGGTCTTGAAGTGTGACGAGACCTTGGATTGCTCGAAGTAAGTTTGCTTACTTGATCTTTCAAGTGCTGCCCCTCACGAGCCAATCGGGTCTGCTCCTCGAGATTTCTTCTCAGCTCAACTTCAATTCTTTCGGCTTTAGCCAGATCCCGCTTCAGACGGTCAGCATCTTCTCTTAGATCAGCATTCTTACTTTCACTGATTTGTAATTTCGCCGATAGCTTCTTCAATGCATCATTCAGCTTCTGCAAACGAATCGAGCTTTCACCTAAGCTAAACAAATCATCAATTAGCTAAGATATCAAACTGCAGACAAGCTGATTTCTTTCGGTAGGAATTTTCAAAGGCACTTGCTCATGGAAATGTGCTCTTATCAAGTAGCGAATGCTTTAGTGCTTCATAAAGATCATCGCAAAATTAATGTGGATGAAGGCTACTGTTTTATGCAATAACTGTGATCATGAAAACGTAGAGTATGTATGTCGAAAGTGAGGATGACTGCACGAAAGTAACTGCGGCAATGAAAGGGAAGATCAATGAGTTACTTCAAAGATAATATCGAAAACACCGAGCGACGATAGCTGAGCGCATGGATCGTTTGCAGTTTTCGCAGAATTTTAGTAGATTTAGTAGACTCTCGAGATGGTGATAAGATTGCATCAACTAGGGATGTGCGATAAAAATTACCGAACAATGACGTGCAATAGAATTTAGTGCACGTTCGCTGAAAAATGATCACCACAGGTGTATGACTATTTAGAAAATGGTCGTTCTAGATATCTTAAATAAAAATTGAGAAAATGAATTCATTTCTTTCCGTACATTTTGCCAGAAGAAATTGTCACACGCGGTGACGATATAGCCACAATTGCTGACTTCCATGGCATAAAAAGTGTTTGCATTTTCGTTTAATTCATCTCGACGAATCTCGAGATGAGAGATTTAAATAAGGCCAAAAACTAACCTCTTTCTCTATTTCGAATGTCGACATAAGCATGCTGATACGTTGCTCATCTGCACCGTCACGATCCCTGATCTTGCTTTGAATCTTAGTGCTTTCCCATTTCTCTTCACGATCACGTAATGCACGATTTTCATTCCGAGCGTTTTGCAGATCAGCTTGTAGAGTCTTCACTAATTCCTAGAACCAAATCGTCATTAGTAAACGATATTTTAACAGATCGAATCTTCTATGTGCCGATAACCGTGCAATGTGCGTTTTGTAATGCCATTATAAGCAAGACTCTTCGTCCTTGGCAATTTCTGGTTTGAAAATCAAACTGCTAAGATATTTGTCCGACCTAGTACACATTCTTTCAAATTGTTCAGCGATAGGAAGCCAGTGTCGGGCTAACATGACCAGCTATCGTGACTTGGACAAGTGGCTATCTATCTATATGATCATATTTTCTTTCTGATATTTCTTATCTCGCATCTGAACATTTGCCGTTGAGCAATGTGTTCTTCAAACCTGAAGCTAGCACGCACGAATAGCTTTGCTAATGAAAGGCATTAGAAAACGCACACTACTCGATTTTTGCCTGCGAAAAAAGTAACCTTATGCAACTACTTTTCATTTCTCGCTGTCAGAATTCCTCAAAAACTACAATTTAAACTCCATTTGTTTTATATGTTACTTCAATGACTTTCTGCCAACTTTGCTTTCATTACTTACACAAAAGTGAAAAAATTTCAAACATTATTTGCAATTCTCCAGGATACTATAACTTCTGCAACGAACGTTGAGATGTCTTATTTGAGCCTCCTTGCCACGAGTCTCCAATTCGAATGCTGTGATTTTGGATTTCATTGAGCGCCGTTCCTCATCGCGTATCTTCAGCGCTTCCTCTTGCGATCGCAGTAACTCTTTTGCTGAGGCCAACTTCAGTTCTACTGATCGCTTACCTATAACCATAAAATGCTCATTCTATGGAACTTGATGGTGAAGAAGAACTTAAGGAATCCTTTAAAAAATGAACACATAACACTCGAATGATTGTTATTTTCCCGATTTTTTCGGAAACGTTTCTTTTCGGAAACGTTTTCACTATTTAACCGATCATCAAAGCACTGTTCACAGTTCGCCAAATTCAGCCGTTTTGCAGAAATATGATGTCCTGAGAAATGAAATTATCTTCGCTTAATCAGGTATCTATCACAAAAACAGCAACGTTTTTGAATAGAATATAGCGCCGTCGTGTTGCCGAAAAGGTAAAATTTGCAGGCAGGGCATCGAATCGAAACGAAAAAAATTTCAAAAGCTTTAAACAACGGCATAGTAGACTCGTTTAAAGAGTGCTTCAGGGAACACATATTCGCACATAACAAATAGGATGTTGTGCTACCTATTGGAGAAAAGTCATACCACCCACCTTCTTCAACATCAGCGACTCTCTCTTCAATTGATCTGTAAAGAGATTCATGCTTGTCCACAGTGACGGTTTCACCAGCCTTTCGTTGCATTCGGCTAAGCGAATCACGATATTCATTCTGCAAGAGTAATCTAATTCAACAGAAATGTTCAGCCGGAAATGTCCAGTAACTGGTCATTTCAAACGTTTCCGTTTATATCTTCTAAGCAGTTAATGGAAGCGGATGGTATTTCTCACTTGGACGAAAATAAATAACGATTCAAATGGAGAAATTAAGCTGATAGAGGTAACGGTTCTTAAAAATTTCCATCAAGAAGTACGACACAAACTCCCTCATATAAGCCGAATGTTGTTAGCAGTAACACTAATGTTAGCAGTAATGTTGTTAGCAGTAATACTAATGTTAGCAGTAATGTTGTTAGCAGTAACGTTGAAAATCTAGAATAGTACATGTAACGAGTTCATCAAGAAAGGATTCATTATCATTAGCCATCGCAACCGATGCCGAATGCAAAATTTTAGGTTGTGAAATACGCAAAGATTTTTACCCTTTCTCGCTCGAGTTTATCGATACGAGTCAATAGCTTTTGTACATGCACATCGATACTTTGAACGTCAATTGGGCCTGAAAATATGATAAGTTAAGTTGGCTATCGTCGGCAAATAATCATGACTTTTATGGGGAACCTATATACAAATAAGTGGCATACATAAAACAGTCAATAAAATAATGGGTCAGCTACTGAGATATTTGGCTGATCACCAAATATCGAGCTGATATTTGATCATAGTTTGAGATTGTTAACAAATTGATAGGGCATAGATTACTTCTCATTACTATTGCGCTCTACTACTAGCCCGTATTGGAAAGCTCAGGTTTAGAAATTATAAGCTAAACATAATTTATATAGGCATTTCAATGGCTATTATAGAAACGAAGCTTTTCATTACTTCCCAGTACTTTCTAATTGTTTCCCATTGTGATGCTCGGGTACGACAAGATGATTGTTAACTGTAGGCAAAAAAAACGATTTACTGCGAGATATGACATCAGAACAAATGTTTTGCAAACGGAAAAACTTGTGAGAAAGAAGAAAATAAAACAAAAACAAACCGCCTTCAGGAATCACAGAGCGGCTGATGATCGACTGGAAGCGACGAAGAGAATCATGGAGTATATCTCGCTGTTTGTCAGCATTCAAATATTCTTGTTGTAATGCTGCCAACCGTTGGTCCGCATTATCAAGACGAGACTAAAACATTATGCATACTTTTGAGTTATCATTTGAACGATGGAACTGCGCGCTGTGTTGAAGGACGCTACAAGAATGAGCATCAATATGGTTAACTCAGAGAGTTTGGAACAGCTTGCATACATTCTCGCATCCATGATCATTAGAATATTCTTGTCATCGCTCTGGCGGAGAAGATGAGCACAGTAGAGCGCTATGAACTTCAAGTATGTTTTCATTAAAGAAGCTGACTCCCACATTTCTATTACGTATGACGTAAGCATCAAGGATTCACAGTAATGAAACCGGATTTGGACGCGTGGGTGGGAAAACCTTCTCAAGGAAGGAAACCTTATAAGTGCCACTTTGAACAGGCACAATTGCCTAACAAAGGACGTCACATGCTCAATTAAATACGGCAATACTAAGAATACAGGTTGTAAAAAAGTATGAAGAAAAGTAAGCTAGGCTATAGATGCAGTCAAAACGCGAGAAAATGTTTGCACCACGCGATTGCAGTCAACAAGTAAGCAGACCTGTAGGTCACTGATTTCGAACTTTCTGGTTTCCAGCTCTTGTAGTGCGTTCACACGCCCATCTTCGGAGACACGATGCGCGTTCGCAAGGTCTTCGAGTGCAGTACTGAAATCATCGCTCTTGCGTTTCATTTGATCTTTCACTAGTTGCAGATCCTTCTCCAACTTTGTCACTTCACCGCGAAGCGTATTACGCTCTGTCTCGGTTGCGATCAACTGTAAAAAAAAAAAGAACTGTTCAATTGTTAAGCGATAGCATCCGCACTTAAAAGCACTAAATTCGCTAAATATTTTAAGTACCCAAATCAATGGCTGCTTATAAGACAGACATTAAAATATTCTAACTAGTAAGTGCATATAAGACGGGCAAACTATTTGTAAGCATTGTTACAAAACAAAACAAACACCTTAACATGAGTAACTGGATCTGAAAACATATTTCTAGGAAGTGGTTTTCTCTGAGAAAACGACGAGAGAAAAAGCAAAACAATATGTTTTTACGACCATTTTCCATAATCAGAAGAAAAAAAAATTCGCCTTCTCACTGAGTGTCTGAAGTTCTTGACGCATACGATCCACTTTATTCTCCAACGTCTTTACGACATCCTTCAACTGATCGACTTGTTTTGCTTTCTCACGATATGCGTTATCGAGTTGATCACGCTGGAAAACGTAATAGTTGCGTGAGTCGTTTTTTTTTTTTTAAATAAGGTCACTTCATAATTGAAGGACACATGACATTTTGTTCACTTCATTATGCACCCACCACAGTTAGGCTAATTTATAACAGTTGTATTCGATTGAAACGAAGTACGCGGAGATAAAAGTAAAGTCATGCATGAATGCACCACTGTTACAGTCTCTTCCGCCCCCTTCTCCTTTCCCTCCCTCCTCGTTCCGCTGCTCGAGAGATTGTCAACAAATTTCATAACTGTTGAAGAGTGATCCGCAGGTGGCAAACCAGTGGTGAACAAGCACAGGGAAGAAATGAAGACTTTTTATCGATCTTAAAAAGAGCGAAAAATGCAAAATTTTCGGCATTTAGCAATGCAGATCATCAAAAGCCAGTATTTTTGGAGATCCTTGTTCGTTCAAGATATTTTAGGCCTAAGAAAGTGCCGACCCCAAAACTGGATCCGGAAATTGTGGAGGATAAATTTGGCGAAAGTAGGAGAGTAGTGTGGAGTAAAAACATTCACATGCAATTTAGATACAATCTTCATAATAAACATACTTACTGGAAACTTTTTTTCAAATTGTATAAGCTTTTCTAGCAAGTTTTTTTATTCTGCTAATCTCTCGCGTTGAAATATCACTTCGCAAGATGCCCACGGAAAAACCATCTGATCGATAAACAGAGAGATCTAGATCAAGAAATGGCAGCTTTCTATGTCAGTTTTGACTCACCTCATTTCTGAGTTTGACGAGTTCTTCGTTCTGCTCCTTGTTGATCGTCGTAAGCTGCACAATCTTTTTCTTCAGACGTTCATTTTCACTTTCGTTGGCCGCATTTGTGCTCTGAAAGTTTATCACGTCTACGTTATTCAGACGCGACTAATATAAGATGTAAGCTTTTCTTAAGTAGAAAACTTGAACACATTTTGAAAGCAACCATTCCAGTAAGCTTATTTTTTGAGTTATTTCATGAAGCATGCTCACAACAATAACCATACGTCACGACCAAAGCAGTGAAACTTGTGGTCGTAACAAATTCAAAGCTAACACATCCTTTACCAAAACTACGAGTGATAACTTGTTGATTAGGACTATGAGTGATAACTTGGTGATTTATCAGAACCATGAATGATATCTAAACTATGAGTGATAACTTGTTGGCTGGAACGACAATGTGATTTCGTGTCAAAGAAGTGAGACTTAAATTTACACTGTCTCGTGTTTCCAAAAAAAGTACCTCTACTTGAGAGAATTCACTGAAAAAATATTCCTTGTCATGCTCAGTCTCGATTTTGCCCCTTTAGAAGCTCATGCCGCCTAGTACATCGAATGGAGCACTAAACTTGAAGTAATCTATGAGAATACGCGACTGATGATTCTGATATTGGAGATAGTGAAAAAATTTGTTAAATTCCTGATCACCTGCATCTTTTTAGGCACTTTCCTTAAGGATTAGAATTCAAACGAACGAACGTGTTCGAAAACGTTACAGGTAAAACGCGCTAGCGAGAAACAAAAGCACAGATTTAGCCTACTATGCATTTAGTAGTAAGTGCAAGCATTTATTTTAATTAATTTTAAGTGATCTTTATTAATTTAAGCCATGGAACTCAGTAAGGTCGCTTTTACAGCGTCTAGTAGAGTACCAAGTTGTTTCACATCAGCCGTTCCTTATCCTACACGTAATGATGCTATCCGGTATAGGGTGATCAGTTGAAGTGACTTCTCGGTCGCACAGCCATCCGCTTCTAGCAAAATGCTTGCATAAAATATTAAAATTTAAAAATGCATAAAAAGCTCTGTTACCTTAAGTATGTCGATCTGTCGATTGAGGGTGTCGATTTCGGATTTAAATTTGTTATTCTCGACTTGAGCGGATGCTAGTTGCTCTTCAACGCTGTGAAGCCGGCTGAGCGCACTCTCGAGATCTGCCTCGAATGTAGCTGATGCAGCTTTCGCATCGGCTAGTTCCTCTTCCAAACGACGAATGTGTGCGGTCGCTAAAACTCCCATAAACATAACTCCATCTATAAATTCGGTAAGAAAGTTCATGCACTTTGGGTATATATTAATGGTTCAACTCTATGTATGGAACTGAAGGCACTATATTTAAATAGCGGCTTTGGACATAGTAGATGCGCTCATTCTGTTAAATAGACTTTGCCTGACTTTTAAGATGAGATGCTCTCATGGAAAGGAACAATCAACAAGCCGACTTTCTACAGGTCTTCCGTCAATACCTAAGTTTGTTGACGAAGTTATGACTGCATATGGAGGTAGTTCAAAGCTGTTATGCGAGTAAAAATGATAATGCATTGAGATGATGCCGGTCAACGCAACTTGAAAAGTCCGTTGTCTTACGTCTTTCAACCTTTCGCTATGCTGGCTGTGCGTGTGTCTTTCAATGAGGAGTGTTTGCCGACAAAAAAACACCAGTCGCTGTAATTTTGCGGATGGAAAGGAGTGAGAAGGTGAAGAAAGGATGATTTGGTCCGCTTCATATTTTCACTGCATAAGGGTCAAACATTACACCTAGTAGACATAAATCAGAAAAGAATATGAAGCACAGAACTCACATTCTCTCATCTTTGCGGCCTGGTCGTTAATGGTTCTATTTAATGAAGTAATCCGATCATTGGCGGCAGCCAGTTGGGAACGAAGGGTTTCATTGACTGCTTCAAGACTCTTGATTTCAGTTTGAGCCGTATACGCTTCCGTTTTCCATTTTTGAATCTCCTAAAGCTCACAATTAGTTATGACCTCGCTTGCAATTCCAGGCCATGGTTTAAACTGTTTACTGAACAATCTATTGTAAATCATATATGTCAACATAGGGAAGTTTCATGGAGCAAAACTAAGCATGTTTGAATAGAGCAAACAATATGTGAGCTAAGTTGCTAATTGCTAAGTAGATAGAAATAAGTCCTCCGTTCAGCTGAAGAACGAATTAAGCCTTGGGAATATTTTCTATAAAAGAATCACCTGAAAAATGGTCGAACTCTTCAATATTTTTCAAAAATTCTTTGTGTATTAAAATCAGTGCTCATTTAACTGCAATGGCACACTTACGAAGACAAGCTGCTTCGATATCTTCCCTCTTCTTGACTTCAATTTCCATCTTGTGCATGAGATCGGTCAACTGATGCGCAAGATCATCCTTCGATCTGCTAAAATTTGTGGATGTTATAGGCAGGAAAATCCGACTCTATGCTAAGAACTCTTTACGCACTTAATAGAACTTCTTTAAGCATGAGCTGTATATGGTCTTGTTATCTAGAATAATCGCATTTTTGTGCTGTTCGCCGTGTGCATAAAGCGAAAACAAGCACTGCCCTAGCTTTCAAAAACCGTTGATGTTTCATGCTTTTCGATTATATCGTTTTTTTCGGTTCAGAAAAAAAAATGCAACTCTAACAAAATGCGCAAAACCTTAGCTAGCTTACTCGAGAAAGATTCAGGAAAGATGCTGTTAGCTAGCTTACGCTATTTCATCACGCTGTTGTTTGAGCTCTTTAACAGTCATCTCGATAGCGACTGTATTCTTTGAAGTAATATCATAGTGCGCTTGTAGATTATCGAATTCGCTGGTGACAGCATCGAAACGAGCTCTTTGGTTCTCGAGATCCTTCAGTAAATCGCCCTTTAACTTTTCCAAATGCTTGATTGCCACATCTGGAAAAGATGTACGCATTAAACTCTCGAACTCCTTTTATCTCAGCGCCGCCACTCCTTCCTCAAACTCAGTGCCTCTTATATAGGTAGCAGCTGGCACAAATTCCTACTTTCTTGTGCTTAGTAGATAGTAATAAGTCCTTCGTTCAGCTGAAGAACGAATTAAGCCTTGGGAATATTTTCTATAAAAGAATCACCTGAAAAATGGTCGAAACGGTGTTTCTTACAAATTTTTTTCGTTTTTTTCGTTCAGGAAATTTTATTTTTCTTTGAGCGTTTTCGAAAAAAAATTTTCAAAAAAAATTTGCTATTATAGTTTCGTGAAAAAAACTTTCACGAAACTATAAAATATCAGAAAAAAATTGAAATTTTCAAATGAGCTAAGTCGAAAGGACACTTTTCTCGAGTAGCTCAGCAACACTGATTTCACGTCATGTTCGGCACACTTTGTAGATATCGCTGCAAGAAATGAAACAATTTTTTTTCCATAACTGAAATTGATGCGTTGAATTACGCAAGACGATTTGAAGGTGTCTTTGCACGTCGATTTGAGAATAATTTTCGCCTGATTTGTAGAACCACTAACTATTAGGCAGTTATTGTTATTGGTAATATAGTTATTGGTACTACATGACCTATAGCCCCCTATAATATATGACCTATAATAACTGTACGAATATATGACCTATAAGTGTTAAGCTTCATCTTCTGCATAAATTGCCAACTATTAGAACCTAATTGGTAGAACAAATGAATGGGGCAACCTTTTCGGTATCAACGCGAATCGCCTCCATTTGATCATGTAGTTTTTGTACTTCCTTATTGAGCGAATCATATTTCTCCTCCCATTCCATGATATCGTTCTCTAATGTTTTTTCTCGACTTAACGCCTCCTCTAGTTTCTTTTCAAGAAGTGCGATCTTGTTGCGAAGATCATCCTCATTTGCGCGAAGCGTTTCAATTTCCTAAAATTTCGATTCTGTTCAACTACATCATAACAGTCCAAATAAATTCTAATGCAAACTTTTCTTATCGATAATGATTGGATCGGCATAAAAATTCAAAACAGTTTCTTTGGAGGACAAGAAATAAGAACATTTTTTCTAACTTTTAAGATAATAAAAATTCTAAAAAAATTTCCAAAGAGGTTTCAGAATTGCTCAGATCTAAAAATTATCGCTATTAATATGAAAATTATGAATATGTTATGTATATGAATGTATATGAAATTTAAAAAAATATGAAAGTAATTTGAAAAAAAAACAAGTTCAATCCAAATCAACTCTGCTACCATGTTTTCCATCTAATATTTTTTTCAAATAACATTATTTCTTTCGAGACATTTAAAATTTCAGGACATTGGGGCAAAACAAGCATAGAGAGATGCTGAAGGTAGTAACGATTAAGTTGCTCGCTAACGTGATTATGATGGTCTCGCTCATCCTCAAGTTCGTTCTGGAACTTCGTTTCGAGATTCGTCAACTCATTCTTCAACCTATCGATCTCGGCCTCATATTGACTTCTCAGTTCATCGCTGTCTGCCTGTTGACGATCAATGATACGCTGCTTCTCAGCAAGTTCATCCTCAAGCAAACGTAGACGCCTTAGAAGGTCATCCTGAAACGAGTTAAACGATACGACGAATGCAATCCACTGAATTCTGTAGGTGAAGCATGCTTAACAGCTGAAAACTTCGAAATCTATATGAGCCTATATTCACTAGCATATCAACGGTTGCCGTTAGAAGCACTATCCGAAAAGGGAGTGGGAAATTAATTGGTTTGAATGACCTACGACTGGAAGGCGGAAATGGATCATGGTGGAACAAGTTGGAATTTCCGAGAAAAAAAGACAAATTTTATTGGTAAATGCAAACTCACTAGGACTTTAACAGTATTATAGTCGCGGTGATTTGAAACGTTTTATTTTTACAAAAGTTTGTCACAGATTGAAAAATCCGAAAATTTCTCATCCGTTAGGACAAGTTTAAGAGGACTCCAACCATTATCACTTAGTATGGCTGATATTTACGTGAACGAAAATGTTCTCACAGATGGCATGAGGATGAAAAGAAGTTTTCTGCTGAAAAATTTTTCTTTTGCAAACTCTTCATAATCTAATGTGAATGTACCCCTCAACCAAAAATATTTACTATATTTACTATGTTCATGATGAACACCATATACTTAACGATAGGAGAAAGCTCTTGAAAGGGCTGATCGAATGGATCAAACTACATTTTCGACAATTTTGCATATGTTTTGTTTGATGTTTCTTTTTTTAACTCACATTTGGAATTCAGTTTATTTACTTCATAGGTGTGTGTTAGAAGAGGTTGTCCAACGAAGCTCGCGGAAAAGCATGAGTAATTAGCTATTCTTAATATCACCGCTTCTCATTAGGGCAAATTTTATAATTTCTTTTTCAATAAAACCAAACCGAGCAAAATCTCATCACCATAAAAATCGTCTAATCTCCGCATTTCCAGAAACATCTATGACTATATTTGATGGAAGTGCATATGCGACTGATAATTGAATAGACTACAAGTGAAAAAAACTGACTCTTTCATTTTCTAGTCTTTCGACGTCCATTTTGTGCTTGTCGGTCAATTCTTTGACATGAACTTCCGTAATTGTAGTTGATTCATATATATCAGTTTCTAAAAGCATTAGGCCTCATCTGATTGCTTTAGTGTTCCTTCAACATTCAGAAATCATTTTCGTTCCAGCAATATTTTCCATAAAGAAGGAAACTTCGATAAAATGCATATTAGTTAGAGATAATAGGGAAGAACTTGTTAATCTCTGATAAGAACATCATCCTTAACGTTTTTTAAGCTTTAACGATCTCTTTTTTTTCCGGAAGTGAAGAGTTAGTCGTTCGATAAAGATGGCTGATGATCATCACATGAACTTGACAGTTTCTTTTTCAACAAGACGGCACGAATTCATTATTGAATAGCAAACAGCTAAACAAGAATGATTAGCAAGAACAGCATAAGACATTCAGCAAAGGCGATCACTTTCAAGTCTCAAGAAAAATTTGTTCAAATTTCCGGATTTAAAGCGAACGCTATTAAAACTAACCAGGAGCCTTTGTGCGTAATGCTAGTTCGAGTCTTTCTTTGTTTGCCTCATCAAGCTGATCAAGCTTGCCTGCAATTTGTTCTTGATGAGATCTCAAAAGATCCCTACTGTAGTAAGTTCTGCTCATTTAGTAGGCCTTAATTGCACACAGCAATCCGCTAATTCAGGCTTTACAATTAGCGAGCAATACCAATGCTTGATTGCCACATCTGGAAAAGATGTACGCATTAAACTCTCGAACTCCTCTTATCTCAGCGCCGCCATTCCTTCCTCAAACTCAGTGCCTCTTATATAGGTAGCAGCAGGCACAAATTCCTACTTTCTTGACGAACTGGAACACTGGAATTCCAGACGCTTTAATTCTAGGTTCGCACTATCTTGTGTAAAGAGTTCTTAGGCAAACGATTAAACTTCATTTACGATTTCTTTGTAGTTAGTTATGATATTTTATAGGCAGTTTTCAATGCTCTCTTCCTCAACAATGTCACCATTTTCAAATCACATTATAAGGGACAAGTTACCAAACACCTTATTTAGGTCATTCAAGAAAGACGGCATCCCGAGAGCAAGATTTGCAGCCTTCCCTGTTGTTTTTAAGCATGCTTTTTTCATCCGTTATGTTCCGAAACAATTTTATACTATCAGCTATAAGATCTGTAGCTTTAACCATCTTAAGATTTAACTGAAAAGTGCTTGTGTTACGTTGCTGATGCGCATAACAATATAAATATAATACCATATATCCATTGCCGTGGCCGTAGGCCATGATATGCCCTAGATCGTAACATGACCGCTAGGAATGAAGAATGCCGAAAGGCAATCGTCAACCCTTCTCAGTACGAATAAATTATTTTTCCTAATAGACTAATTCAGGCTTTACAATTAGCGAGCAATACCACGGCTATGGCACTTGCAGTGAGATTTTCACATCATTGTTTCTTCTTTCAGATTCCCGTTGCTCTTGATCTAAATCTTTCTCTGGCTCCTTCAAAAACGTGGCAAAAATTTTTTTAGAAAAGTGCCAACTTTGTGACAAGCAGAAGAGAATTTTCGTGTTTTATGCTTACTTCTAAGGTCGTCAATTTCCGCCTTAGCTTCATGTAGTTCTCTTTCGAGTGCATGAACTTTATTCGCTTCCTCCTTGTATGCGGCTTTTGCGCGCTCCTCATTATCTTGTAACGTCTTGTTCTCAGCGTTCAGCTTCTCGACCTCCTGCTCCAGCTTACGAACTCTTTCTCGAAGTGCATCGATCGTTGCATCTGCTTTCTGCTTTGCACTGCAATCGTAAACAATGGATTGTTGCAGAAGCATCAACAGTTGTACCTTCAGAGCAATTATTAGCTTTATGTGGTATTAGCAATTTGAACTGGTGTTCAGCTGGAGGCAATTTTTGATTCAGAAGAGTGGAGAGTTACCAGGGGCGACTTAGAGAAGTTGGAGAAAATTGGAGGATGACGGGGTGAGAGGAAGAGAAGGGGAGGAAAAAATCGGAGAGTGGTTCTCAGTCAGTAGCACGTTCGCTATAACTGATAACAGCGATGAATGATACACTCCATTTAATCACCCGATTTCCGACTCCACTCACTCAAACTCCGTGTAACCTTCTTGCTCTCATAGGAAAGAATTAAGCGCGCCACATTTTAAACAAAGGCACTCTCCTGAATTTTCTGTTACCTGACCTCTGTTCATCGTGCGTGTGGGAGCACCTTCTCAAAATTTGGAAAAAAAATCTTTTCAAACGATGATCTACTGTATAGTATTATATGAACTAATTATGACGACAATTCTAGAGAGGCAAATGAATAGTTACTTACCTACTCGGGTAGGAACAACTGATGAGCCAAATCGATGAAGTCGCAATGAAAAGCCCAGTTTTTTTGGCATTTGACGTTACATTGAACACAGCAACCAAGGATCTCAATGGCAACCTTATCATCGTAAGTTGGGAGAACACCACCTATGCTGCTGTCAAGCACATCAGTAGCGATTAGCATCAGAATAAAAGAGGTCGCTTGATGCAGAAACTGCTCATCGAGTGCAATCGATGTTTGTGCCGAGTCAATATGATTCGGCAAAATTCTCAGCGTCAACAACCCTTGCCGACTCCGAATAATCGTTACTCGCCTTTCTCGTCGATCTTACGCAGAGTGGTGTTGTATTCGATTTCGAGGTTTCTGAACTTGTCTTTCACACCGTGCAGATCACCCTTCAAACGCTTGTTGTCTTCTTGGAGAGTGTCAATTTTGTGCGTCAATTCGGCAATGCTAAAAAAGCAAGCATCAGCACACACTTCGCCTGTTTTAACGGATCGGCTGCTATCAATTCGAACAACTAGTTCTAATAAACAGAATCTGTACCTTATGTTTTCTTGCTCTCTACTTTTTAAATCGTTTGCCTTTTTCACCTCATCAATATATCTGCAGTTATATCAAACGATTAAACTCGTTTCCTGTCACAGAATATAATATTTCATTCTGTTCGCCTTGCTTGAAACCTCACATCTGAAACACCGTTACTCTCAAGCGATTCATTTATGGACTGCTCACCATGATACGATATGTCAGCCATATCGATATGGAAATCGGTGAAATTACAGCTGACTTTGCATCACTTTGCAATACGAATAATTTTATTTTTGTAATAAGAAAATTGTAAAAAGTATATATAGGTTTTTAAATCAAGCAGCAACGCACACTCATTGCTGCTTGATTTATCGAAGCGTTTATGCAAATCACATACCGCGTCTTATACTCCTCTTCGATAATATGCCTTTGCATTTCGGCTTCCTCAAGTGCCTTTTTCTCTCCATCGGCAGCCGTCTGGTCGATCATCCTGCGAATATGGTCACAAAAGTGCATGTCCACTAAGCTGGGGGAATCTCAGAGATTATTCGAAGATAGTGATCTTTCCACTCGAGAAATAATACCTTTCTCCTTGAGCGCACAAAGCTATTTTTCACCCTTTGCTAACTTGCCATCCTCTGAGATTATTACGGATTTCTTTTTTTAAAACCATACGTGAGAGCTACCTCAAAACAGCATAAAATGGAAAGTTCGAACGATAATTCCAGGAGAAGTTCCAGGATGCAAAGGGGAATGCTTCTGCAAACAATTAATTTCAACAGTAACTAAAAACGCTTTGATTACCTATATTTGCTTTGACGAAAATCTAGTAATTCACAAGGAAGGGCAGTTATTAACACTTACTGTAGATTGAAAAAAATTGCTTTGTCTTTTTCGTTTTTAAGCTTTCTATGCAGTGATTAGGACTCATTGGACCAATTGCCATCCTTATCGTATTGAATTATCCTTTCCTGATGCATTAGATGGTCACAATTTCCTATATTTCGTTTTATCTATGTAGGGGATATACTGCTGACAGCCCAGCTAGCGGGCGGTACTTAACTAGCTAAAACAGCCCAAAGGATGGATGTACTAGGCGTGCGATTGCCTCAGTAACAACGAGACATCGCACTGAAGGCGCAGGCGGTAAGAATAAGAATAAGAATATGTAGGGGATATATAGTAAGGTATTCATTGCGCTATCAGTGACAATTAGTTGGTTATGTCCTAACCATACAGCGCTCAATGGTAGATATCATTCAATGATCAGGTATCTCTCTGGAAATGAAACGCTTACAGTTTGAGCCGACGGATCTCTTCCTCGAGTCTAACGCGTGCATTCTCAGCGACGGTCTTCTCAGAATCGGCAGCATGCAGACGATCTTCAAGCCGTCTCACTTCACGAGTAGCATCGTCGACAGCCTTTTGCCTGAAAACATTTTTCACTATCCAATGTTGCCAGCCACATATAGCTTCGATTCGACTAGTCACTAAATGCAAAATCACCATCATATATTTCAGCAACTCTAACTTACTTCAATCTTCGCTGAAACACTCCAATCTATGCAGATTCATTTTCTGCTCCAAACTATGGTTTCCTGAAATATCCAATTCTCCTTCAACCATTCTCAAAATTAAATTTCATGCAACAAGCCTACTTGATTATCCACTATTCAAATCACGAGGTCACTCTCAGTTTCCAACAGTTTCTACTTGGTAAGTCGGGCTTCAAACACCATAACTTCACAGTTGTCCAGTGGTTTGTTCAGTAAAGTATGCCTGTACTATTTTGAAACAAGACTATCTGCTAGGAGCTGCTGAATACAACCCGTTGAAGAAAGAAAAAACTAAGCGGAACCATATGGCTCAGATGCATAAATTTAAGTTGCCGATTTCAAACGAAATTATCAATGAAGTGAAAAAAAAATGATGTGACAACAAACAGCGCTTTCAAACGAGATTCTAGCAGTTAGATTTATTAGCTCCGTAAAGCGTCTGGTTTTAACGATTGCATTTGAAATTTTACACTCCCACGTCGGTTAGCACGGATCGTAAAAAGTGGAAATAAGATCGATCGTTGAGAGTGTAAAGTGCTTGATTGTTTTATGGTGCTTCAGACAAACGTCGAATGGCCTATGCAATAAAGTTTTTCCTCTAAATCATTCAGTAGCACCTTAACGAACAGCTGTTGAATGAACATAACGCTCAACTATTCTCTTATTCGTTAGCACGTTGCGAAAGCGCATAAACGCATATGGACTTCGAGTTGTCATACTACAGTCCGCAGTCAGTGATCCACAACTTAGACGTTTTTACTCGTTTGTCGACCGCGACCACCGTTATGCTCAAAACGGCTTATTCAGCACTGTTACTAGCTGCAGGCTTTAGTGACCCTCACAGCGTTCATCCACTAAAGATGGTGGAAAGAAAGGTATTTTATTCCGCAGATTTCGATTTCGATTTCTCGTTTCCCCATTTATAGGGCGTTCCGATGATAGGTGAGTTTAGTAGTGAAGAACATGCCTGCTGCATAAACTGTTTTTTTTTTAATTTTAATTTTTACAAAACAGTGCAGAATCGGCTGGCAAAGTCAACAACACACTTAAGCGGATGCCAGCAGAGATTGGCTATTGTGATACGGTTTCGCACCATATGTGCTTCAGTCTTACATTGCTTTGNNNNTTCATGCCCGCCTCGCCAGTGCTTCTGTTTTCATGTTTTAAAAAAATGTGAGCAGGGCCCTATACTTTGCTCCTCCATGCTACGAATACTTATGCTGCCGTATATCCGCCTATTATTCACCGTCGTTAATCAGCCTAACGAAATTCGTTGGACAAATCTACCGACGTACGCGACACAGCTTTTCAACTGTAGCAACTGTAGTATTAAAGAACACGTCTAAAATGGTTGACCACCCCCCCCCCCCCCAGTAAAGTACAGCACCTATCTCCAGTATGGTGTTTTTACTTTATAGGGGCTTGTGCCCAGCACTAGTGCTCATAATTATTAAATAAAATGAGTAGATTGCGCAATGACATTAGCATATCTGCTTCTGAAGGTATTTAAATCTCTGCCCTTACATTTCGGTGCCCACCATATCAGCGATATAAATGAAGTAATACTTGCGCATCGCTCAATCACAACTCCAAATATCAACTATTTAAGAGACAACAAAATTTTCCCATTCAAATTACTTCAAAATAGCAATAAAGTGAAAAACGCACTGAATGTTGAGCTCCCTTTTCGAGTCAATCAACTGTTTCTCAAGGCGCTTCCGTGCTTCTTCAGCTCCCTCGAAGCGAGTCGTCAACTCGCTTATCTAAAAAAAAACATTGAAACTATATCGATGAAACTGGAAAATGAAACTCAGCTGAAGAAAAATACAAAAAAAATAAAGTATTTCAAAATTGAACAACTGTTAGAGTAGCCTATTAACTTTCGCTGCTCATATCCTCTGGATCCTTTCTAAGCAATCAGTACAGTAGGCTTTAGTCGATCAGTACTTTCTAAGCAATCAGTACAGTAGGCTTTAGTCGAAAAATTCCCTAAATGTATGTTAGCTAAGTGGTTTTCAACATAAGAGCAATGCTGATAAATTAAGAATGGTTCCGTTCCTCCGTATGCTTTTGTCGTCCATGGCATTCAAATATGAACTTAACGCTTCTCAGATCCCCGGCATCGGGCGAAAGATGTGAAGGCGAGGGGAGGGGAGTCGCAAAATACCGCCCGATTTTAGGTTCAGCCTGAAACCAGCTCGCAAAAAATGAGAAAGAAAAGTGTGAAAGTGAAAGACTGAAAAATCATAGAAAATAAGAACACAAGACCGCAAAATACATGCACTTCAAAATTGAGTCCATAATCAAATCTGTAAATTGGATCAGAGTAAAATTCTGTATGACTACACGATTGCCTAATTGTCGATACTCTCAATTGCACAGCTCTCAACTGGGTAGTCATTTGAACAAACCTGTAGCTCAGCATTTTTCAGCTTACGTAGCAGCTGTTGAATTTCATTATCACGACTTCTGATTGCTAAACGTACCGAACGCAATACCTCCAAAGGCACTACATGAGTTCCACCTGTAAAGTACATACAGACAAAACGCTAGAAGAAACCTGTAGCCATAAAGAAAAGCAGAGTTGCAACTTTCGCCGTCGTCCAAAAAAACGCATAAATCTCATTAGTACAGAAAGAAATATTCCAGACGGACAATGCAAATTAATTCATAGAATAATTTATAAAGAGGAATGTAAAACTTTTGCTGCATCTCTTTGTGATAATAGTTTTCTTTTAAAGAGATTTTTACAGTTACGATGAGACGGTAACTTCTGGTCGAATGTGCGGTCAAGCGACCATGAAACCTTCACCTTCAATAAACTCACTACTTCAATAAGTTCAATGGTAGTTTTGCATTCTGCGAAGAGAAATCTCACCACCACTATATACCAATGAGAACATACATCCTTTACTAACAAGTATCTGCGTTAGAATATTCCCATCCTTTACTAACAAGTATCTGCGTTAGAATATTCTATTTAGCGTCCAAGTTAGTTATGATACAAAAGGTCATACCTGGTGAAAGGGACCTTGTTCTCTTCTCAGTGCCTTTGTGCTCAGACTCCTTGGTGACATCATGGATCTTGCGCAACGCTTCCTGAAAATTATGATTGGCAGAGATCGTACGGCAATCACATATATTGTATGAGTTTTCTGTGCTCATATACAAGCAAAATCACATTCCATTTTTCAAGAAGTTGTGCTCGCATCAAAAGGTATGCATTCCACAGATTTCGATCTCGTAGCAGGTCCTTTAACAAAAATAAGCTGTATGAGATATATGCTCATTACTACCCGTTTCTTGCTTTCTTTTTAAATAATTTTACGGCTTAAATATTTACAACTATTTCTGACGATATTCTGCAAAACAGGTAGTCGGTTCAATTTCGCTGGACGAAGTGAAGAAGAAGTGATACCTCATAGACCTCAACGCAAATATTAGCTCCGATACAAGCGCGTTTCAATGATTTGGAAGGTTATAAGACAAAGAATTTTTAAATAACGTTGCGAGACCTTTTTTGCCCATATCTATGGGCAAAAAAAAGAAGTGAAGAATTCGATTTTATGCGGTGAATGCAACACTTCCCAATATATAATGATGAGATTAGCTTCGCTTACGAACCATAAATTTTGTCATTGTTATTGCAGCATAGTACCTTTCAGGGCAAAATCGTGCCAGTAAAATTGCATCCATCCTACACTGATTTTCTGCCGTATTATTAATCTCATT
The DNA here is from genome assembly GCA_000803305.1 of Toxocara canis. Classification (NCBI taxonomy): domain Eukaryota; kingdom Metazoa; phylum Nematoda; class Chromadorea; order Rhabditida; family Toxocaridae; genus Toxocara; species Toxocara canis. The sequence continues at coordinate 112,540 of JPKZ01001380.1, read as the reverse complement.
AAAGCTGAATAACTCGAAAGAAAACAAACTTCATTTATGCTGCTAATAAGCCAAACGATAAGTACAATATATTAAGGCCTTCATCTCATTAGGTCATGCTATACAGTAAGAGAATCATTAAGCAAGCAAGATAAAATATTCTATAAACAAGAATCACCATATATATATATATATACATATATATATACATGTATATATGCAAAAATGCTATGTTAAAATTTCTGACATTAAGAAGTCGGCAATATCTAATGTTTAAATATTAGGGCGATTTTTTGCAAAACAGTGAAAACAGTGATTTTATCTCAGTGGAAGTTAATAAAATAGCTTACTTGGCATTCGGCTAACTTGTCCTTGGTTCTTCTAATTTCAGCTTCGAGTGCTGCCACTCTTCCAACTTCGCCATCCCCTCTGGATTCTAGTTCAACTATTCTTTCAATTGATTCTTCGTACCTAAACAATGATCGATTTACAGTTCGATATGCTCCTCGTTAAGATGATAAACAAAATCCACATAAGCGAATAAACAATCTGACCTATTCCCGTATTTCTTTAGGCCTATATGAAACGTCTGCGTCACAAACTTTTTTTCCTCAAATACGGGTAGTGAAAATTTGGGTAATATTTACCATTTGATGACGTGCTAAAATGAAGATCAATTGCCCTCCTTAAGAATAAATCTCACTTATAATTTCTAAATGGGCTACTTACTTTCTTGAAATAGTGATGAGCAAATTCGAAAAATTTTTCAACCATCAACGTTTTAACTAGCTTCAAAGAGAAACAGTTGTATAACGCCTGAAATATCTATGATATCAGTTTAGGCAACGGCAAAAAAAAACATGACTGTATGAAGGACGAGATTTCTTACTAATGCAGTAATTTATGAAAAAGACTTACTTTTTCATGAGAGCATTGTAATCGTCAGTCGATGTTCCAGCAAGCAGTGCGTATTGCTCTGAGAATCTTTTGATCGCCTCAGCTAGCTCATTGTCGGCCGATTGTCCACTCTCCTTCAAAATACACTCTCTGATGTTGATTATTTCAACATTCGATAGCGTGCAGTGTTCGCAGTTAACTTGTACGTTGAAATAACACATATTTCTACGTCTAGCTGCACACTTAAGCGCCTCGAAATATTTTGTAGTTATCACGAATAATGAAAAAGCGAAGTTAAAGGCAAGAAAGCGAGCTAAATTTCGGCACTTATTACCTATAATCATAAGAATGCCAGTCTGGCTTGTATCTCTTATTCGATCCTCGGTGAGACACTGACAGATCAAGTTTTTAGCTTGTTCACTACGACGATCTTATCAACTGATGGATAAAAATGGAACCGAATCACATGTGTCTGAAAGCCTTGGCTCATGAAGTTGATGTAGAGACTACAATTTTATTGCTATGGTACTCACAAAATGTCTTAGAACTGCTTAAAATGTCTTGGAACTGTTTTATCAGAACTAATTAACCCAACCATCGACACACATTACTTAATCTGTCGAGAGGAAGAGAGTGGGCTTTCACCGTTTATTTTGTACTATAAATGTACCTAAACAGTGCATATACTTTTCTGCTTCACTCCCAGAAATCTAACCAATTGCTACCATTAGCCATAATAGAAATTTAAAAAGGCGTTCACGTTAAGCCATTATGCTTGTCATTTATAGAATGAATTAGTGAACAGCATTATCAGAAACATCTAATTAATATGCATGAAGAACACTCTTGTAGCTAACATCAATCTTGGTGATGCTTAGTCTTCGGACAACGCCACCGACATTACGCGTTACTCGAGCGAACTCATTGCGTTGGTTTTCCAACTCACGAGCCGTTTGATCTCTGTATTCAGCGAATTGTCTTCGCACTTGTTGCAATTCAGCCCATAGGTCCATCATTTTCTTTTGCTCTTCGCTAAGATATTGCGCAAGATTCTGAAATATCAGTTCCATGTTCAGACTTAACAAAGATATACTATTCAGTGAACTTGAAGCTTTTCGCGGTACTTTACCTTCCTTCTCCTTCTTATCTTCCCCACTTCCTTCTCTTTCCTCTCCCCTCTCCCACTCCTTATCGTTGTTGTTCCCGTTCACATTTTAAATGGTATTTATGCCAATCAATAATTGTAATGATGATCGTTAAATGGGATTCAATGGAAATTAAATAAATAGTGAAATTTATTTTTGTCGCATCGAAAAAAGCCAGCCAGCCATGAAAGAAAGTGAATAAAAAATTGAGGAATTTTTTAAGTTTTAGAGTTTTTTTTTATTTTTTGGAGTTTTTTTAGAGTTTTATTTGTTATTTTTATTTTTTATTTTTTTATTCAATGAAAAGAAAAAGTTGAAAATTATTTTTTAGCGAATCCAGCTGATAACGAATAATGTTCGTGATCTTGTGATGCAAAATTTCCACTCTATAGCATGATGACCGTCAGATAATTTTATAAAGGTAGCTCGAAATCGTACTATGAGACTCACTCTTTCACGATTGGCACTCATTCTGTCCTTATCTTGTATACTCAGTTCATATTGTTGATGTAGACGTTGAATTTCAGCTTGCAACTGCGAAATCTGCATTCGTAGCTCATCGTTTCTGAAATTTATTCCGTTTTTATAGATTTTTTTTTTTTTGAATTCTTTAGTGTGCCGCAAAATTTCAAACGAACAACGAATGGGCGCTAAGCCATCCATCTTTTTGTATAGAGAAAAATTAGCTGCCATTTACAAGGTTTTCTGATAGTTCCTTCAATCAACTTAGACGCTAAGACAATTGTTGTCATCCCATACAGACGCTAAGACAATTGTTGTCATCCCATATCGCTCTATCTGCAGAATACCATCACCGCTGTACAATATAATGATCCTTCAGAACGCTTGAATATATTAAATAGTGAGTTTAAAAAAAGAGTTAAAAAATTAATTAAAACAAGTCAGGTCATACTTTGTAACTCATTTGCTTCCAAGAAAGTATTAGTGTAAAGCATTAAAGAGCTTCACTTTTACGAATCAAAAGACGATAAGAGAACCTTCGGCGTTCTTCTTCGAGTTGACCACTAAGCTCGTAGTCAGTTGAGATCACGGCCACTTCAGGTGTCCAATTTTCAGAAACTTCCTTTATGCTAAACGATACTCTCTCTTCTGGTCTTTGAGCTGATATTTGTCTTTCGATATCAGCTATACGTCGCCGATATTCTTCGACCTGAACATGATAAGAAATTCACCTGGCAATTTTTCGAATATTTTTAATGACATTTTCCGATGCGGTTTTTTTGTTTATTTTATTAACAATATCACTGATGCTGCTTTTTTCTTTTGCTATCAGCTAAAGGTTTTAGGCAAAAGTAAATTAACTGACTTCATCAAAGACGGTCAATAAATGAAGAAACCTGAGAAAGCTTACTGGAATAAGCTACTAAGACGTGAGGCTTTCCATATCAACTGTTTTATGAGGATGTGCAAATAAAGATCGAATAAATCACAGCTTTTTAAAGTGTCGTCTAGAGGAGCGTCTTTCATTCTAGAGTGGGCATAACCGACTTCAAACCATCGAAGCCCAGGTAAAAATGGGACAGTTACGACTGAAAAGCTTCATTTTTTAACTATTAGCGCACCGCACGAGAATGGTTATGCTCCCATCTCTACCACAACATTCAGGCGAGGCTCACTTTGCGTTGTAGACCAGCCATGAGATCGGCGTGCTCACGCTGTTCCTCCGTATTCGCATCGATGCGCTTCTTGAAGCTGTTCAAATCCCGATCGAGACCAACAGCTGAGTAACTATGACTTAGTGAGCTCGAGCTGGCCAACGCTATATCCGAAATCACCGTGCTCGATACGTCATAGATGGCAGTCTCCGAACTGACCATATCTCTAAACAAGTTACGGTACTTAAGTGCCCTCTCCCAGCTAATCCTTCTAAAGTGTGCAGCATTCTTTAAACTAGGATAAACCAAGTAAACGTATCTTAGCGATGCTGAACTGCACCGCATAATGCATAGAAGCTACTCTTCAAAAAAAGCCCAGCAAGAAGCGCAAAGACCGCTGACTAAAACGTACGTAGTCCCACATGCCATATAGTAATATCTATTTTTCAAATCTGTGTTCCCAGTTGGATTTGTTATCTGAAAGGGGTGCCCATTTGCGTGCTGACGCAAGAGCCGTCGACCACGTATAAATCGGATTAATGGCATCAGTTCAATTACACCCTTTGAGCAAGATTTAGTACAGCTAATTGTGGGTATGGGACACTACTGTGCTCTAATATGGGAGGACCTAAAACTATACGAAGAAGGTCAGACGCTGTTCCTCCGTATTCGCATCGATGCGCTTCTTGAAGCTGTTCAAATCCCGATCGAGACCAACAGCTGAGTAACTATGACTTAGTGAGCTCGAGCTGGCCAACGCTATATCCGAAATCACCGTGCTCGATACGTCATAGATGGCAGTCTCCGAACTGACCATATCTCTAAACAAGTTACGGTACTTAAGTGCCCTCTCCCAGCTAATCCTTCTAAAGTGTGCAGCATTCTTTAAACTAGGATAAACCAAGTAAACGTATCTTAGCGATGCTGAACTGCACCGCATAATGCATAGAAGCTACTCTTCAAAAAAAGCCCAGCAAGAAGCGCAAAGACCGCTGACTAAAACGTACGTAGTCCCACATGCCATATTGTAATATCTATTTTTCAAATCTGTGTTCCCAGTTGGATTTGTTATCTGAAAGGGGTGCCCATTTGCGTGCTGACGCAAGAGCCGTCGACCACGTATAAATCGGATTAATGGCATCAGTTCAATTACACCCTTTGAGCAAGATTTAGTACAGCTAATTGTGGGTATGGGACACTACTGTGCTCTAATATGGGAGGACCTAAAACTATACGAAGAAGGTCAGGCGGTGGAGGCGGGGGAGTGGGGGGAGAGGGGTGGAGAAATTGACTCCAGCTCCGAACATAAGCCAGACCGCTGAAAATTTATTCATCTGTGAATTTTCTTTTCCTTCCCTCTTCCTGTTCGAAGCGAGCGTATTTTTGTTTCACGCAATTGATGCATTCCTCACTTATTTCACTGGAACGAACAAAATTCTCATTTCAGTTTAAAATTCGTTTTGTCAAAGTCGAAAAATCTCGCATAGGGATTAGTGAATATTTGAAAAATGACATTTGGATTTTATTGGTGATGTTATTATCGATAAAGCTGATGCATTCAGCTTCAACCCTTAACATTACTTTTTAGACAAGCAAATATTAATAAGTAACAGTACTTCAATAGATGAGGGGAACTATATTCCAAATTTTGATAAACTCACATATCGGAGCTCAGAGCATTTCGGCAACATTATACAGTCTCTTTATATTTTATGCATGTGGCAAGCGCTTTATGAGGGTGTTCATTGCGGTATGCGAGTGTTTTTAGCTGTTTTTGATTTTGAACATAACAAACTTCTCCTTAATAATTTCGTCTAACTCTTAACAACAATTAAGAGGAAGCGAACCCGCTCGCGGAAGCACCAACAGTATCAAGAGCTAGCTCAGCAGTACCACCACCATCCGATGGTCCTTCGGATGTTTCATAGCTGTGTGTTACGACAGTGCGCGTAATACGCTCTGTCACTTCTCCCTCAGCATTCTCCATATCTCGTAACTTCTGTTTGAACGATTTCGCTGCAACTCAACATCGCTTAATTCTCATATTCAATCAGCGATCTCAGTACTGGCGAATTTCGGACGCTAGCGAATATCACTATGATCTAGTGCCATAGCCAGACCCCCAACTTATGGAAAGCGGGACAAGACCACCAGTGCTTAAATAGATGATAAAAGCAGGGACCAGAACTTAGTAACGGAAAAAATAACTGTACACACAAATTTTAGACAAGGGTGAGTGGGACGGGAGGGAATTCATGCAGACAGTATAGTCGGACGCAACGAACCCGTTCAAAATTCATTCCAGCTTGCTAATAACTGCGGCTAATAAAGTGTCTAGGAGACTCCAATCATTCATGCTCGTATATATATACATTTAAAAAATAAATAAAACTCATATATTTTATTTATATATCTATTTATATACAATATATCCTAATATATATTTTTTAAATCATATATATATATATATATATACAAAGCTGTAGCGCTATAATAATTGAGAACTTTTCTGCGTCGGCACCTACAAATAGGTTTGCTTAGCTTGCAAGAGCACGACTGCAAAAATACAAGCAGCTAACGCCTCTCGCACACGGTGCACTCTTTAAACAAACAAACAAACAAGTAACGTCAAATGTTCCACAAGAACTTACCTATCTTAAAACTGGATTCTAAGATTCAGCGTTGCACAGCAATGAATTCGCGGAAACAATTCAAGGCTACAGCTGCGTGTTGCGGTTAAAGCACGCCAATACAACGTTTGTGTTAAAGAGATTAAAAACGCCGCATGCAAGCAGTCACGAGAGTTTTGCAACTAATCGTTTAAAAAATTTTTTTCCGCCTGATTTTCGATTCTTTCTCTTCATCTTTGTATACAGTGTTGTTGTGTTGGCAATACCATCCATGCACATGTCGCTAGCATGTTTACTGATAAATTTTGACGAAATAGCGGTTTTGAAAACTTTTTGCGGTGAGCATAAAAGTACTACTGGACTAGCGACCGGAGTAAGGAAGTCAAGTAATGTAAGACTATCTCTTCGAATCTACTGCATAAGATTTGAATAGTAATTATTATTGGTGAACGAAACATTATGGAAATACTGTTTGTCCTCAGTACAACCTAAATTGCAACACTACTGAACAATGCTACAATGCATAAATTTTCTTAGCTTATACGCATACTCAATGCGCTTTCATAACTGAAAAGGCAAGCGATAAAAAGCATTTAGTATTTGTCTTTAGTACATTTAGACCAAGTTAGTGTTTGTACTGGTGTATGCTCACCGGAAATTATTTGCTTAAAAGGTTTAACACCAATATTTTACTTGGTACCCAAGAATACCAGCTCAGGATTTGGCGAGATCAAGATCGCGATAGATGGAAAATTTGCCAGCTGCATCGATGGCGAGAACGATGAAATCGATGAAACCACAGCTGTTCAAGGTATTCAAGGTAAGGTGTTTTATTTGATAACTTTTCTTTTCGCCCTAATCACATCAATTAGTTCCACATATATTAAGGCTGCTCTAAGAGTGATATTATTTGAACATATGCTAAGTCGAACTCATCACAAGTAAACCATAATGAAATGAGTACCAGCTATCATGGTTTAAAAAAAAATAGGTAAAACAGTTGTTTGAAGAAATTTTACCAGTAAACAGCATTGCAGTGAAGTGATTTGTGTATTGCATCTCATATTGCACAGTGCTAACCCATTGCATTTTTAATACCATAAAGTGCATTGCATTGCAAAAAAAAAGAAAGAAAACTTGCAAAAGTTGCCAGAGAACTGACAGCGAACCCCGTTTTCCACGACTATTGCAAGAGGCGCTGTAATAGATGATTCGAAAAGCGACTGAAAAATGTTTAGCTACAAGTAAACATTTCCGCTCAACCGCGATTAAACATTTGCTTTCGATGCATCGTTGAATGGTGGGCTGTAGGATGACTTGTATTTTTTTTTAAATTTTTTAAAATTTTTTCTAAATTTTTTTAAAACTTCAAAAAAAACGAGAACTGTTGGCGCTTATTCCACTAAATTTTTGCGACCATTTCACAAAAATATTAATCTTTTCAGAATTTTTTATATTCTGAACTGCGTTTAATGCATGATTTAGTATCTAAGTGTTTTGTATGGCACAAGCTTTCATTACCGTTCCAAGAACTGAAACCAAGCTCAATTATCCATCCCAAAGATCTACCTTTCCTGACGTATTATAGTTCATGCATCTTAATCAATCCAAAAATCAATGAATTATTGCCAGTTTTCATCTCCAAGTCACAGATCACAGACTTGCCAAGCTTTATTATGAAAGCTTTTGCGGTTCTTGGTTTGAAACTAATAGACAAACATATATAGATGTACGTTAAGATATATTTGGAGGCATGTGGCAGCTCTACAATACGTTTTCGCTGCCTGCTAAAATCACATAAAGAAAAAAAATTCTTGTTTTCTTCTTTATTTAGAAGAAAACTTCTGGAATAGTTTATTTAAAGAATGCAATTCTTTTTATTGTGTATTTTCTCGATGATGACTTTTGTCTGATGAGGTAATCAGCCATTTGCTAATCTATTCAACTCAAAAATGTCTTTGATCTTTCATACGGAATTTTTGAAAACAAATATGAGCGAAATATTAAAAAAGAAAGATAACAAAAACTAAAATTAAGAGAAATGAGCGACAATAAAATTGTGTTTAAAAAAGTCTATATAAGACTTTCATAACAAACTTTCTTTGTTACAAGGTATAACAACTCGTAATAAAAGGCTCCAAAAAAAGTAGAAAAAGTAATCGAAATAAATCCAATGCTAAAAGGTTCCTTTCTATCGATTATTCTTCATCGTAGACGTTCTGTAAACGATTCTACGTTCAGATCATTTCATATATCCTTCAAATCAATTCGTTCTCTTGTTATGTCCACTCATAAACCCGAAAGTGAAACATTTGATGAGCAATTTTGATAACTGGAAATGGAACAACGGAAGAGGCAAAATTAGGAGCTGCTATATAATAGGTGTTAACAGTGGCTTATGACCGATGGACCGTTAAAAAAGTTGATGAAAGCAACATGACAAAGCATTTCTCTACTCGACGTTAGACATTCTTTTGTTATATATACTACTCATTACTTTTACTTGTAATCGTTTCGCATAATGTTGTTAATCCGTTTGATAACCATCGAGCAAGTACAACGTATTCGGCTCTTAGGCCGAAATTTTTTGTTAAGTTCACATTGCCTTAGCATTCCGTCAGTCAGGTGATGCTCACGAAAAATGATAAAAGCAATTAGAAGCAAGACTATGCGACCGTCATTGCAAACAATAGCAAGATTGCGTACGAAGATATAGCTAGTTACTTAATGTTGAATCTGAAAAGACCGGAAAAGAATTTCTGCTTCAGCCGAGTTGATACGGTAAATCACTAAACAGCGACGTTAAGTTAAGGAATAGTCAAACGCTCCTACTAAGAGTGATAACCCAAATAGTATTAATGTTAAGCCAAAATAATGCCAAAAAAAAACAAAAAGGTTGAATCTAGTGAAGCTTTTACTACATCATCTATAATGACCGAGGACTAATGTTATGACGCGCACCATAACCTTCTAGGAGATTATTTTGGCTTAACTCGACAACCAACTGAGATCTCGAACACCCTACCAAACCACTTAAATATACAGTTATGCGTTCACTTTCGACATGTGGAGTGCAGCTTAAAGTTCTGTTGTAATGGCTTGATTGAAAACGTAAAAGCATGCATTCGAATATACACCCTCCAAGAGAAGGTCATAGCTTTCATACTGATGCTTGTTGTATTCCTCGTTACTTGCCAATCTCATTCTCTCCTCCTTATAGCATAACCCTTTTTCTCAGGAATTGGAAAAGTTAGACGATAGTTTATCAAGAAATCTTTTCGAAGAAGAAGTAAGAGACAAAATACAACAGAATACAACAAATACAACAGAAACCTGAACGGCTACACTGTTCAGGAATTTCATCTTCACATTAAGGATACTTTAGATTCGAATGAAGCTCTCATAACAGCTTTCTTAGTGCAGCGGAGCAACGCCAGTACAACCACACCGAAAGAGTGCTAATGAACAAGTGCTATGTAGGTGGGTTTTAAAGGTGTGTGTCTGCGTGTGTCTGTGTGTGTTATATTGCAGCTCATTTTTTCTCGGCTTATGCTTCAATGCCGCAATAGCGTTGAGTCAACGTTTTAAGCAAAAAAGGTTCGATGAGGAAAAAAAAGGTAGGAGCTGCTTGCGTTCGACTGCAAATGTGAGTCTACGAAACGAACAAAATCGAAACATTTGACAGATGCGGTAAACTTTAACGCACGCATAAACCCTACGAATCTATATATGAAATGTTTTTTAAAAACTACTAGAAAAATGCTACTCAACGTTATGTGCATGTCTATATGTACTGATCAGAAATCAAATACCATAAAGAAAGAAAAATCAAATGAGTGCTCGATGTGAGTTTCATCCTCTTTTTTTTGTTCAGCTTCAGCAATCAATCTTATAAATTATATCGGAAGCTTGCTTTGCTCGCCAAATTATCAAAAGTAATGCTGTAGAAGTTTTCGATCGCATCGTTAAGAATTTCATTTGCGAATACTAATTTCAGAATTGTTAATTTCATTTTACCATAAATTCGACTTCCTCCATTCGGGAAGCTTTTTGTGGTCACCGTTGGTGAAACTGAAAGATATATTCGGCATATTTTTTCAAATAGCTAATTGGCAATAAACGAGTGATTATCAGAGTAGTGATTTGTGAGCTAGTCAAGTAAGCTTGGTAGAGTTAAAAGTAAAAAATGATTAGAGGAAAGAAAGGGAATAGAATTTCATTCTGGTCACTTCTTTTCGAAAATTAAACGATACTTCAAAAGATTGGATGCTTTAAGGAATGATAGAATTTTTCGACGAGTCGGTTCCTTTCGAACAACGTCAGCTTCACTTTGCAGAATTTCGAAAAAAGGTTGGAGAAAAAATTAGTGCGCATAATTCAAAACAACTGTTCAAGTGTTTGAGGAAATGGCGACTAAAATGACTACTAAAAGAAGCCGAAGCAATAGATCCTCTGGAGTTTCGTCCAAAAAAATTTGATGCAAACGAGAGGGTCAACGTGATGTGCAACACTGACTGTAGGTTATTCGATGCATCTAGAGACAAGTTTTGGAACGTTCCATCGCCAATCATCTATACCGATATACGCTTTAAAAAGCATCTAATAAAACTTCTGCAAATGCAAATGCAAATGCAAATGCAAATGCAAATGAACTGTTGTAATACGGCTATCAACAAAAAATATGCAAAGGCTTCCTGCACACCTTTTAAAAATATGTATCAACCATAAGAATGTTGTTCAGGATTTTGCAGTGCATGATCGATCGATTTGCTGCCAAACGATTTTCACTAGATTTTCGATTTCGAGAGAAATAAGACAAATACGAGCAACAGTTGCAAATTGATCTTCTCCTCGATATACATTCTGGACGAACGAGGAAAATACTTTTGCAAACGATTCGTGCAAAATTTAAAAATGAAACCTTCATTTCGGCCAAACATGGGGCTCATAAGCGTTCCCATCATTCAGGAAAAAGAAAAATTACATTTCTGTCTTTTAGTCGTCCTCTGGATAATTTGCGTTTTGAGTTGCGCTACGTTAAACACAATAAAATTCAGGCAAATAGAGCCTTTCGAAAAAAAAGCCATGCTTTTCTTCGGCGTTAAAATATTAATGTGAAAATTCCTGTTATGTTTTCATAAAAAGCGAAATAAAATATTTACATCAGGAAGAATGTTTGCATTGCAAATCGCTTTGTACAGTTCATTGCTCACGCAAACTGTTGTTTATTTTGCAATGCAAAAACACAATATTAAGACCTGAACGTTGACCCACTTTTTTCATGAATTCCATCACCAAAAATCACAGCAATCATATCTGTAAATACAGTTCTGGTTTCTCAACCAGTTTAGGAATGTTACGATCTATAGCGTTTCTTATGTCAGTTGCGAAAGGACACAATCTGTATGAATTAAATGTGGTGAAAGTGAAGCATGCTTGATGCAGTTTTACTTATCATTTATATATGATAAGTTTTTTGATATTTATATTTATATTGATATGATTGACTTGATTTGATATATTGACTTGATATTGATGTTGATATTGATATTGACTTGATATGATATACATATATATTGATATATACATTTATTTATGTATAAATGATATCGTTGATAATAACACTAGCTCCAGTGCTGATAACCTACTGGAAAAATCAACGATATTGTCAACTGTTTTGAAATACCGCAAAAAAAGCCTTAACGATGTAAGGGGAGCAGGATCTGTAATATCTAGACATTTATTATGATAACTGTCATTTTGCTTAAATTAACCGCCAAGATCAGTTTTGTTTAAGGTTAGATGCTAAGACATTTCTATTTGCAAATGAAAATATAAGTGATATGATGTTGTAATTGTTTCTTAATTTCACTTCGAAACTGATAGTATTTCTGGTTTCCGAGAAATCACCAAAAATCATTTACACCAAAATTGACTCTATAGTCGGCCCCACCATGCAAACGAGTCGATCATTATCACTCAGATCATATTTTGCTGTGTTTTAAACTCTTACACTTCTAGTTGATTCTCTTATCATATTTTGGATACAATAGCGCTTAAAAATATGCAAAAGCGTTCCACTCCTATTTGCTTTGGTGTAATAAACACGACGATCCCTTAGCAACCCGACCATAAAAGTATGGCAAAAATTTAACAATTTATACTTTTTGAATAATGGGTTTGAATTCGAATTTAATCTTCTTTTCTTTCAGTAGGTCGTTTCGTTTCCTTACACTTTGGCAATTAGGGGTTTTATACGACGCATTTTGGCGGTGGCGTATCTCTGTGTATATATGTTGACCACATAGGAATCACTGAAGTTAAAGTTAGCAGCGTTCTACGGCCACCTGGAAAAACCAATTCCAAACCAGTGATTTTACCGGGACGAAATGGGAGCTTCTGCGCTTTTCAAGGAGGACAAAAAGTTCCCGTGCATTTGACGACCGGCTGAGCTGAGTATCCGATCGGTGATGTCGTTGAAAAACGAATTTTTAGTTAACAATTACATCTTTAAAAAAAAAACGAAGTCACAGTTACATTTCTGCACCGCTAGTCGGATTGGACAGTTTTGAATTTTTATCGTTTGCGAACAATGAAATCGGTTGGTTCGAAAGGTGAATCGCCGAAACGCCTATCATTGGGCTGCCACTCTTGCCAGGTGTTCCTACTTGTTCGAAAATCTCGCTTTCCGCTCCGCAACCTTTGAGAAGAGCGCACCATTGAACGTGGATGACGTCGATAGTAGTTTCATCTTGCGAGCGAAACGTATACCATGAACACTATGTTTTCAACAAATTTCGTAACCACCAAGTTCAGTTTACTTGGAGCACTGTTCCTGAAAATATCGAAACGTAGATTGTGGAGCCGGCTATGCGATCAAGGTCCTTCAATTCCGTTATTCGTGCTGCTCATATTTCGCTTTACAATTTGTTGTTGTGCTTTCGTCTGTAATTTTTGTACTGTATTATTTACTGGTCTTTCACCGATTATTTATGTTCCGTTATTTTCATCTTTTTTTTCCTTTTCATCTCTTGCACATTTGCGTTTGTTTATATTTTTCGAAACTATCAAATCGAAATATGGTGGAAGAACAGCTTCATTAGTTAATAAAGGTTTGGGATCTTGCGCCAGAAAAGTGGGATGAAGCCCGTCTTCGGAAATTTTAGAAGAGACTAGTAGTAACTGGCTGAATTGAAGTAGAGCACATCGCATACCCTTTTTTTGTGCGATTTTGCGGATTACAAATGCTTCTTAGAATAGACTGAAGACGATTCAGTTACACATTTTGTTGAAGTATTGTTTTCTATTGAGATTTCTAAACGCCCACTTCTCTTCTCTTCGGCCATTTTACGCATATACCTCAGTCATAGGCTTGAGGAATCACTTTTTTTACAGCATTTACAGCACCTATATATACAGCATCTGGCATCGTGTTTCGCTTCAAAAGTGTTTTCTTCTGGTTTGACTGACACATTACGCATGATCAAATACTTCTATTTAGCAAATGATTTCGATGAAGAAAAACTCGTCGATGGTATGACTTTCGAAAACGTATAATGAACCGAAAGATACGACACGACCGTCGATGAGAGCTTTACAAATTCGATCTGTTTTTTTCCCCTCTAATTGTTAAGTTAAGCTATATTCTAATCAATAATTCTAATCAACACTATGTTCTAATCACTATATTCTAATCAACTGTTAAGCTATGTTCTAATCAGTTAAGCTATGTTCTAATCAGTATTACCTATCTTACTATAAGATAACATACCTGTAACTGAACCCACAAACAAATAAAGATATTTTTTCGATTATTTTCAATAGCGAAATACAATTGAATTCATCTGACATTTACTGGTTCGGACCATTCTACAAAATATTAACCGGTGCCAAAGTGGACCATTTAGTAGATGGCCAGTTTCACTTCGTGTGTATGCCAGCGATTCGACTGATCGAAAATTTAGACCATAAAAATAGAGTTAAGAGCGCATTTACATGGAGCTCCGGTTTAACCACCAGAAGAGATCAACACCCTTAGCAGTGCTGTATGCCATGAATTCTTCAGTTCAAAACGGCCTACCATACAGCAGCAAACGTTGGCTATATGCTGTTAGTCGTGTTCATTGTAAATATGATTTACAATGGAGCGCAGTTTCGTAATTTGCCTTTCTAATAATATGGCTTAGCGCAGTTTTCATTAATTGCCTAATTTTTTAATTACTGCAGTTTAAAGTAAATCTACAAATGCCATACGTACGAGTTTTTTTTTTTGAAAGCATGTTCGTTTGCATTAACTCTCTCTCTGTTCCCCTGTCCCTCTCGTTCTCCCTCTTTCTCTCTCTCTGCATCCCTACCATCTACCTTTCTGTTCTAGAAGCAACTCTTGCTTGTCGACCAAAGGTGAAGGATTCAATTCGAGATTCTTTCTGGGCCAGAGTTTTTTCGCCTGCTTCTCAGCTATTTTCTCGCCAAGTAATTGACAGTCTGATAGGTCGTCATCATTAACAATATGGCACATCATAGAAAATGAACGCCGTTCGCCTCTGATGATATTCATTTTTTTAATTATTCTTTAAACAAACAGTCTTCCCACTTATCCTTCGCTAGTGCAACATTGAGAATAAACAAAGAGGCGAGTCGAACCCAGACAGCTAACGTTCGTCTATTGGTTGCTTGAGCCATCCTTTTCAACTCATTGTTGTCTGGCAGAGTGTATAAGTGTCACAAAACAGTGAATGCCATTATCTTCCTTTTTTTTCATTTCTGATGTCATAAGCACTTGCAGCGGTTTTTTTTTTTAAATAAACGCTGTTCTAAATTGTAATAATCGACGGTCCTCACACAGCGGATCAGTCCTTACATTGTCAGTTGCTGATCCTAAATTACGATAATTTAATTAATCTATACTATATCCTTCCACCCATCCAAATGAAATTATTTTGCCATGGTTTATATTCCGACCGAACCCCTCCCCGCTTCAAAAAAAAGTTGCTAGTGCTGCGATTCCTGAAAGGAACAGCGTCATCGAAAGACGTAAAAAGTTGCTTCAAATTCGTTTCTTTCCAGCGGTCAAATAAGAGATATTTAAGGCACTCAGCGAAAGAAAAAGGAAACGAATCAAATACCAGCAAAAAACCGCCAAATTAGACCTGGATAGACCTGAATAGACCTGGATAGACCTGGATAGAGGCCTAGTTAATAAAACGATGCTACAACAAGAAAAGGTCGTAGCTGTCCGTGATTTCGAGTATAATAACGGAATTGGCATTCTGTACTATGTTGTTAACTGGTTGACAGTGTTGGCGCAGCAAAAGTATAGCTATAAATTTTGATGTGGATAAGTTATAGAGTGGAATCCGATATGATCACACCGGCGGAATTTTGCTGATTGCCCCTCAAACATTGGATTTGTGAATAGAAACAGTTTGTCATGCATTTTGTCAAAGTTATATTTGTAAAGCGTATTGCGATATTGTCCGTCTTTTCATATGATTGTCGTATCTGTATCTCGCTCCTTCACACTCTCTCTCTTCCTTACTTCTAACTTAGAAACCGCTGGAATAGTTTTAAGAACTTCGAGATACGATCTACGCGTACGATCCAGTACTCGAGTGATGATTCGTTGGGTACTGGAGAAATTATTGGTATAACAGTTTGTATGCATTTTTTGTGCAACCCGATGGAGACTCCAACTGCACTCTTCGTCGGGTTCAGTCGCAGAAAAATATTTCATAAGTAAGGAATTTGTACAGATCCATAAAAACATGAATCTCGGTCGTTTTCGGCAATTGGTGAAGCTAGTTGGTCGTCGTCAAAGTGATATACCACTCAGCCGTAACGTGTGTCGTAACAATGCCCCGGCATGTACTCACATTTGCTTTCATTTATAAGTGGGAAGACAAGCAAGCGTTCATCGACTTCAGGGAGCGATAATCGATCAAAATTTTCAATTGTCCACCTCATTAAGCAGAAGAACCTCCAGCCAAAATTCTGCCTTCGTTAGAANTAGCCTACTACAGTCGACGAAAAGATACAGAATATCGTGGCTCTTAGAGCTATCGAAAAACTTTCGTTCAGCCTGTGCTTAACATATGCATGAACCCTGGCATCATTACACTTAGAAAATTTAATGCATCGAGTCTTTCCTTAACATGCCCGGAAAACACGATGCGATCGGGACGCCATGTGCTTTCGCAAATTTTTGTCCGCAAAACGCCATGTATCGACCTCATAAATTATAGCAGCCTACTACGTGTATGCGGGAGCGCGCATGTGTTTGTCTGTCTGTGACGTAGTTTCAACTTCGGAACTCGAAAGTCAAGAAATGTATTGGGTAAAACCCTAACTTCAGCAGGTCTCAAACCGACTAGTGCCCAGTTGCAAATCGACTAGCCGACATAGTAAATCTGTTGACACTTAAACGTACTGAAAAATTGCATACATTTTTCGATCGTGCTGACTGCGCATTCCACTCGCTGAGAGGTAAGAAAAAAAGTGAATCGATCAAACTGACTGCACATTTCACTCGCTAATAAAATATTTTCACGAACCATTAAACGAGATGAAATATGAATACTCATTATTTGAGGTCAGTTTATAAAACCGGTTGATCTGGTAAATAGCGTCACCAGTGAGCGCATATTGTGTCATATTGTGTCAGCGCATACTGGCATGCATATATTCACTCTCTTTTTCATTTCTACTAAGAATTCATTCGCACCTTACATGCCATTCACGCCTGTTTTTTGCAAATTTCATTGCAAATGCACTTTTCGAATTGCGAATACCATTGCAAACAATTGCAAATATTATTGCAAATATATTAATTTGTTCCCTCTAGAAAAAGCAAACAATTTATAAAGAGAAATGAAAACAATTCACGAAATGCTGTTTGTCAGCATCACAAGAATTCCGAAGAAAATTACGTGGAAATGAACATCAAAAAACAAATTTTTAATAAAACACAAACCAACAAAACTGCATTCAACATACGAACATTATCGAGAAAGACAGAGCAGCGAGTCGCTGTGTAAACAATGAGCATTCTCTTACAAAGAATCTCTAGAATAAGGCTACATTCTTAAATGCTCTTAATAATCGTTTTATGGAGTTTTTCAATCATTCAATAAAATTTTGACAAAACTTTTGATTTCCGTTATATTTTGTGAGTCGTAGTCAAACCTGCACTCTCCCCATAGTCGATTCTTATAGCCATTGTGGTTGGTCATCTTAAGAGTAACTTCCGCTGGCTACGGTAGTGACCGCAGGAAATCAACTCTTTTGATCTGTGGTGTTTGCAAGAGTTTGTGGGAATTTGTAGAACTTGTAGGAAGTAATTTCTTCACTGTACTACTTACTATTTGTATTGTTAAGTAAAAGTCCTCATGTTTTATGCATTAATCGAGAAAGATAGCGCACCGCATCCTTTACATTCTCTCATTGTTAATCTCTTCTGTCTAAAGACAACAATTACAGTTCACCTTACGCGCAAAATACCAAACAGTTAACGGTAGTTTCAAAAAGTACATGCATATACTATATAGATATAAGAGTGTAATTCAATTTGCATTTTAGAAATTCTATGGGATATGACATATGGATACATTAACAAATAATTTGCAATAATTATATTAACAAATAAGCTGCAATGCATAATCGGATTTGCAATGCAATGCATAATCGGATTTGCAATATATTAGTTGGTAGTTCTTAATACATCGACAAATATTTGTCTATTTCTATGATCTCTGCTAGCGTCGTTAAAAGAGTGATTGAAGGCCTACGAGTGAAACCAGTACGTTAAAACAAAAGATTTCATGTCTTTCACTTTTATTCCTGTTTCGAAGCACTCCAGGTCATACACCGTAGAACCTAACTTCTTGACTCAGGACGTGTATGTTTCTCCACGGGGGAGGA